>OZ024741.1:122719739-122737239 GCA_964016885.1 Eledone cirrhosa | reverse complement strand
TACATACACACACACACACATACACATTCATATACATATACACATACATACACATACACATATACATACACACACACACACACACACATATATATATATATATATATATATATATATATATATATAAATAATCGAGAATCAGAATCTCGGCCCACGAAATAACAAAACACAATCTTCGAAATGTATGGCAAAGGGCTCAATAGTTTGGATAAACCAGAGCTATAACTCTCGTTTAAATACTTGTTTCTACTTTTGGCACAAGGCCAGCAATTACCCAGTGCATTACTGGTACTTTATTTTATCGACCCCGTAAGGATGAAAGGCAAAATTAACCTCGGCGGGATTTGAACTCAGATCGTAAAGGGACGTAACTATGCTGGAAAGCATGGCGTCCGACCCTCTACCGATACTGCCAATCCACCGCCCTCTCGTTTAAATACTAACACATAGAAACAATGCTTAAAAGCACTCGCAAGCCGAAAAAGCGCCCAGGAAAATTCGGGTCACACAAATAATAAATTAATAAATTAATAAATTAAATGAATGTAAAATCTTACCCGGACCCGCTAGAAGGATGTTAAATTCTAGCTTTATGGGTTTCTGTAGTTCCTTAATCAATTAACGTCAGCCCACATAAAATATATATCTGACTTCTGGTAAAGAGACGAACGAGGAAACTACTTTCTCAGCAGGCATTTCGTTCAAAAATACAGAGACACCCGACCCGTTACTAAACGCACATGGAGTCCAGCAAGGGAGGGAACCCTATATTAGGCGAATGAATTCAGTAATGTGTATATTTTTGTAAAAATACAAAATATCACATATCGAATTAGAGTTCTCAACAGACGTGTTAAAATTAACAAGAGCTATTCATCAGTCAATAAGATTAACAAAAAAATCAATAAAATGAACTGGTCAATAGCTAAAGACTGGATATATATATATATATATATATATATATATATATATATATATATATATATATATATATATATATATATATACGATATTAGATAAATGGAAACTATATTTATAAAACCATATTTATTTCATTATATATATTTCAGGGATATCATATTAACAATATGCTATGCCTTCCTCAGACAAAATACAATATAAACAGTTTTATAGATAAATAGATTTGACATACCGTACAACATCGACTTGTATTTGAAAAGTTGAATTGCCAATTCAACTATTCAAATACAAGTCGATGTTGTACGGTATGTCAAATCTATTTATCTATAAAACTGTTTATATTGTATTTTGTCTGAGGAAGGCATAGCATATTGTTAATATGATATCCCTGAAATATATATAATGAAATAAATATGGTTTTATAAATATAGTTTCCATTTATTTAATATCGTAAATATACTCCAAATACTTGTCGAGTGCTTTTATATCAGTTATTAATATTTACTAGGTGTAACCCAACAATTTAAATATAACTTTCCATGTATATATATATATATATATATATATATATAAATATACCCATACATATACATACATATACACACGCACATACATACAAATACATACACACACATGTATGTGTGTAAAACTCAATCTTAGAAGTATTCATTGAACCTTGTTTAACTCTTAAATATATATATATATACATACATATATATATATATATATATATATATATATATATATATATATATATATATATATATATATTTATATATATATACATACATATACACACACACACATATATAAGAAAACACATAAATATTATATATATATAAAAATAAAAAGGTGAAAGGGATAAATAAATAGCTGGGCATACGACAAATAATAAATAAATAAATAATTAGAAAAGGGTATAAATGTTTATAGCTGATTTAGAGCACTCAACAAGGTCCTTGAGCAAATGATCAATGAAAATAAGCATTAAATCACTGTATGTAATTATGCATATACATACACATACATATATATATATACACACACACACACACACAGCCATGCAAATACACACATATATACATATACATACATATACGTATATATATATGCATATAGGAAAAAGTATGACCCCGACCGCAGAGCTGAAGCCGTTTCTGAGGCTATTATATATATACACACAAACAATTATATAAAAGTACACACACACAAATATAAACACACACACACACACACACACACACACACACACACACACACACACACACACACACACACACACACACACACACACACACATATAATATATATATATATATATATATTGGTAAACGGAATAGAAAATGCTGACAAATTGTTCACAGTTGAAAAATGGTTTAATTAGGAATAAAAGAGTATTAGTGATTGTATGGGTTAGTATTCAGTTGTGGTTTTAAGTTTTTAAGTTTTTACCGATTGCGCATTTCTAAATGCTTTTCAAAAATAATTTTGAGATAGAGTGTCCGTGCTGTTTGCTCTGATCTGATTAGTTTTGGGAATTCTACCTGTTTTTATGTTAAAAAAGTGGCTCCAGCGTTATTTTTGTGTTGCAAAAATTCTTGTGGTCAAAACAATTTTGATTGGTCGGTAGAGGTCATGTGAATGTAAAAAGTTGATTTTGCGCCAAGACTGTTTTTATGTTAAAAAAGTGGCTCCAGCTAAAATTCTTGGTCAAAACAAATTTGATTGGTCGGTAGAGGTCATGTGAAAAAAAAAAATTGGTTTTGCGCCAAGATTGAGAAATGACTCTTTCACAACAAATATGTGTGTGTGTGTGTGTGTGTGTGTGTGTGTGTGTGTGTGTGTGTGTGTGTGTGTGTAGTAGTAGTAGTAGTAAGGTGTTCGATGCTGCGACAATGGCCAGCAGCGATGTGTGTCAAATGGCTATTAAGATAAGTGTGTGTGTGTGTGTGTGTGTGTGTGTGTGTGTGAGTGTGTGTGTGTGTATAGCAGAGTGATTCGTGGTGGTAGGGATGGTCAGTAAGAATGTGTCTGAAAGCAATGGGGGGGTATTTTAGCATGTCAAAAGATAAGTGTGTGTGTGTGTGTGTGTGTGTGTGTGTGTGTGTGTGTGTGTGTGTGTGTGTGTGTGTGTGTGTGTGTGTGTGTGTGTGTGTGTATAGCAGAGTAATTTGTGGTGGCAGGGATGGTCAGTAAGAATGTGTCTGAAAGCAATGGGGGGTATTTTAGCGTGTCAAAAGATATTTTTCAGCTTTTGTCTTATACGGAGAAGTGCGTGTGTGTGTGTGTGTATATAAGTCTCTTTGTATGTTGATGTACGCGTGTGTATGTGTTTGTGTATATATGTGTGTGTGGGGGGGGGGACCAGTATTTTTTTCCCCCTGGTAAAATGGTGTACATTATTCTAAAATGCTCTCAGACACATTCTTACTGACCATCCATGCCACCACAAATTACTCTGCTATACACACACACACACACACACACACACACACTTATCTTTTGACATGCTAAAATACCCCCCATTGCTTTCAGACACATTCTTACTGACCATCCCTACCACCACGAATCACTCTGCTATATACACACACACACACACACACACTTATCTTAATAGCCATTTGACACACATCGCTGCTGGCCATTGTCGCAGCATCGAACACCTTACTACTACTACTACTACTACACACACACACACACACACACACACACACACACACACACACACACACACACACACACACACACACACATACACACACACACACACACACACACACACACACACACACACACACACACACACACACACACACACACACATACACACACACACACACACATATTTGTTGTGAAAGAGTCATTTCTCAATCTTGGCGCAAAACCAATTTTTTTTTTTCACATGACCTCTACCGACCAATCAAATTTGTTTTGACCAAGAATTTTTGCTGGAGCCACTTTTTTAACATAAAAACAGTCTTGGCGCAAAATCAACTTTTTACATTCACATGACCTCTACCGACCAATCAAAATTGTTTTGACCACAAGAATTTTTGCAACACAAAAATAACGCTGGAGCCACTTTTTTAACATAAAAACAGGTAGAATTCCCAAAACTAATCAGATCAGAGCAAACAGCACGGACACTCTATCTCAAAATTATTTTTGAAAAGCATTTAGAAATGCGCAACCGGTAAAAACTTAAAAACTTAAAACCACAACTGAATACTAACCCATACAATCACTAATACTCTTTTATTCCTAATTAAACCATTTTTCAACTGTGAACAATTTGTCAGCATTTTCTATTCCGTTTACCAATATATAATAACTTGTGTGTTACACCTCTATTCTTTTAACTATATATATATATATATATATATATATATATATATATATATATATATATATATATATATATATATACTTATATATATATACACACACAAATACAGTAGAAGCATATAAAATACAATTATATACACACACACATATACATACAGATATATATAAACATATATACACATACATATACATATATATATATATATATATATATATATATATATATATATATATATATATATATATATACGCAACACACACACACACACAGAAATAAATATCGAAAAATAAAAAGGTGGGTATGTAAAGGGTAAAGTAGAAAGTAGGGGGGAAAATAAGGAAAATAAATGACATAGGAAAAGGTTTAAATATAAGGGGAGATAAGGGAGAAAAAGAATATAAGAGTACAGAAAGTGAGTTCAGAAGGTAAAAAACTCGTAGTGTATGTAAGGCGTAGAGAGCAGAGAAGAAGTTCAAGGTGGTTGGGTTATCGTAGGAATGTCAATCCAGTTACAGATAAGATGTGATTTCAGGTGAGGACAACATCTGAAGATCTCGGTCTTTGAGTTCAGGCAAGTTGAAGTGGCTTTCAAGTTTTGTAAAATCCTAAATTTTTCAGTGGTACACAAAGAACAATTCTTTGTGCCCCTTTGGTACTCCCTCGAATGGTCTAAAATCGACCAATCGATAGAGTACAGGATGTTTTTATCCTTGAATTCCCACACCTTATTTGCGAGAGCCGTTGCTGATCTTTTATCGGAGTGTTTAAAAGAAGCGACATGTGCATAAAACCTGGTTTTAAACCTGTCCTGAATCATGCCAACATATCGTTCCCTCCTGGCTGGCTGGTTGTTAATTAAAGGTGTCACTTTGGCCTCATATACAACGGATTTGGTGTTACATTTGCCCTGTAATGGGCATTCATCCGGCTTCCTGCAACTGCATCCTGGATTTATTCTCGTACGATTAGAAGTAGTGATTTTAGACTTCATTGATGGGCAGCAAGAGTAACTGATTTTAACTACATTTCTATTAAATATCTTATAATATCTATGATTAGGAGGAAAATGTTTGTCTAACAGGTCAAGGAATTTCCTTCCTACATTAGTTTTGACAGTTAGAGAGAAGGGGGCTGTAAACCAAATAATTTTCCTTTTCCTATTATTGTTGTTAGTTTTAGGGGGGGAGTAGGTAAATAATTAATGTGTTCTGTAAATCCGCTGTTATTAAGGGCTTTATTATAATAAGGGGCGGCTTTATTAAAAATGTCTAGAGACGAAGATAAGGTAGGAATCCTACCGCTAATGTTGGGAATAAGATTTTTAAAAACTATAGGGGGATGGCAAGGCTCTTTGTGTATATATCTAAGATTTTCGTTAGGTTTATGATAAGGTTTAAGTAGATCAAGATTAATGTCAAGAAAGTTAGCATTGGTAAGGTTCGTATCTATAGTAATTTTAAGGTTAAGATTAGCAAAAGTATTGATTAAATCTTTGCGGAATTTATCAAGGTTATGGCCGTTGGTGGTATGAGAAACTGCCAATCCGTCGTCACGGTATAAACCGATATTATGGGAAGGAAATTTATCTTTGAGGGTGTGGAGAAGGAATAATCCTACTAAGTCACACACATCCGCACTGTCATATGAACCCATTGCAACATCAAAAGAGCTTTCAGTGTTTGACTTTTTAACCCAAATACTTTCATTAGTAAAGAGTAAAGTTTTTCTAGCATGAAAGATAATGTCTTCTTCTAATTTAGAAATATTAATGAAGGGTCTTGCAAAATCTAAGGCATTAGTTAATAAGGAAACAGTAATAGAGAGGTAAAAATCAACAATATCAAATTGGGTAAATCTACACTTATTTTTACCTTGTATATTATCAAACCAAGAAATAACAGAGGATGTATTTAACCATTGTGATAGTTCAGTCTTAGTTCTAATTTGGAGAATTATTTTTCTTAAGATTTGTTTACTTGCAAGGCCAACTTCGGATTTAGCCGGGTTAATCAGTCTACAACTAGGTCATTTAGTAAAGTCTAATTTATGGTCTTTAAGGGTAATATATTCTTTACGTTTAGCTAAGCTTTCAATCCGGTTGTCTATTTTTAAAGAACTAGGATAGTTCCTTAGCTTCTTTATTAATAGTATTGTAGGTGCTATTATTAGTTAATTGATATTTGTTGGTGATAGTTAAAAGTTGGTTAAAAGTTGGTTATACAAAATACTATTAACTTCAAAGAGATTTTTAGTTTTATCGGAAAGAACAAAAGTGTTTGTAGAATTTTAAAAATTAGAAATATCGTTAGACAGTTTAATTTGAAAATTATTATTGTACTTACGAAATTTGATATCACTAATTAAATTAACAAGGTCTAATTCGAAGTTGGCCATGTCTTTAATTCTAGGTGTGTATATGTATGTATATATATATATATATATATATATATATATATATATATATAAGAGTTAAACAAGGTTCAATGAATACTTCTAAGAATGAGTGTTACACACATAGATGTGTGTGTATGTATTTGTATGTGTGTGTGTATCTGTATGTATATGTATGTGTATATATATATATATATGTGTGTGTGTGTGTGTGTGTGTATGTATATATGTATGTGTATGTATGTGTATATGTATGTGTGTGTGTGTGTGTGTGTGTGTGTGTGTGTGTGTGTGTGTCTGTGTGTGTGTGTGTGTGTGTGTGTGTGTATCTATTTATTTTTATGTGTGTATGTGCAATTGTGTGTATTGCTTACCACGTGTGTTTGTTCATTTATTTGTTACCTGTATTGCTGTCAACTTTATAATAATTTTTACATTTATTTTTATTCTTATGTGACGGTATTTTTATTATTATATTTTTTCTTATAATTATTTGTGTGTGTGCGTATGTAGGTGTGTATACATATATCTATATTTGTGTATGCGTATGTATGCGTGTATATATGTGTGTAAGCATGTGTGTGTAGGTACGTGTGTATATGTGTATGATTGTGTGTATGTATGTATATATATATGTGTGTATGTATATATTCATTGTGTGTATGTATGTATATATGTATATATAGATGTATATATATATATATATATATATATATATATATATATATATATATATATATATATATATATATATATATGAGAAGTAGTAAAACCAGGAGATCATTCTCAAGATCTCAACAGAGACTACCCACAAGGAACGGGGAAACAAAACTAGAATAACCAGATCACTCTCAAGATCTCAACATAGATTACCAACAAGAAACTGGGCGAAAAAACGATCTAAACCTGAAAGCAAACCTAGGTCATTTCCCCAGATTGTTAAAAATAATGCTAACAAGAAATGGAAAAATAATATATATAATACCAAAAATAAGGACAAAATACATAACGAAACCAAATATAATATCACGACCAAAAGTTCATCAAGCAAATACCAACAGGAATATAAATCCTGAACAGAGAAAAATCCATTTTTTAACGTCAGGACAATAAAAACCGGAAAAAGAAAAACTCCAGGAGGAAACATACCCAAAACAACTATAACGTAGATCCTAAAATAATTAATTTATCCAAAAGAGATCTTGACAATGATGAAATACAAATTCTGTCAAAAGAACTGAAATTCACACCGACTTCAACAGTCAACCATCAAGAACTGAGGGAGGATACCCAAGAATTCTGTCGAAAATTACGTCTTGCAGAATTCTTCGCTGATAAAAGTAATGAGAGTGATGAATCTCTAGTAAAGAATAAATCAAATTTCACTCCGCCAAAAGGAAGAAATATCTATCTCGACCAATACATTGACATCCTGTCTAAATTTCCTCTTAGACGTAATACTAAAGTTAGGCCAAACATTAAAAAAATCAGAAATGTCTGCACTTAAACGTATACAAAATGATAAAACAATAATAATTAAACAAGCAGATAAAGAGGGTGCAGTTTTTATAATAGATGCTGAATACTACAAGGATTTGGTTGAGGAACAACTGAAAGACACAACATTCTATCATGAAATACCGTCAAATATAGACCACAATATCATGAAGAAGATCAACAACCTGGCTTCAAAATACCACAACTCACTTACTGATAAGGAAAGAGAATACATCACTAATTTTGAGCCAAAACCCAGCAACCCGTATGGCCTACCGAAAGTTTATAAGTCAAAAGAAATACAACTGGCAGTAAGAGAACAAAACAGTGAGTACATTAAATTACTACACCCAGAAGACTTAAAACTTAGACCTATTATAGCTGGTCCAACATGCCCCACCCACCGTCTAAGCAATTTTGTTGACATTATTTTGAAACCACTATGTATTCACATATCCAGTTTCATCCCGGATGATATCGACTTCCTGTCCAATCTTCCCAAAACCACGGAAACGAATTCATTTCTACTTAGTTTTGATGTGGTAAGCCTTTACATCAACATTACACATGATTTAGGAATAAAGGCGGTTAAATACTGGGTGGAAAAACCTAGAGAAGTGATTCCCATCAGATTCACAGCGCCAATTATATTAGACGCAGTTAAACTTATTCTGGAAAACAACACTTTCTTTTTCAATGGAAAGAATTACATCCAAATTAGAGGCACAGCGATGGGAACGAAGTTTGCTCCCGTTTACGCGAACTCTGTAATGGGATACTTAGAACAACAACTCTACCAACAAATAGAAGAAAAATATAGTACTGACTTTAGAAAGTACATTGAAAAATCTTGGAAGAGATACCTTGACGACTGTTTCATCACCTGGAGAGAATCTCTAGATACTCTGGATGAGTTCAATATCCTCCTGAATAACCTACACCCATCTCTCCAATTCACAAAAGAGATGAGTAGGACCAAATTACCACTCCTAGATATAATGATAATCAAAAACAACACCACCATTACCACGGATATATATTATAAACACACAGACACCCAACAATATCTGAATTTTAAGTCGTGCCATCTACCTCATACAAAACGCCACATCCCATACTGCCTAGCCAGAAGAATTTGTACCATTGTAGAAGATACGAATACCAGGTACAAACGCCTAACAGAACTAAGAGAATTTTTGCTCAAGCAAAAATACCCATCTCTACTTACAGAAAAAGGCATACAGCGGGCTATAAAAATACCTGTACAACAACTTAGGATAACCCAAGGAAGAAGAAACTAAAAACTGGTCATACCATTTATAATGACACACAACCCATGTCACCAGAATATCTTCAACACTGCCAAAACAAACCAACCGATCATTGCTCAAAGTAATGAATTAAAAGTCTTAATCACAGATCGATCTTTGACTCTTAGTAAAAGACAGCCGAAAAATTTGAAGCAATTACTAACAAAAGCAAAGTTTGACCTTAACAACAAAGACCAATCATTCACTGTATCTAAATGCAATGATAATCGATGCGGCACATGTCAATCCATACACGCCGGTCAATATATGAAGACAAAAACTGGAAAAATATTCCCAAATGCAAATATGAACTGCAAAAGCAGAAATCTAATTTACTGCATTAAATGCCCGAATTGTGAAGAACTATATGTCGGTCAAACTGGAAATGCACTATCGGAACGTGCACGGGTACACCGACAGCAAATCAGAGACCCAAATGTCCGTCAGATACCCCTAAGTAACCATCTAGCAACATGTGGTCAGGGAATATTTATAATATTCCCATTCTACAAATTACACAGCCCAAGTGAAATCAAGAGAAAAATCAAAGAAAAGAATTTTATTGATAAATTCAAACCCAAGCTAAATGAACAATAATAATGGGGGATTACTCCTACTATGACTATGACTACGACCATGTCGACTACGACCACTAACACCAACAACAACAACAATAATAATAATAATAATAATAAAAGTGATGTTGATGGTGATGACTACTAGAAAATGCTATTTTCATCATTTCTAAAAATAGCAAAACAATTGATGCTTTGGATAGGAACAATTAGTAGTCGTTAGACATGCTCAACCAACCATGACGCCTAAACCAATCAGCTTTAGTAAGTCAGTGAAACTACACACCGATTGGTCGAAATACAGTTTGCAAGAATTAGCATTCTGGAGCCACTTTTCACTGTATGTAAGGCACAAAATTTAGCCATCTCATTACAGTTGAAAATTGCAAACATGACTGTCAACACACATTATGAACCTGAAGATTGCGAAAGCATGAAAGTGCTTGTTCAATTAACACTTAACATTTAATATTCTACCATACTATTTCATTCTAATACCATTATAAATTTTAAAGGATTGTAAATAATTGTTTCTACTTTAGGCACAAGGCCAGCAATTACCCAGTGCATTACTGGTACTTTATTTTATCGAAATAATATGAGTAAATCAGACAAAGTTGGAATTCCTTTTATTAATATAATCTTCTATACACAATCATACACACCCGTGTATATTTATCTATCTCTCTCTCTCTCTCTCTCTCTCTATATATATATATATATATATATATATATATATATATATATATATATATATATATATATATATATATATATATATGTATATATATACATATAGTGGTGGAACACTGGAAGGTAATATCCGTAGTGGTAGAGCACTCAGTCCAAGGGACGAGTTAGGTAGAAGTGGTTGCACAACAGCTAGTTCACCATACCGAGAACAATTGTTTCACATTCGCGGATCTTTAGCTCGGGATGTGTATGGTTATAGGAACAGGAAGGACAACCGTACGAACGCGCATGCGCAGAAACTCGGTCACTTCACACAAGCAATACTAAACTGCGTGTGGTGGGTGTAAGGGAGATAACTGCGAAAGTCCGGTAAGTTTTTTGGTTGAAAATAAAATAAAAAAAATTAAAATAAAATTACAAAGAATCAGTCCGGGGATTTGTAGTTATGCAATAGATGTTTGGTGACGTGTAGACAACGTGTGAAAAATTCACTTCTCGTGTTTAGGCAATCACTATTGCGTAATCTCTTTAGGATAGTTATTCGTTCGTCAATACATAAGCCACACGTCAGATTTCCCCTTGCGTATGGCTTGGACTTAGTGATGGCTTTCCATTGAATGGAGTACCCTATACTTGAGTCCTTGAGGGACCATACGTGGCTCGCGAATTTCGTGGATGAACGTCTGCCCGGTAGACTGGTGGTTCAGGAAACGCTCCTTGAATCGGCCCTCCGCCATGCCCACATAGGATTTGACCTTCTGTGGTTCGTTTGGTCGCTTGGAAGTGACCACAACTTCATAGATTACAGCTGGTGTGTTGCATTGTTGTTGAAGCGGGAAAACTTCGGGCTTACGACAAGAGCACCCTGGTGGGGTGTAGCTCCTAGGGCTGCTGGTGATGTGGGCCTTCATGTTCTTAGCGCAGGAGTATCCTAGTTTAACTTTGTGTCGGTTAAAGATGGAGCGGTATTTATGACCTATGGGGAAGTGTCTATCTAAGAGGGCTGGAAATTTTTTTCATACATTGGTTTTAACGTTGAGTGAGAAGGGAGGAGAGAACCAGATAGTTTGTCTATTGATGTGCTTACTTTTCTTAATGGTGTTGTTGCTAGTAGGAGAGTAGATGATAGGTTGTGAGAAGCCGCTGTTAGCCAACGCCGTGTTATAGTATGGTGCCGCCCTGTCAAAGATAGCCTTATTAGAGGAGAGGTTTGAGATTCTAGTACTGATATTCTTAACAAAGTTTCTTAAAACAGTGGGAGGGTGGAATGAGTCCTTGTAAATGTAATTAAGTTTCTCGTTTAGCTTATGGAAGGGTATGTGGGTGTGTGTGCGAAGATCTAAATTATTGTCTAAGAAATCTACGCTAGAGAGGTTGGCCGCTACTGTTATCCTAAGGCCTAACACATTGAAGGTAGAAGCTAAGTCTTTTTTAAACCGGTCGAGGTCGTGACCACTTTTATGGCTCGATAAAGTCAGTCCATCGTCACGGTATATTCCCGTGTGGAAGTCCGGGAATCTAACACGTAATATGTCTAAGATAAAAAGGCCAACCAAGTCACATACGTCAGCACTGTCAAATGATCCCATGGAGACGTCGAACAGGTCTGAAGATGTAGACTTCTTTGCCCACGCTTCTCCGTCGTTGAAGAGGGGGGTTTTCCGGCAGTGTGCGACGATTTCCCTGTCTAAACCATCGACGATGGTATAAGTGGTAGCGAAGTCAAACGCTTTGTTTAACAGGGTCTCTGAGATCGACGGGTAAAAATCGACAATGTCAAACTGTGTGAACTTCGCTTTTTTTTTTATTTTAAGGAGTTAAACCACTTAATTACGGAGTCGGTGTTCTCCCACTGGGGCAGGTTGGACTTGGTCCTAATGGTCTTAACTATGCTTCTAAGAATGGCTTTACTGACTAGTCCCATATCTGTGCGTGCCGGGTTTACTAGTCTATATGTGGGGTTAGAAGTAAAGTCTACCTTGTGATCTGTCAATGTGGGGAACGCCTCCCGCTTAGCTAGAGATTGTAGCTTCTTATCTACCTTAAGGTCGGTGGCGAGTTCCTTGGCTTCTGTATTAATGTCGTGGTAGGCCATAGGGTTAGCTTTCTTATATTTAGAAGTAATAGCGTTATGGACCAGGTGGCGGAATGTGGTGTTGTCGACTTCGTAAATATTATTAATTTTGTCGGAAAGGACGAAGGTGTTATTAGAAGACCTAAATTTCTGAATATCGTTTCTGAGTTTCGTTTGAAAGGTGTTAGTGTGTTTGCGAAAGGAAATGTTAGCGACTAAGTCAAGAAGGTCCGTCTCGAAAGGAGCAAGTTCGGTTATCTTAGGAGGGTAGGCTCTCGATTTCAGGTTGAAGGTGTTGTTTGTGCCTGTAATTTTGCCGTCGAAAGCTAGGGCTCATCATCTTAAGAGTCTGACGACGTCTTCCGCTTTTTGTAGGAGGAGCTTTTGGTAAACATGGTTGGAGGGAGTTGGAATGTTCTTCAGGCAGTAATTCAGTTCGTATAAATCCATACTGACGTTGATGAGACGCAAAATTGTGTAGGACACGAGGATATATAGAGCGCTCTCAGGGTAGTAAGCCAAACTCGCACGTGGTGAAGAATCTGCTAAAAACCAAACTTCTACGTAGTGAGGAGAATCTGCTGATCGCTGCTGGAGACGTAGATAGTGGTGGAACCCTGGAAGGTAATATCCGTAGTGGTAGAGCACTCAGTCCAAGGGT
This sequence comes from Eledone cirrhosa, assembly GCA_964016885.1. NCBI lineage: Eukaryota > Metazoa > Mollusca > Cephalopoda > Octopoda > Eledonidae > Eledone > Eledone cirrhosa. The sequence continues at coordinate 122,723,771 of OZ024741.1, read as the reverse complement.
CGAGTTAGACATATCTTAAACATATTACGAGTTAGACATATCTTAGACATATTACGTGTTAGATTCCCGGACTTCCACACGGGAATATACCGTGACGATGGACTGACTTTATCGAGCCATAAAAGTGGTCACGACCTCGACCGGTTTAAAAAAGACTTAGCTTCTACCTTCAATGAGTTAGGCCTTAGGATAACAGTAGCCACCAATCTCTCTAGCGTAGATTTCTTAGACATTAATTTAGATCTTCGCACACACACCCACAGACCCTTCCATAAGCTAAACGAGAAACTTAATTACATTCACAAGGACTCATTCCACCCTCCCACTGTGTTTAGAAACTTCGTTAAAAATATCAGTACTAGAATCTCAAACCTCTCCTCTAATAAGGCTATCTTTGACAGGCGGCACCCTACTATAACACGGCGTTGGCTAACAGCGGCTTCTCACAACCTATCACTTACTCGCCCACTAGCAATAACACCATTAAGAAAAGTAAGCGCATCAACAGACAAAATATCTGGTTCTCTCCTCCCTTCTCACTCAACGTTAAAACCAATGTAGGAAAAGAATTTCCAGCCCTCTTAGATAGACACTTCCCCATAGGTCATAAATACCGCTCCATCTTTAACCGACACAAAGTTAAACTAGGATACTTCTGCGCTAAGAGCATGAAGGCCCACATCACCAGCAGCCCTAGGAGCTACACCCCACCAGGTTGCTCTTGTCGTAAGCCCGAAGTTTTCCCCCTTCAACAACATTGCAACACACCAGCTGTAATCTATGAAGTTGTGGTCACTTCCAAGCGACCAAACGAACCACAGGAACTCAAATCATATGTGACCATGACGGAGGGCCGATTCAAGGAGCGTTTCCTGAACCAGCAGTCTACCTTCAGATACCCGGACAGACGTTCATCCACGAAACTCGCGAGCCACGTATGGTCCCTCAAGGACTCAAGTATAGGGTACTCCATTCAATGGAAAGCATCACTAAGTCCAAGCCATACACAAGGGGAAATCCGACGTGTGGCTTATGTATTGACGAACGAATAACTATCCTAAAGAGGTTACGCGATAGTGATTGCCTAAACACGAGAAGTGAATTTTTCACACGTTGTCCACACGTCACGAAACATCTATTGCATAACTACAAATCCCCGGACTGATTCTTTGTAATTATATTTTTAATTTTTTTATTTTATTTTCAACCAAAAAGCTTTCCGGACTTTCGCAGTTATCTCCCTTACACCCCCCGCACGCAGTCTAGTATTGCCTGTATGAAGTGACCGAGTTTCTGCGCATGCGCGTTCGTACGGTTGTCCTTCCTGTTCCTATAACCATAAACATCCCTAGCTGAAGATCCGCGAAGGTGAAACAATTGTTCTCGGTATGGTGAACTAACCGTTGTGTAACCACTTCTCTTTCTCTCTCTCAATATATATATATATATATATATATATATATATATATATATATATATATATATATATATATATACATGTGTGTGTGTGTGTGTGTTTGTGTATTTGTAAGTATGTGTATATATGGATATGTTGAGATATATGTGTGTATGTATGTATATGTATATGTATGTGTATTTGTACGTGTATGTATATGTGTATGTATGTATATATATATATATATATATATATATATATATATTCTAAAGACATGATTTATGATATATTGCTCTGATTATTTAATTTATTAATTCTTCATAGAGCCACAAAGTAACCGGTTGCAACATATATATCTATAACTTTATGTATATGTAAACCTTTATATTTAATAATCTCCCGTTAGGTTGAGATACAATTTGGCGATATTTGGCTGCGCTTTCTAGCAACAAGCCTACCCGCCGTAAGCAACCAATCACATTCTTTCTAACTTGACCACTGCCACAATGCGGTTCTTACCCATTTTTTTATCTAATTTTGGCGCGATCACTTTGGAAAACTAAGTGTCTAATTTTGAGTTTGTCTCCTGATGAATTCGAACTCTGGGCATTTCCTATTAATTGGATGTCTAAAAATACGGATGAAACCATGTTAGGGATATAATTACGGTATGTACACATTTCTTCTAAGTTTTAATTTACACCTTATTGTGTATGGTTGATGGTATATTTAGTCAGTTTATACATGCTGTCGAAATGTTGGATAAATACTCTATTGGGGCCACCGCGAAGAGGCCACTTTTGGTTATTTGTCGGAGATTTCTTCATAAGAGTCTTTATTCTTATAGCCTGGTCTAATTGATTTTTTATATGGTTAATTATGCTGATTGGGAGAGGAAATGGTATATATTTTATCTAATAATTCTAAAGACATGATTTAAAGCGATGAAATGCTTATGACGGTTGGAAGACCACTGATGAAGGACAAACTTTTTCATATGTAACCCATTTGCAACGCCGCAGCTCCATTACTATCATATATATATATATATATATATATATATATATATATATATATGTGTGTGTGTGTGTGTGTATGTATGTAAAAATATATATGTGTATGTATATATGTGTGTGTATGTAATTGTGTGTGTGCATGTGTGTTTATTTTTCATTTCCTTCTCCTTTTTCCAGCCTCACTTTCATATAGATTATATTTTTGTTTTTAAAATCCAATGTCAATAAATACACCAGGATTTTTATCATTATGAAGATTGAAAGCAAAATGTGTTTGCTTTCAAGAAACCACTGGTGAATGAAATAATGTCCTTATGTTGTTTATTACATAACTATTAAGCTCTGTAACCTACATAGAGCACTCTTTTTTCCTGGATCTTTCCGACGGAATTACTTCATTTATATATATATATATATATATATATATATATATATATATATATATATATATTATATTATATTATATTATATTATATTATATTTCATTTATATATTTATATACATAATTAAAATCACACACTGATACATACATACATGCAAGCAAACCTACATAGATATATACATACTCATATACATACATGCATACATACATACATGGTGGCTGCCAACTCGTTTTCGAGTACGGCCATTACTTTATATGCATGTAGAAGAACCCCTACCGATGCGGAGTGTGACTTTTTAGTCCAGCCAGCGACTTGAAAACTCTGGTACAAACACTACACTTGTGACAATTATTGACACATAGTGCTGGGCCCATGGTACCATGTAACGACAAGTGCAGAGAGATCTCCAGATATAAAGCAATGCCTGTGCCGTGAAGCTTTTATAGTGAGCAAAGGCACTGCACAAAGCCAGTCCCACTCTCTTAACCAAGATGATATTTACCAAAAAGAAGAACAAGTCAACATCATTGGATACCATCAGGGTTGCAGGTGTTATATCAGAGTTTTCCTTCTCCTAGAATTCTGCCTTGCCAAAGGCTAAGGGGTCATCTCTCCCGGTGTTTTTGGATGGCCATTGACTCTTAAGAGCTCCTTTGCCCTTTGACAGGTTTTGTTTTTAGTGCTGCAGGATGTCCAAAGTCACCCTCCTCACCAAGAAACCTTGGTGGGGTTGCCAGTTTAGTGGCCAACGACCCGACCATGAGATAGGTTGTACATACATACATACATACATACATACATACATACATACATACATACATACATACATACACATGTATACATGCATATGCAGAGTGAGAGAGAGACGAACAGCAACACGGTCTGAGAAAGTGAGAAGAAAAGAAAGGAAGAACTATGTAAAGATATGAAGATACTACGGGCAATGGGATTCTCGAGAAACCACCGTATTTAGCTATACACGTACAGGGAAATACATTGATTGTTGTCTCGAATACACTTCTCCATCTACAAAATACGTCAGAGAAAGCGTGTATGGGTATGTACATAAATGGAGAAGAAATAAGTGTTTCTGATTCAGGCACAAGGCCAACAAAGTTAGGGGAGGGGAAAGTCCATTAAATCGACTTCAATACATTACTGGTAGTTTATTTTATCGACACCGTAAGGATGAAAGGCAAAGCTAATCTCGGCGGGATTTGAATTCAAGGCGTAATGG
>OZ024741.1:122707239-122709739 GCA_964016885.1 Eledone cirrhosa | reverse complement strand
ATACTATATCTTTCGCCATGGCCACCAAACAGATAAAAACTGCCTGCCCTTCCCGGCTAAAGGAGGAGGGCGGGGCAATCCTCACGATGGACTCAGATGATAGCCGGATCCGTCCTAAACGCGACAGCAGGTGTTCGACATAAACCCACAAGTCAGCAATTTTCGGACACTGGACGAGTGCGTGCAGGACGGTTTCGTCGCCCTGCGCGCATCTCGGACATGCCCGGCTGACGGCACCTCCATGCCTGTAGAGTTTATCCCGAACTGGCAAGGCCCCTCGGTAGCACTGCCAGGCCAGAGATTTCTGGAAGTTGTCCATAGGCCCTGGCCCGAAAGTTCTTCCGAAGAGATTGGCTAGTTGATTTTCGTCGACGCCTAGAGTTTCACCAAGTACGTCGTCGCTCTTCCCCTCCACTAATCCTCTATAGAACGCCGAGGTGGAGTTTCCACCGATCACATTGCCCGATTGGTCGAGGGCTGTGAGCGCCTGAAGACATTCCAGTCTCCAGGCGCGCCCTCTCGGTCTTTGCTTGACCCAGGACTGCAGCTCCGTCAAGGAAACGAGCTGGGGAAATACGTGTCTAGCAAACGGCGACCACACCTGATCACCGTCGAGGAAGAGGTGGAGATGTCGTAGCCTGAGCGCGTGCCTGCGCATCATCAGCCACGGCATGCCCAGCCCTCCACGTAGCGGGTGTTGACAACAGATGGAACGCCTGACCATCGGAGCGCGTCCCTTCCACAAAAAGCGAAAGAGCAAACGCTCCTGCGCAGTCAGGCGAAGCTTAGGACAAGGTACGACGGTCAGGCTGTAGCAGATGACAGACGCGATGTACGCGTTAGCCACCTCCGCTCGACCTTTCAGGGATAGCTTCCTCTCCGGCCATTTCTGGGTGAGAGAAGCCACCCTTCTCGTCACCTCGTCCCAGTTTTTGTCCGTCTGGAGGTCAGGACCGAACCAGACCACTAGCAATTTAACCGGTCCGTCCGTCCAGCGTCCGACGACGCTGTTGGACGGCATGGACCTGCCTCTCCAGGTGCCGAGCTGCAGGCCCACTGACTTTTACTGGTTGATCATTGCTCCTGTCACCGCTTCGTATTCTCTTAGTGTAGTGCCGATCGCCTCGATGTGTTTGGCGTTCGACACCACTACGGTGACATCGTCCGCATATGCTGACACGGATCTTCCGCATCCTAGTTCGCGCGGGACGCCCCTCAACGTCTCCAGTTTGTGCAGTAATGGCTCGAGAGTCAATACGTACAAGAGGGACGAGAGGGGACATCCTTGGCGGACCGAGCGCATGATGTTGAACGGTTCCGACAGGTGACCGTTCACTCTCACCACAGAGCAGATGTCGCTGTGCATGGCAGCGATCCAGCCTCTGAAGACGGGTTCAAAGCCAGCCGCCCTCAGGACTGCCGCTAGGTAACGATGGTCGACCCTATCGAAAGCTTTCGACTGATCTAAATTGATCAAGAACCCACCCGTGCCAGGTTCCCTAGCTACCCTCTCTACGATGTATCGCATGAGGTGGAGGTTGTCGTGGATGGATCTGTCGGGAATGGCGCATGTCTGCGCCTCTCCCACCAGACCACCAACAACAAGCGCCAACCTCTTTGCTAGCACCTTGGCCAAATTCTTGAACTCTGTGTTTAGCAGAGTTATGGGCCGGAAATTATCTATGTTATCCCCCTTGTTCGGATCCTTTCTCAGCAGTGCCACCTCTCCTCGGCTCACAGAACTGGGAATTCTCCCGTTCTGTTGCCAGTTGCAGTAGACGTCCGCCAAGAGGCCTCCGAACAAGTCTGGCATCTGTACGTAAAGTTCATAGGGTAGACCATCCAAACCAGGCGATTTACCCCTTGTGCTGCCAGTCATTGCCTCCCTTACTTCAGCGGTTGTTATCGGCTTTTCGTAACACTTCGCCTCAGTGGCCGAGAGCCGCGGCAGTCCGTCGAGGTAGACACTAAAGTCCATCCCTCGACCCGGCCCACCGCTGCCCCCGAACAGCTGATCGAAGTGTCGCTGAAAAGCTTCACACATTTGCCCGGGATCGAGTAGCATGCGCCCGTCGTGGTCCACCAAAGACCGGATCGTGGCTTTGTTGCCACAACGCGCCTCCGCCACTCGGGCCCATTGAACGGCTTTCGTCCCCTCGTGTCTGAGAGCACGCACCCTTGCTCTGACAACGCAGCCTTCGTGCTTTGCATTGAAGAATTGGTCAAGGGCCAATTTCGCCGCAAGCACGTCGGTCGCAATGCCTTTGCTAAGCGCCTCGTCTAATTTTCTAACTAGTTCTCCCTCTGTTCTATTTTTCTCTATTGCTAAAGCCTTACTAAACCTAATCGATTCTATTCTAATCGCTCTTTTCAGAGCAAACCACCACTTGTTGTTGACGATGGCCCCCGTCAACGCGCGCTTAACTAGTTCGCTAATCCTGTCTCTGTAGGCCTTGCGCGCCGGTAAGGTCGCGTTTAGCTTCCAGTAGTCGGGTCCTCG
>OZ024741.1:122694739-122697239 GCA_964016885.1 Eledone cirrhosa | reverse complement strand
TTCCATAGTGATGCTGCGAGTACGCTGTAATTCCTATGTTGTAAACACTTGGAGTAATAATAAATCAGGAAAGAAGATTGACATGGTTTGCTATACAAAAAAGGTTTTTAATCTCATTGCTGACAATTGTTTCTCTGAACTGGTAGGTCTAGAGATCGCTATCCGCTTATTTTCACGTTACTCGATCGCCAATACAAAGTTATAACCAGTCAGTTCATCGGAGCTTGAGAGAATGAAGAGAATATGCAGGCATGAAAAGAATATACAGGCTACTATATGTAGTAGTAATTGCATTCAGTTAGAACAATAACAACAATATCAACAATGTTAACAATAAATTATTTGAAATAATCACAACATCAATCTAGGTGGGAAGTATAGTATATCTATGAATTTAGCGTGTAAATCTAGCTGACATGAGGCAGATGTATAAAATTGACATGTAAAAACTGTCGTAGGGTGTATTATATCAATTGTAAAGATAAGCTGGTGTTTTTAAACAATGTAGGTCAGGTGGCCGTAATAGTCGGTTTTTATCTGACCGATGAAGTATTTATCACTGTAGTGGAATTTGTGTGGTCTATATTAGATGAGAGGGCTGCCTATCTTTCTTATCCTCAATAACATACATGTATAAGACAACACTAACAAAGGTAAATAATGGGCAAGTTAATACAGAGGTTAAGGAGGCAATATATATATATATATTTATATTACAACACTACGGAAAATACTGTATATATATATACATATATATACACACACACATGCACACAAACATATATATATATATACACACACACATACAAATACATACATAGAAAGAGAAAACATGCTGACTATAATTATAGCAAGAGGTAGGTAAAGTTCTGTTGTAGTAGTATTTTGAAATGTTCTTGGATTTAGGATCAAGTGATGACAGCAGCTGAGAAGAGATAAGTTTATGGGTTGATGAGGTACTTACAGACATTAGTGTGGTATAGAACTAAGAAGGCTAGAATGTACTTAATGATTATATTTCTGTGGTGATTCGTGCAGAATAGTGGGTATCCTAGTTGAAAGCTATGTTACGTCGGTTCGATTCACGGAGGTTTAAATCTTATGAATTTAGTGGCGATCCTGTGTCTGCAGAAGATAGATCTTTCTAACTTGTTGTTAAGTAGCCTTTTTACATTTCTAAGGATATACAGTAGTTCTAGATCACATAACCTACAGTGGGACATACCTGTACTGTAGGTTTTAGCAGCCGACAACCTCGACCAGTTGATACTGTAGCTAGTGTTGTTGTCCTTCAGTTCCCATATTTTTTTGGCGAGGGTTGTAGAACCCATAAGTGCACGATTTTTCTTCGAGTTCCTGTGCACATACCATCTTTTTTTAAAAGTACCCGCGGTGGATCCAATGTAATGCCAGGTGGAGTTGTCTGAGTTACCCGTACACATGTACACTAGGCTCGAATCGAGGCATCTATTCGCCAATGGGCACCTATCCGGTAAGTGACAAGTACAGTTTGAGGTGTTATTTCGTGCAGCTTCTACACTGCTGTTTAGTACTCTGCTATAAGTGGGTTGTGATTCATGCCCGTTGGGGTTTTGCTGCTGCGCGCTTGTATGTGCTTGCGGTTGTGATACTGTGATGTGTTTATGCTTATAATTTGGTGCTATGTTGCGCATAGATGGGGCTGATTCCCTAGAGATATTTCTGTGGTTGATCTTGCGTATGTGCGATTCTATATTTGCTGCCGTAGAGTATGAGAGTTTTATAGTATTTCTATTGAGTATTTTATGATATCTATGTGAAATAGGAAAGTGTTTATCTATTAGTTTAAAGAATGTAGAAGGCAGTCTGGTTTTTACAGAGGAGTTGAAGATTGGATTGAACTATAGGTATTTTCTTTCTCTGATTCTTCTATTGTTTCTTGGGTTTACGTTATTAGTGTTTTGACCGTTCACTCTGTGCCTAACCCTATGTCTAGTCCAGTTACCTCTATTTTTGTGTGAGCGGTTGGTATAGTTGCTATTAGGATTGTTTACGTTGTCTTTATTCGCTATATACTGCAGTTTATCTTTATGTCCGGCCCTATGTAATGCTACGTTATAATAGTTAGCATGTTCGTTAAAGATTTCTAGGTTTGAGGATAAGCGGGATATTCGAAGGGATATACTACGTGCTATGGATCTGATTATGGATTTGGGGGTGGTTTGAGTTATGACTAATATAGGCCAGATTTTCATTATGTTTGTGGAAAGGTTCTATTAATCCCGTATTTAGATTTAGAGTCACATCTAGAAAGTTTACCTTCTTATGGTTCAGTTCGTAGGTAATGCTTAGGCCTAGTTTTTTTAAGAATGTTCTAATGATTTTTCTTAATCTTTCCATGCTCTGGTTGTTAAGTTCTTAGCTATAAGGAGCATGTCGTCTCTATAAATCCCTCCTTGGAGGTTACTGAATTCCTTATGTAGGTTGTATGCTATGAATAGCCCCACGATGTCTGTGATTT
>OZ024741.1:122634739-122689739 GCA_964016885.1 Eledone cirrhosa | reverse complement strand
TAAGGGTAAGGAGCCCATCATCACGGTACAATCCACCACCGAATGCAGGAAACATATCAGTGAGTTTGGCTATTAGGAATAATCCTATAAGATCTGTGACCTCCGCCGAATCCGTGGCGCCCATGCTGACGTCGAAGGGTGAGTCGGGAGCTCTTTTTATCCATTTAGAGTCGTCAAAGAGTAAGACTGTCTTCCTGGCGTGGAGGATGATTTTTCTTTCCTGGTCGGTGATGGGCACAAGTGTTTCGGCGAAGTCCAAGGCGGCAGTAAGTAGCGGTAAGGTGATTGAAGCATAGTAGCTCTCTATGTCGAACTGTATGAATTTAGTTTCTCGTTTATCCTCCATATTGCTGAACCAGGAGATTACTTCCTGGGTGTTGATCCATAGGCTAAGTCGGGTGTGTTGCTTGACTTTTGGTATCATGCGGTCTAGGATTTTTTTGCTGATTCTCCCTATGTCGGACTTCGTTGGGTTAATAAGCCTGATAGAGGGTTTACGGTCAAAATCGGATTTATGGTCCTTCAGTGTGAAGTATGGTGTCCGTGGGTCTAGAGGTTCCGTGCGTTCGGCGACCCCGAGGCTGGAGGTGATTTGTTGTCCATCTCGATTTATGCCTTATTTTTTCGTTTCAGTATTTCTTGCTTCGCTTTTCTTCTGGGCGGGGTGGATTCTGAATTTATTTCTCCGTATTCTACCTTTATTTCGTACGAACTTTCATGTAGCTTGTTTTAGATCTTTTAGAGTTAGCATTAGTATATATTTTTCTCGGGACTCAGAATTATTATCTCGTACAAGTTCACTTTGCTGCACTGGGTCGTTGCTGGCCCGGGATGGAAACCTTTATTGTTTATTTCGTGGTAGTCTCTTTAGTATTTTGGCCCCTTTTGTTGACCCGTCACCGTATCATTTACGTACTTATACCTCTTAAAAGGGTCCTTGCCTAATCCGTCCCACCTAGTTCTTTTACTTATTTCGTTATTTCTTTATTTATTTATTTCTTTACTTCTTTCTTTCTTTCTTTATTTTATTCTAGCCTTACAATAGCCTGAGACCTAGGTCGTAGAATTTAATTTACTTTACTTTTTTCTTTACACTTATTTGCTTTTCTTCACTCTCAGTATTTTTTCTTTTCTTTCCTATATATTTCTACCCCCCATTGTTCTACCTACCGTTCCGACTTCCTCCCCCTCCCCTGTATCTTCTTTGACCTCATGCCCAGCTGTAGCTGGCACTACCAACGCTTGATTGGGTTTACTCCACCCCCTCCCCTCTTTCTCCTACTGGCAGGTTTAGCCACCATCTCCCCTACTAATTTGCAACCACAGAATTACTACTGATTTTTGACAATCACTTTGACCATATATGGAATTACCCCTTGAGAAGATCGGCTATTTAAATACCAGGATAAATTTTCATTTAGTCCAGAATTAGCCGTCGAAACGGCTTGAGCTCAGCTGTCGGGGTCTTACTGGTTCCTATATATATATATATATATATATATATATATATATATATATATATATATATATATATATATATATATACATATGTATATATATATATGTACAAAACGCAACATCCTATACTGCCTAGCCAGAAGAATTTGTACCATTGTAGAAGATACGAATACCAGGTACAAACGCCTAACAGAAATAAGAGAATGTTTGCTCAAACAAATATACCCATCTCTACTTATAGAAAATGGCATACAGCGGGCTATAAAAATACCTATACAACAACTTAGGACAACCCAAGGAAGAAGAAACCAAGAACTGGTCTTACCATTTATAATGACACACAACCCATGTCACCAGAATATCTTCAACACTGCCAAAGCAAACCTACCGATCATTGCTCAAAGTAATGAATTAAAAGGCTTAATCACAGATCGATCTTTGACTCTTAGTAAAAGACAGCCGAAAATGTTGAAGCAATTACTAACAAAAGCAAAGTTTGACCTTAACAACAAAGACCAATCATTCACTGTATCTAAATGCAATGATAGTCGATGCGGTACATGTCAATCCATACACGCCGGTCAATATATGAAAACAAAAACTGGAAAAATATTCCCAAATGCAAGTATGAACTACAAAAGCAGAAATCTAATTTACTGCATTAAATGCCCGAATTGTGAAGAACTATATGGCGGTCAAACTGGAAATGCACGATCGGAACGTGCACGGGTACACCGTCAGCAAATCAGAGACGCAAATGTCCGTCAGATACCCCTAAGTAACGATCTAGCAACATGTGGTCAGGGAATATTTGTAATATTCCCATTCTACAAATTACACAGACAAGTGAAATCAAGAAAAGTATTTTATTGATAAATTCAAACCCAAGCTAAATGAACAATAATAATGCTTAGGGGTATTACTTCTACTATAACTATGATTACCACCATGTCGACTACGACCACTAACAACAAAAACAACAATAATAATAATAAAAGTGATGTTGATGGTGATGATTACTAGAAAATGCTATTTTCATCATTTCTAAAAATAGCAAAACAATTGATGCTTTGGATAGGATCAATTAGTGGTCGGTAGACATGCTCAACCAACCATGACGCCTAAACCAATCAGCTTTAGTAATTCAGTGGAACTACACAACGATTGGTCGAAATACAGTTTGCAAGATTTAGCATTCGGGAGCCACTTTTCACTGTATATAAGGTACAAAATTTACCCATCTCATTACAGTTGAAAATTGCAAACTTGACTGTCCCCACACATTATGAACCTGAAGATTGCGAAAGCATGAAAGTACTTGTTCAATTAACACTTAACATTTAATATTCTATCATACTATTTCATTATAATACCATTATAAATTTTAAAGGATTGTAAATAAAACGAGTATATCAGACAAAGTTGGAATTCCTCTTATTAATATAATCTTCTATACACAATCATACACACCCGTGTATATTTAACTATCTATCTATATATATATATATATATATATATATATATATATATATATATATATTTATATATATACATATATATATATTTATATATATACATATACATATATATACATACATATATATATATAATTGGAAAATAGTAAAATCGAATCTCTGGCGGTTTGCAAGTAAATTCGGCCTACTTATATGAAATGATGAGTTAGCAAAGCACTCGATAAGTTGGGGCCTTAGAGTAATTACATTATATATATATATATATATATATATATATATATATATATATATATATATATATATATATATATATATATATATATATATATATATATATTTATATATATATATATAAATTTAAGTATATATGTATACGTACATACATATATGTATACAAACGTACAGTAGCATGCATATATATATATATATATATATATATATATATATATATATACAGGTACACATACATATATGTACGTATCAGTTTAACGGACATTTATTATAACGCCCGCTTTGTCCGTTTGTAAACAAACGGACAGCCTGGATTTATGCCGTACGGGGTTAAGGCAACCACGTCACCTTTTTGTTCAACACTGACACAGGAACGATGTACTAGTTTCAAGCTTCTTAGCTATCATCAGCACCGTATACCCTTCTGCCAGATGGTTGAACGTTCGAAAGTATATACTTTCCTTATGAAAATTAACGGCTGAGCAGCCTAATTTGCATATCGAGTGAGTTCAGTCGGCCAGGCGCACCGAAAACGATAAGTTGTAATAGAATGAAAACGAAATTTGATTTCTCACTCTTAGTACGGCACTTACTTAAATGTAAGTATGTATGTATACGAACATACATATATGTATACAGACGTACAGTAGCATGCATATATATATATATATATATATATATATATATATATATATATATACATACAGGTACACATACATATATGTACATATCAGTTTAGTGGACGTTTATTATAACGCCTGCTTTGTCCGTTTGTAAACAAACGGACAGCCTGATTTTATGCCGTACGGTGTTAAGGCAACCACGTCACCTTTTTGTTCAACACTGACACAGGAACGATGTACTAGTTTCAAGCTTCTTAGCTATCATCAGCACCGTATACACTTCTGCCAGATGGTTGAACGTTCGAAAGTATATACTTTCCTTATGAAAATTAACGGCTGAGCAGCCTAATTTGCATATCGAGTGAGTTCAGTCGGCCAGGCGCACAGAAAACGATAAGTTGTAATAGAATGATAACGAAATTTCATTTCTCACTGTTAGTACGGCACTTACTTAAATGTAAGTATGTATGTATACGTACATACATATATGTATACAGACGTACAGTAGCATGCATATATATATATATATATATATATATATATATATATATATATATATATATACATACATACAGGTACACATACATATATGTACATATCAATTAGTGGACGTTTATTATAACGCCTGATTTGTCCGTTTGTAAACAAACGGACAGCCTGAATTTATGCCGTACGGTATTAAGGCAACCACGTCACCTTTTTGTTCAACACTGACACAGGAACGATGTACTAGTTTCAAACTTCTTAGCTATCATCAGCACCGTATACCCTTCTGCAGATGGTTGAACGTTCGAAAGTATATACTTTTCTTATGAAAATTAACGGCTGAGCAGCCTAATTTGCATATCGAGTGAGTTCAGTCGGCCAGGCGCACCGAAAACGATAAGTTGTAATAGAATGAAAACGAAATTTGATTTCTCACTCTTAGTACGGCACTTACTTAAATGTAAGTATGTATGTATACGAACATACATATATGTATACAGACGTACAGTAGCATGCATATATATATATATATATATATATATATATATATATATATATATATATATATATATATTATACATACAGGTACACATACATATATGTACATATCAGTTTAGTGGACGTTTATTATAACGCCTGCTTTGTCCGTTTGTAAACAACCGGACAGCCTGAATTTATGCCGTACGGTGTTAAGGCAACCACGTCACCTTTTTGTTCAACACTGACACAGGAACGATGTACTAGTTTCAAGCTTCTTAGCTATCATCAGCACCGTATACACTTCTGCCAGATGGTTGAACGTTCGAAAGTATATACTTTCCTTATGAAAATTAACGGCTGAGCAGCCTAATTTGCATATCGAGTGAGTTCAGTCGGCCAGGCGCACAGAAAACGATAAGTTGTAATAGAATGATAACGAAATTTCATTTCTCACTGTTAGTACGGCACTTACTTAAATGTAAGTATGTATGTATACGTACATACATATATGTATACAGACGTACAGTAGCATGCATATATATATATATATATATATATATATATATATATATATATATATACATACATACAGGTACACATACATATATGTACATATCAATTTAGTGGACGTTTATTATAACGCCTGATTTGTCCGTTTGTAAACAAACGGACAGCCTGATTTATGCCGTACGGTATTAAGGCAACCACGTCACCTTTTTGTTCAACACTGACACAGGAACGATGTACTAGTTTCAAACTTCTTAGCTATCATCAGCACCGTATACCCTTCTGCAGATGGTTGAACGTTCGAAAGTATATACTTTTCTTATGAAAATTAACGGCTGAGCAGCCTAATTTGCATATCGAGTGAGTTCAGTCGGCCAGGCGCACCGAAAACGATAAGTTGTAATAGATTGAATACGAAATTTCATTTCTCACTCTTAGTACGGCACTTACTTAAATGTAAGTATGTATGTATACGTACATACATATATGTATACAGACGTAAAGTAGCATGCATATATATATATATATATATATATATATATATATATATATATATATATATATATATGTATATATATATATATATATATATATATATATATATATACATACAGGTACACATACATATATGTACATATCAGTTTAGCGGACGTTTATTATAACGCCCGCTTTGTCCGTTTGTAAACAAACGGACAGCCTAGATTTATGCCGTACGGTGTTAAGGCAACCACGTCACCTTTTTGTTCAACACTGACACAGGAACGATGTACTAGTTTCAAGCTTCTTAGCTATCATCAGCACCGTATACCCTTCTGCCAGATTGTTGAACGTTCGAAAGTATATACATTCCTTATGAAAATTAACGGCTGAGCAGCCTAATTTGCATATCGAGTGAGTTCAGTCGGCGAGGCGCACAGAAAACGATAAGTTGTAATAGAATGAAAACGAAATTTCATTTCTCACCCTTAGTACGGCACTTACTTAAATGTAAATATGTATGTATATGTACATACATATATGTATACAGACGTACAGTAGCATGCATATATATATATATATATATATATATATATATATATATATATATATATATATATATATATATATATATATATATATATATACATACAGGTACACATACATATATGTACATATCAGTTTAGCGGACGTTTATTATAACGCCCGCTTTGTCCGTTTGTAAACAAACGGACAGCCTAGATTTATGCCGTACGGTGTTAAGGCAACCACGTCACCTTTTTGTTCAACACTGACACAGGAACGATGTACTAGTTTCAAGCTTCTTAGCTATCATCAGCACCATATACCCTTCTGCCAAATGGTTGAACGTTCGAAAGTATATACTTTCCTTATGAAAATTAACGACTGAGCAGCCTAATTTGCATAAGGAGTGAGTTCAGTCGACCAGGCGTACCGAAAACGATAAGTTGTAATAGAATGAAAACGAAATTTCATTTCTCACTCTTAGTACGGCACTTACTTAAATGTAAGTATGTATGTATACGTACATACATATATGTATACAGACGTACAGTAGCATGCATATATATATATATATATATGTATATATATATATATATATATATATATACATACAGGTACACATACATATATGTACATATCAGTTTAGCGGACGTTTATTATAACGCCCGCTTTGTCCGTTTGTAAACAAACTGACAGCCTAGATTTATGCCGTACGGTGTTAAGGCAACCACGTCACCTTTTTGTTCAACACTGACACAGGAACGATGTACTAGTTTCAAGCTTCTTAGCTATCATCAGCACCGTATACCCTTCTGCCAGATGGTTGAACGTTCGAAAGTATATACTTTCCTTATGAAAATTAACGGCTGAGCAGCCTAATTTGCATATCGAGTGAGTTCAGTCGGCCAGGCGCACAGAAAACGATAAGTTGTAATAGAATGAAAACGAAATTTCATTTCTCACTCTTAGTACGGCACTTACTTAAATGTAAGTATACGTACATACATATATGTATACAGACGTACTGTAGCATGCATATATATATATATATATATATATATATATATATATATATATATATATATATATATATATATATATATATATATATATATATATATATATATAAATATATATATATATATATATATATATATATATATATATATATATATATATATATATATATATATATATATATATATATATATATACATACAGGTACACATACATATATGTACATATCAGTTTAGTGGACGTTTATTATAACGCCTGCTTTGTCCGTTTGTAAAAAAAACGGACAGCCTGAATTTATGCCGTACGGTGTTAAGGCAACCACGTCACCTTTTTGTTCAACACTGACACAGGAACGATGTACTAGTTTCAAGCTTCTTAGCTATCATCAGCACCGTATACCCTTCTGCCAGATTGTTGAACGTTCGAAAGTATATACATTCCTTATGAAAATTAACGGCTGAGCAGCCTAATTTGCATATCGAGTGAGTTCAGTCGGCCAGGCGCACAGAAAACGATAAGTTGTAATAGAATGATAACGAAATTTCATTTCTCACTGTTAGTACGGCACTTACTTAAATGTAAGTATGTATGTATACGTACATACATATATGTATACAGACGTACAGTAGCATACATATATATATATATATATATATATATATATATATATATATATATATATATATATATATATATATATATATATATATATACATACAGGTACACATACATATATGTACGTATCAGTTTAGCGGACGTTTATTATAACGCCCGCATTGTCCGTTCGTAAACAAACGGACAGCCTGAATTTATGCCGTACGGTGTTAAGGCAACCACGTCACCTTTTTGTTCAACACTGACACAGGAACGATGTACTAGTTTCAAGCTTACTAGTACGGCACTTACTTAAATGTAAGTATGTATGTATACGTACATACATATATGTATACAGACGTACAGTAGCATGCATATATAAATATATATATATATTTATATATATATATATATATATATATATATATATATATATATATATATATATATATATATATATATATATATATATATATATATATACATATATATATATATACATACATATATATATATAATTGGAAAATAGTAAAATCGAATCTCTGGCGGTTTGCAAGCACATTCGGCCTACTTATATGAAATGATGAGTTAGCAAAGCACTCGATAAGTTGGGGCCTTAGAATAATTACATTATATATATATATATATATATATATATATATATATATATATATATATATATATATATATATATAAATGTAAGTACGTATGTATACGTACATACATATATGTATACAGACGTACAGTAGCATGCACATATGTATATATATATATATATATATATATATATATATATATATATATACATACAGGTACACATACATATATGTACGTATCAGTTTAACGGACATTTATTATAACGCCCGCTTTGTCCGTTTGTAAACAAACGGACAGCCTGGATTTATGCCGTACGGTGTTAAGGCAACCACGTCACCTTTTTGTTCAACACTGACACCGGAACGATGTACTAGTTTCAAGCTTCTTAGCTATCATCAGCACCGTATACCCTTCTGCCAGATGGTTGAACGTTCGAAAGTATATACTTTTCTTATGAAAATTAACGGCTGAGCAGCCTAACTTGCATATCGAGTGAGTTCAGTCGGCCAGGCGCACCGAAAACGATAAGTTGTAATAGAATGAAAACTAAATTACATTTCTCACTCTTAGTATGGCACTTACTTAAATGTAAGTATGTATGTATACGTACATACATATATGTATACAGACGTACAGTAGCATGCATATATAAATATATATATATATATATATATATATATATATATATATATATATATATATATATATATATATATACATACAGGTACACATACATATATGTACGTATCAGTTTAGCGGACGTTTATTATAACGCCTGCATTGTCCGTTTGTAAACAAACGGACAGCCTGAATTTATGCCGTACGGTATTAAGGCAAACACGTCACCTTTTTGTTCAACACTGACACAGGAACGATGTACTAGTTTCAAGCTTCTTAGCTATCATCAGCACCGTATACCCTTCTGCCAGAAGGTTGAACTTTCGAAAGTATATACTTTTCTCATGAAAATTAACGGCTGAGCAGCCTAATTTGCATATCGAGTGAGTTCAGTCGGCCAGGCGCACCGAAAACGATAAGTTGTAATAGATTGAATACGAAATTTCATTTCTCACTCTTAGTACGGCACTTACTTAAAAGTAAGTATGTATGTATACGTACATACATATATGTATACAGACGTAAAGTAGCATGCATATATATATATATATATATATATATATATATATATATATATATGTATATATATATATATATATATATATATATATATACATACAGGTACACATACATATATGTACATATCAGTTTAGCGGACGTTTATTATAACGCCCGCTTTGTCCGTTTGTAAACAAACGGACAGCCTAGATTTATGCCGTACGGTGTTAAGGCAACCACGTCACCTTTTTGTTCAACACTGACACAGGAACGATGTACTAGTTTCAAGCTTCTTAGCTATCATCAGCACCGTATACCCTTCTGCCAGATGGTTGAACGTTCGAAAGTATATACTTTCCTTATGAAAATTAAGGGCTGAGCAGCCTAATTTGCATATCGAGTGAGTTCAGTCGGCCAGGCGCACAGAAGACGATAAGTTGTAATAGAATGAAAACGAAATTTCATTTCTCACCCTTAGTACGGCACTTACTTAAATGTAAATATGTATGTATATGTACATACATATATGTATACAGACGTACAGTAGCATGCAAATATATATATATATATATATATATATATATATATATATATATATATATATATATATATATATATATATATATATATATATATATATATATATATATATATATATACATACAGGTACACATACATATATGTACATATCAGTTTAGCGGACGTTTATTATAACGCCCGCTTTGTCCGTTTGTAAACAAACGGACAGCCTAGATATATGCCGTACGGTGTTAAGGCAACCACGTCACCTTTTTGTTCAACACTGACACAGGAACGATGTACTAGTTTCAAGCTTCTTAGCTATCATCAGCACCATATACCCTTCTGCCAAATGGTTGAACGTTAGAAAGTATATACTTTCCTTATGAAAATTAACGACTGAGCAGCCTAATTTGCATAAGGAGTGAGTTCAGTCGACCAGGCGTACCGAAAACGATAAGTTGTAATAGAATGAAAACGAAATTTCATTTCTCACTCTTAGTACGGCACTTACTTAAATGTAAGTATGTATGTATACGTACATACATATATGTATACAGACGTACAGTAGCATGCATATATATATATATATATATGTATATATATATATATATATATATATATACATACAGATACACATACATATATGTACATATCAGTTTAGCGGACGTTTATTATAACGCCTGCTTTGTCCGTTTGTAAACAAACTGACAGCCTAGATTTATGCCGAACGGTGTTAAGGCAACCACGTCACCTTTTTGTTCAACACTGACACAGGAACGATGTACTAGTTTCAAGCTTCTTAGCTATCATCAGCACCGTATACCCTTCTGCCAGATGGTTGAACGTTCGAAAGTATATACTTTCCTTATGAAAATTAACGGCTGAGCAGCCTAATTTGCATATCGAGTGAGTTCAGTCGGCCAGGCGCACAGAAAACGATAAGTTGTAATAGAATGAAAACGAAATTTCATTTCTCACTCTTAGTACGGCACTTACTTAAATGTAAGTATACGTACATACATATATGTATACAGACGTACTGTAGCATGCATATATATATATATATATATATATATATATATATATATATATATATATATATATATATATATATATATATATATATATATATATACACATACAGGTACACATACATATATGTACGTATCAGTTTAGCGGACGTTTATTATAACGCCCGCATAGTCCGTTTGTAAACCAACGGACAGCCTGAATTTATGCCGTACGGTGTTAATGCAACCACGTCACCTTTTTGTTCAACACTGACACAGGAACGATGTACTAGTTTCAAGCTTACTAGTACGGCACTTACTTAAATGTAAGTATGTATGTATACGTGCATACATATATGTATACAGACGTACAGTAGCATGCATATATAATTATATATATATATATATATATATATATATATATATATATATATATATATATATATATATATATATATATATATATATATATATATATATATATATATATATATACATATATATATATATACATACATATATATATATAATTGGAAAATAGTAAAATCGAATCTCTGGCGGTTTGCAAGTACATTCGGCCTACTTATATGAAATGATGAGTTAGCAAAGCACTCGATAAGTTGGGGCCTTAGAGTAATTACATTATATATATATATATATATATATATATATATATATATATATATATATATATATATATATATATATATATATATATATATATATATATAAATGTAAGTACGTATGTATACGTACATACATATATGTATACAGACGTACAGTAGCATGCACATATGTATATATATATATATATATATATATATATATATATATATATATACATACAGGTACACATACATATATGTACGTATCAGTTTAGCGGACGTTTATTATAACGCCTGCATTGTCCGTTTGTAAACAAACGGACAGCCTGAATTTATGCCGTACGGTATTAAGGCAACCACGTCACCTTTTTGTTCAACACTGACACAGGAACGATGTACTAGTTTCAAGCTTCTTAGCTATCATCAGCACCGTATACCCTTCTGCCAGAAGGTTGAACTTTCGAAAGTATATACTTTTCTTATGAAAATTAACGGCTGAGCAGCCTAATTTGCATATCGAGTGAGTTCAGTCGGCCAGGCGCACCGAAAACGATAAGTTGTAATAGATTGAATACGAAATTTCATTTCTCACTCTTAGTACGGCACTTACTTAAATGTAAGTATGTATGTATACGTACATACATATATGTATACAGACGTAAAGTAGCATGCATATATATATATATATATATATATATATATATATATATATATATATATATATATATATATATACATACAGGTACACATACATATATGTACATATCAGTTTAGCGGACCTTTATTATAACGCCCGCTTTGTCCGTTTGTAAACAAACGGACAGCCTAGATTTATGCCGTACGGTGTTAAGGCAACCACGTCACCTTTTTGTTCAACACTGACACAGGAACGATGTACTAGTTTCAAGCTTCTTAGCTATCATCAGCACCGTATACCCTTCTGCCAGATGGTTGAACGTTCGAAAGTATATACTTTCCTTATGAAAATTAACGGCTGAGCAGCCTAATTTGCATATCGAGTGAGTTCAGTCGGCCAGGCGCACAGAAGACGATAAGTTGTAATAGAATGAAAACGAAATTTCATTTCTCACCCTTAGTACGGCACTTACTTAAATGTAAATATGTATGTATATGTACATACATATATGTATACAGACGTACAGTAGCATGCAAATATATATATATATATATATATATATATATATATATATATATATATATATATATATATATATATATATATATATATATATATATATATATATATATATATATATATATATATACATACAGGTACACATACATATATGTACATATCAGTTTAGCGGACGTTTATTATAACGCCCGCTTTGTCCGTTTGTAAACAAACGGACAGCCTAGATTTATGCCGTACGGTGTTAAGGAAACCACGTCACCTTTTTGTTCAACACTGACACAGGAACGATGTACTAGTTTCAAGCTTCTTAGCTATCATCAGCACCATATACCCTTCTGCCAAATGGTTGAACGTTCGAAAGTATATACTTTCCTTATGAAAATTAACGACTGAGCAGCCTAATTTGCATAAGGAGTGAGTTCAGTCGACCAGGCGTACCGAAAACGATAAGTTGTAATAGAATGAAAACGAAATTTCATTTCTCACTCTTAGTACGGCACTTACTTAAATGTAAGTATGTATGTATACGTACATACATATATGTATACAGACGTACAGTAGCATGCATATATATATATATATATATATATGTATATATATATATATATATATATATATACATACAGATACACATACATATATGTACATATCAGTTTAGCGGACGTTTATTATAACGCCCGCTTTGTCCGTTTGTAAACAAACTGACAGCCTAGATTTATGCCGAACGGTGTTAAGGCAACCACGTCACCTTTTTGTTCAACACTGACACAGGAACGATGTACTAGTTTCAAGCTTCTTAGCTATCATCAGCACCGTATACCCTTCTGCCAGATGGTTGAACGTTCGAAAGTATATACTTTCCTTATGAAAATTAACGGCTGAGCAGCCTAATTTGCATATCGAGTGAGTTCAGTCGGCCAGGCGCACAGAAAACGATAAGTTGTAATAGAATGAAAACGAAATTTCATTTCTCACTCTTAATACGGCACTTACTTAAATGTAAGTATACGTACATACATATATGTATACAGACGTACTGTAGCATGCATATATATATATATATATATATATATATATATATATATATATATACACATACAGGTACACATACATATATGTACGTATCAGTTTAGCGGACGTTTATTATAACGCCCGCTTTGTCCGTTTGTAAACAAACGGACAGCCTAGATTTATGCCGTACGGTGTTAAGGCAACCACGTCACCTTTTTGTTCAACACTGACACAGGAACGATGTACTAGTTTCAAGCTTCTTAGCTATCATCAGCACCGTATACCCTTCTGCCAGATTGTTGAACGTTCGAAAGTATATACATTCCTTATGAAAATTAACGGCTGAGCAGCCTAATTTGCATATCGAGTGAGTTCAGTCGGCGAGGCGCACAGAAAACGATAAGTTGTAATAGAATGAAAACGAAATTTCATTTCTCACCCTTAGTACGGCACTTACTTAAATGTAAATATGTATCTATATGTACATACATATATGTATACAGACGTACAGTAGCATGCATATATATATATATATATATATATATATATATATATATATATATATATATATATATATACATACAGGTACACATACATATATGTACATATCAGTTTAGCGGACGTTTATTATAACGCCCGCTTTGTCCGTTTGTAAACAAACGGACAGCCTAGATTTATGCCGTACGGTGTTAAGGCAACCACGTCACCTTTTTGTTCAACACTGACACAGGAACGATGTACTAGTTTCAAGCTTCTTAGCTATCATCAGCACCATATACCCTTCTGCCAAATGGTTGAACGTTAGAAAGTATATACTTTCCTTATGAAAATTAACGACTGAGCAGCCTAATTTGCATAAGGAGTGAGTTCAGTCGACCAGGCGTACCGAAAACGATAAGTTGTAATAGAATGAAAACGAAATTTCATTTCTCACTCTTAGTACGGCACTTACTTAAATGTAAGTATGTATGTATACGTACATACATATATGTATACAGACGTACAGTAGCATGCATATATATATATATATATATGTATATATATATATATATATATATATATACATACAGGTACACATACATATATGTACATATCAGTTTAGCGGACGTTTATTATAACGCCCGCTTTGTCCGTTTGTAAACAAACTGACAGCCTAGATTTATGCCGTACGGTGTTAAGGCAACCACGTCACCTTTTTGTTCAACACTGACACAGGAACGATGTACTAGTTTCAAGCTTCTTAGCTATCATCAGCACCGTATACCCTTCTGCCAGATGGTTGAACGTTCGAAAGTATATACTTTCCTTATGAAAATTAACGCCTGAGCAGCCTAATTTGCATATCGAGTGAGTTCAGTCGGCCAGGCGCACAGAAAACGATAAGTTGTAATAGAATGAAAACGAAATTTCATTTCTCACTCTTAGTACGGCACTTACTTAAATGTAAGTATACGTACATACATATATGTATACAGACGTACTGTAGCATGCATATATATATATATATATATATATATATATATATATATATATATATATATATATATATATATATATATATATATATATATATATACATACAGGTACACATACATATATGTACGTATCAGTTTGGCGGACGTTTATCATAACGCCCGCATTGTCCGTTTGTAAACAAACGGACAGCCTGAATTTATGCCGTACGGTGTTAAGGCAACCACGTCACCTTTTTGTTCAACACTGACACAGGAACGATGAACTAGTTTCAAGCTTCTTAGCTATCATCAGCACCGTATACCCTTCTGCCAGATGGTTGAACGTTCGAAAGTATATACTTTCCTTATGAAAATTAACGGCTGAGCAGCCTAATTTGCATATCGAGTGAGTTCAGTCGGCCAGGCGCACCGAAAACGATAAGTTGTAATAGAATGAAAACGAAATTTCATTTCTCACTCTTAGTACGGCACTTACTTAAATGTAAGTATGTATGTATACGAACATACATATATGTATACAGACGTACAGTAGCATGCATATATATATATATATATATATATATATATATATATATATATATATATATATATATATATATATATATATATACATACAGGTACACATACATATATGTACATATCAGTTTAGTGGACGTTTATTATAACGCCTGCTTTGTCCGTTTGTAAAAAAAACGGACAGCCTGAATTTATGCCGTACGGTGTTAAGGCAACCACGTCACCTTTTTGTTCAACACTGACACAGGAACGATGTACTAGTTTCAAGCTTCTTAGCTATCGTCAGCACCGTATACACTTCTGCCAGATGGTTGAACGTTCGAAAGTATATACTTTCCTTATGAAAATTAACGGCTGAGCAGCCTAATTTGCATATCGAGTGAGTTCAGTCGGCCAGGCGCACAGAAAACGATAAGTTGTAATAGAATGATAACGAAATTTCATTTCTCACTGTTAGTACGGCACTTACTTAAATGTAAGTATGTATGTATACGTACATACATATATGTATACAGACGTACAGTAGCATGCATATATATATATATATATATATATATATATATATATATATATATATATATATATACATACATACAGGTACACATACATATATGTACATATCAATTTAGTGGACGTTTATTATAACGCCTGATTTGTCCGTTTGTAAACAAACGGACAGCCTGAATTTATGCCGTACGGTATTAAGGCAACCACGTCACCTTTTTGTTCAACACTGACACAGGAACAATGTACTAGTTTCAAACTTCTTAGCTATCATCAGCACCGTATACCCTTCTGCAGATGGTTGAACGTTCGAAAGTATATACTTTTCTTATGAAAATTAACGGCTGAGCAGCCTAATTTGCATATCGAGTGAGTTCAGTCGGCCAGGCGCACCGAAAACGATAAGTTGTAATAGAATGAAAACGAAATTTCATTTTTCACTCTTAGTATGGCACTTACTTAAATGTAAGTATGTATGTATACGTACATGCATATATGTATACAGATGTACAGTAGCATGCATATATAAATATATATATATATATATATATATATATATATATATATATATATATATATATATATATATACATACAGGTACACATACATATATGTACGTATCAGTTTAGCGGACGTTTATTATAACGCCCGCTTTGTCCGTTTGTAAACAAACGGACAGCCTAGATTTATGCCGTACGGTGTTAAGGCAACCACGTCACCTTTTTGTTCAACACTGACACAGGAACGATGTACTAGTTTCAAGCTTCTTAGCTATCATCAGCACCGTATACCCTTCTGCCAGATTGTTGAACGTTCGAAAGTATATACATTCCTTATGAAAATTAACGGCTGAGCAGCCTAATTTGCATATCGAGTGAGTTCAGTCGGCCAGGCGCACAGAAAACGATAAGTTGTAACAGAATGAAAACGAAATTTCATTTCTCACTCTTAGTACGGCACTTACTTAAATGTAAGTATGTATGTATACGTACATACATATATGTATACAGACGTACAGTAGCATACATATATATATATATATATATATATATATATATATATATATATACATACAGGTACACATACATATATGTACGTATCAGTTTAGCGGACGTTTATTATAACGCCCGCATTGTCCGTTCGTAAACAAACGGACAGCCTGAATTTATGCCGTACGGTGTTAAGGCAACCACGTCACCTTTTTGTTCAACACTGACACAGGAACGATGTACTAGTTTCAAGCTTACTAGTACGGCACTTACTTAAATGTAAGTATGTATGTATACGTACATACATATATGTATACAGACGTACAGTAGCATGCATATATAATTATATATATATATATATATATATATATATATATATATATATATATATATATATATATATGTATATATATATATATATATATATATATATATATATATATATATATACATATATATATATATACATACATATATATATATAATTGGAAAATAGTAAAATCGAATCTCTGGCGGTTTGCAAGTACATTCGGCCTACTTATATGAAATGATGAGTTAGCAAAGCACTCGATAAGTTGGGGCCTTAGAGTAATTACATTATATATATATATATATATATATATATATATATATATATATATATATATATAAATGTAAGTACGTATGTATACGTACATACATATATGTATACAGACGTACAGTAGCATGCACATATGTATATATATATATATATATATATATATATATATATATATATATACATACAGGTACACATACATATATGTACGTATCAGTTTAGCGGACGTTTATTATAACGCCTGCATTGTCCGTTTGTAAACAAACGGACAGCCTGAATTTATGCCGTACGGTATTAAGGCAACCACGTCACCTTTTTGTTCAACACTGACACAGGAACGATGTACTAGTTTCAAGCTTCTTAGCTATCATCAGCACCGTATACCCTTCTGCCAGAAGGTTGAACTTTCGAAAGTATATACTTTTCTTATGAAAATTAACGGCTGAGCAGCCTAATTTGCATATCGAGTGAGTTCAGTCGGCCAGGCGCACCGAAAACGATAAGTTGTAATAGATTGAATACGAAATTTCATTTCTCACTCTTAGTACGGCACTTACTTAAATGTAAGTATGTATGTATACGTACATACATATATGTATACAGACGTAAAGTAGCATGCATATATATATATATATATATATATATATATATATATATATGTATATATATATATATATATATATATATATATATACATACAGGTACACATACATATATGTACATATCAGTTTAGCGGACGTTTATTATAACGCCCGCTTTGTCCGTTTGTAAACAAACGGACAGCCTAGATTTATGCCGTACGGTGTTAAGGCAACCACGTCACCTTTTTGTTCAACACTGACACAGGAACGATGTACTAGTTTCAAGCTTCTTAGCTATCATCAGCACCGTATACCCTTCTGCCAGATGGTTGAACGTTCGAAAGTATATACTTTCCTTATGAAAATTAACGGCTGAGCAGCCTAATTTGCATATCGAGTGAGTTCAGTCGGCCAGGCGCACCGAAAACGATAAGTTGTAATAGAATGAAAACGAAATTTCATTTTTCACTCTTAGTATGGCACTTACTTAAATGTAAGTATGTATGTATACGTACATGCATATATGTATACAGATGTACAGTAGCATGCATATATAAATATATATATATATATATATATATATATATATATATATATATATATATATATATATATATATATACATACAGGTACACATACATATATGTACGTATCAGTTTAGCGGACGTTTATTATAACGCCCGCTTTGTCCGTTTGTAAACAAACGGACAGCCTAGATTTATGCCGTACGGTGTTAAGGCAACCACGTCACCTTTTTGTTCAACACTGACACAGGAACGATGTACTAGTTTCAAGCTTCTTAGCTATCATCAGCACCGTATACCCTTCTGCCAGATTGTTGAACGTTCGAAAGTATATACATTCCTTATGAAAATTAACGGCTGAGCAGCCTAATTTGCATATCGAGTGAGTTCAGTCGGCCAGGCGCACAGAAAACGATAAGTTGTAACAGAATGAAAACGAAATTTCATTTCTCACTCTTAGTACGGCACTTACTTAAATGTAAGTATGTATGTATACGTACATACATATATGTATACAGACGTACAGTAGCATACATATATATATATATATATATATATATATATATATATATATATACATACAGGTACACATACATATATGTACGTATCAGTTTAGCGGACGTTTATTATAACGCCCGCATTGTCCGTTCGTAAACAAACGGACAGCCTGAATTTATGCCGTACGGTGTTAAGGCAACCACGTCACCTTTTTGTTCAACACTGACACAGGAACGATGTACTAGTTTCAAGCTTACTAGTACGGCACTTACTTAAATGTAAGTATGTATGTATACGTACATACATATATGTATACAGACGTACAGTAGCATGCATATATAATTATATATATATATATATATATATATATATATATATATATATATATATATATATATATATATATATATATGTATATATATATATATATATATATATATATATATATATATATACATATATATATATATACATACATATATATATATAATTGGAAAATAGTAAAATCGAATCTCTGGCGGTTTGCAAGTACATTCGGCCTACTTATATGAAATGATGAGTTAGCAAAGCACTCGATAAGTTGGGGCCTTAGAGTAATTACATTATATATATATATATATATATATATATATATATATATATATATATATATATAAATGTAAGTACGTATGTATACGTACATACATATATGTATACAGACGTACAGTAGCATGCACATATGTATATATATATATATATATATATATATATATATATATATATATACATACAGGTACACATACATATATGTACGTATCAGTTTAGCGGACGTTTATTATAACGCCTGCATTGTCCGTTTGTAAACAAACGGACAGCCTGAATTTATGCCGTACGGTATTAAGGCAACCACGTCACCTTTTTGTTCAACACTGACACAGGAACGATGTACTAGTTTCAAGCTTCTTAGCTATCATCAGCACCGTATACCCTTCTGCCAGAAGGTTGAACTTTCGAAAGTATATACTTTTCTTATGAAAATTAACGGCTGAGCAGCCTAATTTGCATATCGAGTGAGTTCAGTCGGCCAGGCGCACCGAAAACGATAAGTTGTAATAGATTGAATACGAAATTTCATTTCTCACTCTTAGTACGGCACTTACTTAAATGTAAGTATGTATGTATACGTACATACATATATGTATACAGACGTAAAGTAGCATGCATATATATATATATATATATATATATATATATATATATATGTATATATATATATATATATATATATATATATATACATACAGGTACACATACATATATGTACATATCAGTTTAGCGGACGTTTATTATAACGCCCGCTTTGTCCGTTTGTAAACAAACGGACAGCCTAGATTTATGCCGTACGGTGTTAAGGCAACCACGTCACCTTTTTGTTCAACACTGACACAGGAACGATGTACTAGTTTCAAGCTTCTTAGCTATCATCAGCACCGTATACCCTTCTGCCAGATGGTTGAACGTTCGAAAGTATATACTTTCCTTATGAAAATTAACGGCTGAGCAGCCTAATTTGCATATCGAGTGAGTTCAGTCGGCCAGGCGCACAGAAGACGATAAGTTGTAATAGAATGAAAACGAAATTTCATTTCTCACCCTTAGTACGGCACTTACTTAAATGTAAATATGTATGTATATGTACATACATATATGTATACAGACGTACAGTAGCATGCAAATATATATATATATATATATATATATATATATATATATATATATACATACAGGTACACATACATATATGTACATATCAGTTTAGCGGACGTTTATTATAACGCCCGCTTTGTCCGTTTGTAAACAAACGGACAGCCTAGATTTATGCCGTACGGTGTTAAGGCAACCACGTCACCTTTTTGTTCAACACTGACACAGGAACGATGTACTAGTTTCAAGCTTCTTAGCTATCATCAGCACCATATACCCTTCTGCCAAATGGTTGAACGTTCGAAAGTATATACTTTCCTTATGAAAATTAACGACTGAGCAGCCTAATTTGCATAAGGAGTGAGTTCAGTCGACCAGGCGTACCGAAAACGATAAGTTGTAATAGAATGAAAACGAAATTTCATTTCTCACTCTTAGTACGGCACTTACTTAAATGTAAGTATGTATGTATACGTACATACATATATGTATACAGACGTACAGTAGCATGCATATATATATATATATATATGTATATATATATATATATATATATATATACATACAGATACACATACATATATGTACATATCAGTTTAGCGGACGTTTATTATAACGCCCGCTTTGTCCGTTTGTAAACAAACTGACAGCCTAGATTTATGCCGAACGGTGTTAAGGCAACCACGTCACCTTTTTGTTCAACACTGACACAGGAACGATGTACTAGTTTCAAGCTTCTTAGCTATCATCAGCACCGTATACCCTTCTGCCAGATGGTTGAACGTTCGAAAGTATATACTTTCCTTATGAAAATTAACGGCTGAGCAGCCTAATTTGCATATCGAGTGAGTTCAGTCGGCCAGGCGCACAGAAAACGATAAGTTGTAATAGAATGAAAACGAAATTTCATTTCTCACTCTTAGTACGGCACTTACTTAAATGTAAGTATACGTACATACATATATGTATACAGACGTACTGTAGCATGCATATATATATATATATATATATATATATATATATATATATATATATATACACATACAGGTACACATACATATATGTACGTATCAGTTTAGCGGACGTTTATTATAACGCCCGCTTTGTCCGTTTGTAAACAAACGGACAGCCTAGATTTATGCCGTACGGTGTTAAGGCAACCACGTCACCTTTTTGTTCAACACTGACACAGGAACGATGTACTAGTTTCAAGCTTCTTAGCTATCATCAGCACCGTATACCCTTCTGCCAGATTGTTGAACGTTCGAAAGTATATACATTCCTTATGAAAATTAACGGCTGAGCAGCCTAATTTGCATATCGAGTGAGTTCAGTCGGCGAGGCGCACAGAAAACGATAAGTTGTAATAGAATGAAAACGAAATTTCATTTCTCACCCTTAGTACGGCACTTACTTAAATGTAAATATGTATGTATATGTACATACATATATGTATACAGACGTACAGTAGCATGCATATATATATATATATATATATATATATATATATATATATATATATATATATATACATACAGGTACACATACATATATGTACATATCAGTTTAGCGGACGTTTATTATAACGCCCGCTTTGTCCGTTTGTAAACAAACGGACAGCCTAGATTTATGCCGTACGGTGTTAAGGCAACCACGTCACCTTTTTGTTCAACACTGACACAGGAACGATGTACTAGTTTCAAGCTTCTTAGCTATCATCAGCACCATATACCCTTCTGCCAAATGGTTGAACGTTAGAAAGTATATACTTTCCTTATGAAAATTAACGACTGAGCAGCCTAATTTGCATAAGGAGTGAGTTCAGTCGACCAGGCGTACCGAAAACGATAAGTTGTAATAGAATGAAAACGAAATTTCATTTCTCACTCTTAGTACGGCACTTACTTAAATGTAAGTATGTATGTATACGTACATACATATATGTATACAGACGTACAGTAGCATGCATATATATATATATATATATGTATATATATATATATATATATATATATACATACAGGTACACATACATATATGTACATATCAGTTTAGCGGACGTTTATTATAACGCCCGCTTTGTCCGTTTGTAAA
Source organism: Eledone cirrhosa (assembly GCA_964016885.1). NCBI lineage: Eukaryota > Metazoa > Mollusca > Cephalopoda > Octopoda > Eledonidae > Eledone > Eledone cirrhosa. The sequence goes on along the minus strand of OZ024741.1, from coordinate 122,666,408 downwards.
CAAACTGACAGCCTAGATTTATGCCGTACGGTGTTAAGGCAACCACGTCACCTTTTTGTTCAACACTGACACAGGAACGATGTACTAGTTTCAAGCTTCTTAGCTATCATCAGCACCGTATACCCTTCTGCCAGATGGTTGAACGTTCGAAAGTATATACTTTCCTTATGAAAATTAACGGCTGAGCAGCCTAATTTGCATATCGAGTGAGTTCAGTCGGCCAGGCGCACAGAAAACGATAAGTTGTAATAGAATGAAAACGAAATTTCATTTCTCACTCTTAGTACGGCACTTACTTAAATGTAAGTATACGTACATACATATATGTATACAGACGTACTGTAGCATGCATATATATATATATATATATATATATATATATATATATATATATATATATATATATATATATATATATATATATATACATACAGGTACACATACATATATGTACGTATCAGTTTGGCGGACGTTTATCATAACGCCCGCATTGTCCGTTTGTAAACAAACGGACAGCCTGAATTTATGCCGTACGGTGTTAAGGCAACCACGTCACCTTTTTGTTCAACACTGACACAGGAACGATGAACTAGTTTCAAGCTTCTTAGCTATCATCAGCACCGTATACCCTTCTGCCAGATGGTTGAACGTTCGAAAGTATATACTTTCCTTATGAAAATTAACGGCTGAGCAGCCTAATTTGCATATCGAGTGAGTTCAGTCGGCCAGGCGCACCGAAAACGATAAGTTGTAATAGAATGAAAACGAAATTTCATTTCTCACTCTTAGTACGGCACTTACTTAAATGTAAGTATGTATGTATACGAACATACATATATGTATACAGACGTACAGTAGCATGCATATATATATATATATATATATATATATATATATATATATATATATATATATATATATATATATATATACATACAGGTACACATACATATATGTACATATCAGTTTAGTGGACGTTTATTATAACGCCTGCTTTGTCCGTTTGTAAAAAAAACGGACAGCCTGAATTTATGCCGTACGGTGTTAAGGCAACCACGTCACCTTTTTGTTCAACACTGACACAGGAACGATGTACTAGTTTCAAGCTTCTTAGCTATCGTCAGCACCGTATACACTTCTGCCAGATGGTTGAACGTTCGAAAGTATATACTTTCCTTATGAAAATTAACGGCTGAGCAGCCTAATTTGCATATCGAGTGAGTTCAGTCGGCCAGGCGCACAGAAAACGATAAGTTGTAATAGAATGATAACGAAATTTCATTTCTCACTGTTAGTACGGCACTTACTTAAATGTAAGTATGTATGTATACGTACATACATATATGTATACAGACGTACAGTAGCATGCATATATATATATATATATATATATATATATATATATATATATATATATATATATACATACATACAGGTACACATACATATATGTACATATCAATTTAGTGGACGTTTATTATAACGCCTGATTTGTCCGTTTGTAAACAAACGGACAGCCTGAATTTATGCCGTACGGTATTAAGGCAACCACGTCACCTTTTTGTTCAACACTGACACAGGAACGATGTACTAGTTTCAAACTTCTTAGCTATCATCAGCACCGTATACCCTTCTGCAGATGGTTGAACGTTCGAAAGTATATACTTTTCTTATGAAAATTAACGGCTGAGCAGCCTAATTTGCATATCGAGTGAGTTCAGTCGGCCAGGCGCACCGAAAACGATAAGTTGTAATAGAATGAAAACGAAATTTCATTTTTCACTCTTAGTATGGCACTTACTTAAATGTAAGTATGTATGTATACGTACATGCATATATGTATACAGATGTACAGTAGCATGCATATATAAATATATATATATATATATATATATATATATATATATATATATATATATATATATACATACAGGTACACATACATATATGTACGTATCAGTTTAGCGGACGTTTATTATAACGCCCGCTTTGTCCGTTTGTAAACAAACGGACAGCCTAGATTTATGCCGTACGGTGTTAAGGCAACCACGTCACCTTTTTGTTCAACACTGACACAGGAACGATGTACTAGTTTCAAGCTTCTTAGCTATCATCAGCACCGTATACCCTTCTGCCAGATTGTTGAACGTTCGAAAGTATATACATTCCTTATGAAAATTAACGGCTGAGCAGCCTAATTTGCATATCGAGTGAGTTCAGTCGGCCAGGCGCACAGAAAACGATAAGTTGTAACAGAATGAAAACGAAATTTCATTTCTCACTCTTAGTACGGCACTTACTTAAATGTAAGTATGTATGTATACGTACATACATATATGTATACAGACGTACAGTAGCATACATATATATATATATATATATATATATATATATATATATATATATATATATATATATATATATATATATATATATATATATATATATATATACATACAGGTACACATACATATATGTACGTATCAGTTTAGCGGACGTTTATTATAACGCCCGCATTGTCCGTTCGTAAACAAACGGACAGCCTGAATTTATGCCGTACGGTGTTAAGGCAACCACGTCACCTTTTTGTTCAACACTGACACAGGAACGATGTACTAGTTTCAAGCTTACTAGTACGGCACTTACTTAAATGTAAGTATGTATGTATACGTACATACATATATGTATACAGACGTACAGTAGCATGCATATATAAATATATATATATATATATATATATATATATATATATATATATATATATATATATATATATATATATATATATGTATATATATATATATATATATATATATATATATATACATATATATATATATACATACATATATATATATAATTGGAAAATAGTAAAATCGAATCTCTGGCGGTTTGCAAGTACATTCGGCCTACTTATATGAAATGATGAGTTAGCAAAGCACTCGATAAGTTGGGGCCTTAGAGTAATTACATTATATATATATATATATATATATATATATATATATATATAAATGTAAGTACGTATGTATACGTACATACATATATGTATACAGACGTACAGTAGCATGCACATATGTATATATATATATATATATATATATATATACATACAGGTACACATACATATATGTACGTATCAGTTTAACGGACATTTATTATAACGCCCGCTTTGTCCGTTTGTAAACAAACGGACAGCCTGGATTTATGCCGTACGGTGTTAAGGCAACCACGTCACCTTTTTGTTCAACACTGACACCGGAACGATGTACTAGTTTCAAGCTTCTTAGCTATCATCAGCACCGTATACCCTTCTGCCAGATGGTTGAACGTTCGAAAGTATATACTTTTCTTATGAAAATTAACGGCTGAGCAGCCTAACTTGCATATCGAGTGAGTTCAGTCGGCCAGGCGCACCGAAAACGATAAGTTGTAATAGAATGAAAACTAAATTACATTTCTCACTCTTAGTATGGCACTTACTTAAATGTAAGTATGTATGTATACGTACATACATATATGTATACAGACGTACAGTAGCATGCATATATAAATATATATATATATATATATATATATATATATATATATATATATATATATATATATATATATATATACATACAGGTACACATACATATATGTACGTATCAGTTTAGCGGACGTTTATTATAACGCCTGCATTGTCCGTTTGTAAACAAACGGACAGCCTGAATTTATGCCGTACGGTATTAAGGCAACCACGTCTCCTTTTTGTTCAACACTGACACAGGAACGATGTACTAGTTTCAAGCTTCTTAGCTATCATCAGCACCGTATACCCTTCTGCCAGAGGGTTGAACTTTCGAAAGTATATACTTTTCTTATGAAAATTAACGGCTGAGCAGCCTAATTTGCATATCGAGTGAGTTCAGTCGGCCAGGCGCACCGAAAACGATAAGTTGTAATAGATTGAATACGAAATTTCATTTCTCACTCTTAGTACGGCACTTACTTAAATGTAAGTATGTATGTATACGTACATACATATATGTATACAGACGTAAAGTAGCATGCATGTATATATATATATATATATATATATATATATATATATATGTATATATATATATATATATATATATATGTATATATATATATATATATATATATACATATATATATATATACATACATATATATATATAATTGGAAAATAGTAAAGTCGAATCTCTGGCGGTTTGCAAGTACATTCGGCCTACCTATATGAAATGATGAGTTAGCAAAGCACTCGATAAGTTGGGGCCTTAGAGTAATTACATTATATATATATATATATATATATATATATATATATAAATGTAAGTATGTATGTATACGTACATACATATATGTATACAGACGTACAGTAGCATGCACATATATATATATATATATGTATATATATATATATATATATATATATATATATATATATATATATATATATATATATATATATATATATATATACATACAGGTACACATACATATATGTACGTATCAGTTTAACGGACATTTATTATAACGCCCGCTTTGTCCGTTTGTAAACAAACGGACAGCCTGGATTTATGCCGTACGGTGTTAATGCAACCACGTCACCTTTTTGTTCAACACTGACACAGGAACGATGTACTAGTTTCAAGCTTCTTAGCTATCATCAGCACCGTATACCCTTCTGCCAGATGGTTGAACGTTCGAAAGTATATACTTTTCTTATGAAAATTAACGGCTGAGCGGCCTAATTTGCATATCGAGTGAGTTCAGTCGGCCAGGCGCACCGAAAACGATAAGTTGTAATAGATTGAATACGAAATTTCATTTCTCACTCTTAGTACGGCACTTACTTAAATGTAAGTATGTATGTATACGTACATACATATATGTATACAGACGTAAAGTAGCATGCATATATATATATATATATATATATATATATATATATATATATATGTATATATATATATATATATATATATATATATATATATATATATATATATATACATACAGGTACACATACATATATGTACATATCAGTTTAGCGGACGTTTATTATAACTCCCGCTTTGTATGTATGTATACGAACATACATATATGTATACAGACGTACAGTAGCATGCATATATATATATATATATATATATATATATATATATATATATATATATATATATATATATAATGTAAGTACGTATGTATACGTACATACATATATGTATACAGACGTACAGTAGCATACATATATATATATATATATATATATATATATATATATATATATATATATATATATATATATATACATACAGGTACACATACATATATGTACGTATCAGTTTAGCGGACGTTTATTATAACGCCTGCATTGTCCGTTTGTAAACAAACGGACAGCCTGATTTATACCGTACGGTATTAAGGCAAACACGTCACCTTTTTGTTCAACACTGACACAGGAACGATGTACTAGTTTCAAGCTTCTTAGCTATCATCAGCACCGTATACCCTTCTGCCAGAAGGTTGAACTTTCGAAAGTATATACTTTTCTTATGAAAATTAACGGCTGAGCAGCCTAATTTGCATATCGAGTGAGTTCAGTCGGCCAGGCGCACCGAAAACGATAAGTTGTAATAGATTGAATACGAAATTTCATTTCTCACTCTTAGTACGGCACTTACTTAAAAGTAAGTATGTATGTATACGTACATACATATATGTATACAGACGTAAAGTAGCATGCATATATATATATATATATATATATATATATATATATATATATATGTATATATATATATATATATATATATATATATATACATACAGGTACACATACATATATGTACATATCAGTTTAGCGGACGTTTATTATAACGCCCGCTTTGTCCGTTTGTAAACAAACGGACAGCCTAGATTTATGCCGTACGGTGTTAAGGCAACCACGTCACCTTTTTGTTCAACACTGACACAGGAACGATGTACTAGTTTCAAGCTTCTTAGCTATCATCAGCACCGTATACCCTTCTGCCAGATGGTTGAACGTTCGAAAGTATATACTTTCCTTATGAAAATTAAGGGCTGAGCAGCCTAATTTGCATATCGAGTGAGTTCAGTCGGCCAGGCGCACAGAAGACGATAAGTTGTAATAGAATGAAAACGAAATTTCATTTCTCACCCTTAGTACGGCACTTACTTAAATGTAAATATGTATGTATATGTACATACATATATGTATACAGACGTACAGTAGCATGCAAATATATATATATATATATATATATATATATATATATATATATATATATATATATATATATATATATACATACAGGTACACATACATATATGTACATATCAGTTTAGCGGACGTTTATTATAACGCCCGCTTTGTCCGTTTGTAAACAAACGGACAGCCTAGATTTATGCCGTACGGTGTTAAGGCAACCACGTCACCTTTTTGTTCAACACTGACACAGGAACGATGTACTAGTTTCAAGCTTCTTAGCTATCATCAGCACCATATACCCTTCTGCCAAATGGTTGAACGTTCGAAAGTATATACTTTCCTTATGAAAATTAACGACTGAGCAGCCTAATTTGCATAAGGAGTGAGTTCAGTCGACCAGGCGTACCGAAAACGATAAGTTGTAATAGAATGAAAACGAAATTTCATTTCTCACTCTTAGTACGGCACTTACTTAAATGTAAGTATGTATGTATACGTACATACATATATGTATACAGACGTACAGTAGCATGCATATATATATATATATATATGTATATATATATATATATATATATATATATATACATACAGATACACATACATATATGTACATATCAGTTTAGCGGACGTTTATTATAACGCCCGCTTTGTCCGTTTGTAAACAAACTGACAGCCTAGATTTATGCCGAACGGTGTTAAGGCAACCACGTCACCTTTTTGTTCAACACTGACACAGGAACGATGTACTAGTTTCAAGCTTCTTAGCTATCATCAGCACCGTATACCCTTCTGCCAGATGGTTGAACGTTCGAAAGTATATACTTTCCTTATGAAAATTAACGGCTGAGCAGCCTAATTTGCATATCGAGTGAGTTCAGTCGGCCAGGCGCACAGAAAACGATAAGTTGTAATAGAATGAAAACGAAATTTCATTTCTCACTCTTAGTACGGCACTTACTTAAATGTAAGTATACGTACATACATATATGTATACAGACGTACTGTAGCATGCATATATATATATATATATATATATATATATATATATATATATATATATATATATATATATATATATATATATATATATATATATACACATACAGGTACACATACATATATGTACGTATCAGTTTAGCGGACGTTTATTATAACGCCCGCATAGTCCGTTTGTAAACCAACGGACAGCCTGAATTTATGCCGTACGGTGTTAATGCAACCACGTCACCTTTTTGTTCAACACTGACACAGGAACGATGTACTAGTTTCAAGCTTACTAGTACGGCACTTACTTAAATGTAAGTATGTATGTATACGTGCATACATATATGTATACAGACGTACAGTAGCATGCATATATAATTATATATATATATATATATATATATATATATATATATATATATATATATATATATATATATATATATATATATATATATATATATATATATATATATATACATATATATATATATACATACATATATATATATAATTGGAAAATAGTAAAATCGAATCTCTGGCGGTTTGCAAGTACATTCGGCCTACTTATATGAAATGATGAGTTAGCAAAGCACTAGATAAGTTGGGGCCTTAGAGTAATTACATTATATATATATATATATATATATATATATATATATATATATATATATATATATATATATATATATATATATATATATATATATATATATATATATATATATATATATATATATATATATATATAAATGTAAGTACGTATGTATACGTACATACATATATGTATACAGACGTACAGTAGCATGCATATATAAATATATATATATATATATATATATATATATATATATATATATATATATATATATATATATATATATATATATACATACAGGTACACATACATATATGTACGTATCAGTTTAGCGGACGTTTATTATAACGCCTGCATTGTCCGTTTGTAAACAAACGGACAGCCTGAATTTATGCCGTACGGTATTAAGGCAACCACGTCACCTTTTTGTTCAACACTGACACAGGAACGATGTACTAGTTTCAAGCTTCTTAGCTATCATCAGCACCGTATACCCTTCTGCCAGAAGGTTGAACTTTCGAAAGTATATACTTTTCTTATGAAAATTAACGGCTGAGCAGCCTAATTTGCATATCGAGTGAGTTCAGTCGGCCAGGCGCACCGAAAACGATAAGTTGTAATAGATTGAATACGAAATTTCATTTCTCACTCTTAGTACGGCACTTACTTAAATGTAAGTATGTATGTATACGTACATACATATATGTATACAGACGTAAAGTAGCATGCATATATATATATATATATATATATATATATATATATATATATATGTATATATATATATATATATATATATATATATATATACATACAGGTACACATACATATATGTACATATCAGTTTAGCGGACGTTTATTATAACGCCCGCTTTGTCCGTTTGTAAACAAACGGACAGCCTAGATTTATGCCGTACGGTGTTAAGGCAACCACGTCACCTTTTTGTTCAACACTGACACAGGAACGATGTACTAGTTTCAAGCTTCTTAGCTATCATCAGCACCGTATACCCTTCTGCCAGATGGTTGAACGTTCGAAAGTATATACTTTCCTTATGAAAATTAAGGGCTGAGCAGCCTAATTTGCATATCGAGTGAGTTCAGTCGGCCAGGCGCACAGAAGACGATAAGTTGTAATAGAATGAAAACGAAATTTCATTTCTCACCCTTAGTACGGCACTTACTTAAATGTAAATATGTATGTATATGTACATACATATATGTATACAGACGTACAGTAGCATGCAAATATATATATATATATATATATATATATATATATATATATATATATATATATATATATATATATATATATATATATATATATATATATATATATATACATACAGGTACACATACATATATGTACATATCAGTTTAGCGGACGTTTATTATAACGCCCGCTTTGTCCGTTTGTAAACAAACGGACAGCCTAGATTTATGCCGTACGGTGTTAAGGCAACCACGTCACCTTTTTGTTCAACACTGACACAGGAACGATGTACTAGTTTCAAGCTTCTTAGCTATCATCAGCACCATATACCCTTCTGCCAAATGGTTGAACGTTCGAAAGTATATACTTTCCTTATGAAAATTAACGACTGAGCAGCCTAATTTGCATAAGGAGTGAGTTCAGTCGACCAGGCGTACCGAAAACGATAAGTTGTAATAGAATGAAAACGAAATTTCATTTCTCACTCTTAGTACGGCACTTACTTAAATGTAAGTATGTATGTATACGTACATACATATATGTATACAGACGTACAGTAGCATGCATATATATATATATATATATGTATATATATATATATATATATATATATACATACAGATACACATACATATATGTACATATCAGTTTAGCGGACGTTTATTATAACGCCCGCTTTGTCCGTTTGTAAACAAACTGACAGCCTAGATTTATGCCGAACGGTGTTAAGGCAACCACGTCACCTTTTTGTTCAACACTGACACAGGAACGATGTACTAGTTTCAAGCTTCTTAGCTATCATCAGCACCGTATACCCTTCTGCCAGATGGTTGAACGTTCGAAAGTATATACTTTCCTTATGAAAATTAACGGCTGAGCAGCCTAATTTGCATATCGAGTGAGTTCAGTCGGCCAGGCGCACAGAAAACGATAAGTTGTAATAGAATGAAAACGAAATTTCATTTCTCACTCTTAGTACGGCACTTACTTAAATGTAAGTATACGTACATACATATATGTATACAGACGTACTGTAGCATGCATATATATATATATATATATATATATATATATATATATATATATATATATATATATATATATATATATATATATATACACATACAGGTACACATACATATATGTACGTATCAGTTTAGCGGACGTTTATTATAACGCCCGCTTTGTCCGTTTGTAAACAAACGGACAGCCTAGATTTATGCCGTACGGTGTTAAGGCAACCACGTCACCTTTTTGTTCAACACTGACACAGGAACGATGTACTAGTTTCAAGCTTCTTAGCTATCATCAGCACCGTATACCCTTCTGCCAGATTGTTGATCGTTCGAAAGTATATACATCCCTTATGAAAATTAACGGCTGAGCAGCCTAATTTGCATATCGAGTGAGTTCAGTCGGCGAGGCGCACAGAAAACGATAAGTTGTAATAGAATGAAAACGAAATTTCATTTCTCACCCTTAGTACGGCACTTACTTAAATGTAAATATGTATGTATATGTACATACATATATGTATACAGACGTACAGTAGCATGCATATATATATATATATATATATATATATATATATATATATATATATATATATATATATATATACATACAGGTACACATACATATATGTACATATCAGTTTAGCGGACGTTTATTATAACGCCCGCTTTGTCCGTTTGTAAACAAACGGACAGCCTAGATTTATGCCGTACGGTGTTAAGGCAACCACGTCACCTTTTTGTTCAACACTGACACAGGAACGATGTACTAGTTTCAAGCTTCTTAGCTATCATCAGCACCATATACCCTTCTGCCAAATGGTTGAACGTTCGAAAGTATATACTTTCCTTATGAAAATTAACGACTGAGCAGCCTAATTTGCATAAGGAGTGAGTTCAGTCGACCAGGCGTACCGAAAACGATAAGTTGTAATAGAATGAAAACGAAATTTAATTTCTCACTCTTAGTACGGCACTTACTTAAATGTAAGTATGTATGTATACGTACATACATATATGTATACAGACGTACAGTAGCATGCATATATATATATATATATATGTATATATATATATATATATATATATATATATACATACAGGTACACATACATATATGTACATATCAGTTTAGCGGACGTTTATTATAACGCCCGCTTTGTCCGTTTGTAAACAAACTGACAGCCTAGATTTATGCCGTACGGTGTTAAGGCAACCACGTCACCTTTTTGTTCAACACTGACACAGGAACGATGTACTAGTTTCAAGCTTCTTAGCTATCATCAGCACCGTATACCCTTCTGCCAGATGGTTGAACGTTCGAAAGTATATACTTTCCTTATGAAAATTAACGGCTGAGCAGCCTAATTTGCATATCGAGTGAGTTCAGTCGGCCAGGCGCACAGAAAACGATAAGTTGTAATAGAATGAAAACGAAATTTCATTTCTCACTCTTAGTACGGCACTTACTTAAATGTAAGTATACGTACATACATATATGTATACAGACGTACTGTAGCATGCATATATATATATATATATATATATATATATATATATATATATATATATATATATATACATACATACAGGTACACATACATATATGTACATATCAATTTAGTGGACGTTTATTATAACGCCTGATTTGTCCGTTTGTAAACAAACGGACAGCCTGAATTTATGCCGTACGGTATTAAGGCAACCACGTCACCTTTTTGTTCAACACTGTCACAGGAACGATGTACTAGTTTCAAACTTCTTAGCTATCATCAGCACCGTATACCCTTCTGCAGATGGTTGAACGTTCGAAAGTATATACTTTTCTTATGAAAATTAACGGCTGAGCAGCCTAATTTGCATATCGAGTGAGTTCAGTCGGCCAGGCGCACCGAAAACGATAAGTTGTAATAGAATGAAAACGAAATTTCATTTTTCACTCTTAGTATGGCACTTACTTAAATGTAAGTATGTATGTATACGTACATGCATATATGTATACAGATGTACAGTAGCATGCATATATAAATATATATATATATATATATATATATATATATATATATATATATATATATACATACAGGTACACATACATATATGTACGTATCAGTTTAGCGGACGTTTATTATAACGCCCGCTTTGTCCGTTCGTAAACAAACGGACAGCCTAGATTTATGCCGTACGGTGTTAAGGCAACCACGTCACCTTTTTGTTCAACACTGACACAGGAACGATGTACTAGTTTCAAGCTTCTTAGCTATCATCAGCACCGTATACCCTTCTGCCAGATTGTTGAACGTTCGAAAGTATATACATTCCTTATGAAAATTAACGGCTGAGCAGCCTAATTTGCATATCGAGTGAGTTCAGTCGGCCAGGCGCACAGAAAACGATAAGTTGTAATAGAATGAAAACGAAATTTCATTTCTCACTCTTAGTACGGCACTTACTTAAATGTAAGTATGTATGTATACGTACATACATATATGTATACAGACGTACAGTAGCATACATATATATATATATATATATATATATATATATATATATATATATATATATATATATATATATACATACAGGTACACATACATATATGTACGTATCAGTTTAGCGGACGTTTATTATAACGCCCGCATTGTCCGTTCGTAAACAAACGGACAGCCTGAATTTATGCCGTACGGTGTTAAGGCAACCTCGTCACCTTTTTGTTCAACACTGACACAGGAACGATGTACTAGTTTCAAGCTTACTAGTACGGCACTTACTTAAATGTAAGTATGTATGTATACGTACATACATATATGTATACAGACGTACAGTAGCATGCATATATAAATATATATATATATATATATATATATATATATATATATATATATATATATATATATATATATATATATATATATATATATATATATATATATATATATATATATATATACATATATATATATATACATACATATATATATATAATTGGAAAATAGTAAAATCGAATCTCTGGCGGTTTGCAAGTATATTCGGCCTACTTATATGAAATGATGAGTTAGCAAAGCACTCGATAAGTTGGGGCCTTAGAGTAATTACATTATATATATATATATATATATATATATATATATATATATATATATATATATATATATATATAAATGTAAGTACGTATGTATACGTACATACATGTATGTATACAGACGTACAGTAGCATGCACATATGTATATATATATATATATATATATATATATATATATATATATATATATACATACAGGTACACATACATATATGTACGTATCAGTTTAACGGACATTTATTATAACGCCCGCTTTGTCCGTTTGTAAACAAACGGACAGCCTGGATTTATGCCGTACGGTGTTAAGGCAACCACGTCACCTTTTTGTTCAACACTGACACCGGAACGATGTACTAGTTTCAAGCTTCTTAGCTATCATCAGCACCGTATACCCTTCTGCCGGATGGTTGAACGTTCGAAAGTATATACTTTTCTTATGAAAATTAACGGCTGAGCAGCCTAACTTGCATATCGAGTGAGTTCAGTCGGCCAGGCGCACCGAAAACGATAAGTTGTAATAGAATGAAAACTAAATTACATTTCTCACTCTTAGTATGGCACTTACTTAAATGTAAGTATGTATGTATACGTACATACATATATGTATACAGACGTACAGTAGCAAGCATATATAAATATATATATATATATATATATATATATATATACATACAGGTACACATACATATATGTACGTATCAGTTTAGCGGACGTTTATTATAACGCCTGCATTGTCCGTTTGTAAACAAACGGACAGCCTGAATTTATGCCGTACGGTATTAAGGCAACCACGTCTCCTTTTTGTTCAACACTGACACAGGAACGATGTACTAGTTTCAAGCTTCTTAGCTATCATCAGCACCGTATACCCTTCTGCCAGAAGGTTGAACTTTCGAAAGTATATACTTTTCTTATGAAAATTAACGGCTGAGCAGCCTAATTTGCATATCGAGTGAGTTCAGTCGGCCAGGCGCACCGAAAACGATAAGTTGTAATAGATTGAATACGAAATTTCATTTCTCACTCTTAGTACGGCACTTACTTAAATGTAAGTATGTATGTATACGTACATACATATATGTATACAGACGTAAAGTAGCATGCATATATATATATATATATATATATATATATATATATATATATATGTATATATATATATATATATATATATATATATATATATATATACATACAGGTACACATACATATATGTACATATCAGTTTAGCGGACGTTTATTATAACGCCCGCTTTGTCCGTTTGTAAACAAACGGACAGCCTAGATTTATGCCGTACGGTGTTAAGGCAACCACGTCACCTTTTTGTTCAACACTGACACAGGAACGATGTACTAGTTTCAAGCTTCTTAGCTATCATCAGCACCGTATACCCTTCTGCCAGATGGTTGAACGTTCGAAAGTATATACTTTCCTTATGAAAATTAAGGGCTGAGCAGCCTAATTTGCATATCGAGTGAGTTCAGTCGGCCAGGCGCACAGAAGACGATAAGTTGTAATAGAATGAAAACGAAATTTCATTTCTCACCCTTAGTACGGCACTTACTTAAATGTAAATATGTATGTATATGTACATACATATATGTATACAGACGTACAGTAGCATGCATGCAAATATATATATATATATATATATATATATATATATATATATATATATATATATATATATATATATATATATATATATATATACATACAGGTACACATACATATATGTACATATCAGTTTAGCGGACGTTTATTATAACGCCCGCTTTGTCCGTTTGTAAACAAACGGACAGCCTAGATTTATGCCGTACGGTGTTAAGGCAACCACGTCACCTTTTTGTTCAACACTGACACAGGAACGATGTACTAGTTTCAAGCTTCTTAGCTATCATCAGCACCATATACCCTTCTGCCAAATGGTTGAACGTTCGAAAGTATATACTTTCCTTATGAAAATTAACGACTGAGCAGCCTAATTTGCATAAGGAGTGAGTTCAGTCGACCAGGCGTACCGAAAACGATAAGTTGTAATAGAATGAAAACGAAATTTCATTTCTCACTCTTAGTACGGCACTTACTTAAATGTAAGTATACGTACATACATATATGTATACAGACGTACTGTAGCATGCATATATATATATATATATATATATATATATATATATATATATATATATATATATATATATATATATATATATATATATATATATATATATATATATACACATACAGGTACACATACATATATGTACGTATCAGTTTAGCGGACGTTTATTATAACGCCCGCATAGTCCGTTTGTAAACCAACGGACAGCCTGAATTTATGCCGTACGGTGTTAATGCAACCACGTCACCTTTTTGTTCAACACTGACACAGGAACGATGTACTAGTTTCAAGCTTACTAGTACGGCACTTACTTAAATGTAAGTATGTATGTATACGTACATACATATATGTATACAGACGTACAGTAGCATGCATATATAAATATATATATATATATATATATATATATATATATATATATATATATATATATATATATATATATATATATATATATATATATATATATATATATATATATATATATATACATATATATATATATACATACATATATATATATAATTGGAAAATAGTAAAATCGAATCTCTGGCGGTTTGCAAGTACATTCGGCCTACTTATATGAAATGATGAGTTAGCAAAGCACTCGATAAGTTGGGGCCTTAGAGTAATTACATTATATACATATATATATATATATATATATATATATATATATATATATATATATATATATATATATATATATATATATATATATATATATATATATATATATAAATGTAAGTACGTATGTATACGTACATACATATATGTATACAGACGTACAGTAGCATGCACATATGTATATATATATATATATATATATATATATATATATATATATATATATATATATATACATACAGGTACACATACATATATATACGTATCAGTTTAACGGACATTTATTATAACGCCCGCTTTGTCCGTTTGTAAACAAACGGACAGCCTGGATTTATGCCGTACGGTGTTAAGGCAACCACGTCACCTTTTTGTTCAACACTGACACCGGAACGATGTACTAGTTTCAAGCTTCTTAGCTATCATCAGCACCGTATACCCTTCTGCCAGATGGTTGAACGTTCGAAAGTATATACTTTTCTTATGAAAATTAACGGCTGAGCAGCCTAACTTGCATATCGAGTGAGTTCAGTCGGCCAGGCGCACCGAAAACGATAAGTTGTAATAGAATGAAAACTAAATTACATTTCTCACTCTTAGTATGGCACTTACTTAAATGTAAGTATGTATGTATACGTACATACATATATGTATACAGACGTACAGTAGCATGCATATATAAATATATATATATATATATATATATATATATATATATATATATATATATATATATATATACATACAGGTACACATACATATATGTACGTATCAGTTTAGCGGACGTTTATTATAACGCCTGCATTGTCCGTTTGTAAACAAACGGACAGCCTGAATTTATGCCGTACGGTATTAAGGCAACCACGTCACGTTTTTGTTCAACACTGACACAGGAACGATGTACTAGTTTCAAGCTTCTTAGCTATCATCAGCACCGTATACCCTTCTGCCAGAAGGTTGAACTTTCGAAAGTATATACTTTTCTTATGAAAATTAACGGCTGAGCAGCCTAATTTGCATATCGAGTGAGTTCAGTCGGCCAGGCGCACCGAAAACGATAAGTTGTAATAGATTGAATACGAAATTTCATTTCTCACTCTTAGTACGGCACTTACTTAAATGTAAGTATGTATGTATACGTACATACATATATGTATACAGACGTAAAGTAGCATGCATATATATATATATATATATATATATATATATATATATATATATATATATATATATATATATATATATATATACATACAGGTACACATACATATATGTACATATCAGTTTAGCGGACGTTTATTATAACGCCCGCTTTGTCCGTTTGTAAACAAACGGACAGCCTAGATTTATGCCGTACGGTGTTAAGGCAACCACGTCACCTTTTTGTTCAACACTGACACAGGAACGATGTACTAGTTTCAAGCTTCTTAGCTATCATCAGCACCGTATACCCTTCTGCCAGATGGTTGAACGTTCGAAAGTATATACTTTCCTTATGAAAATTAAGGGCTGAGCAGCCTAATTTGCATATCGAGTGAGTTCAGTCGGCCAGGCGCACAGAAGACGATAAGTTGTAATAGAATGAAAACGAAATTTCATTTCTCACCCTTAGTACGGCACTTACTTAAATGTAAATATGTATGTATATGTACATACATATATGTATACAGACGTACAGTAGCATGCAAATATATATATATATATATATATATATATATATATATATATATATATATATATATATATATACATACAGGTACACATACATATATGTACATATCAGTTTAGCGGACGTTTATTATAACTCCCGCTTTGTCCGTTTGTAAACAAACGGACAGCCTAGATTTATGCTGTACGGTGTTAATGCAACCACGTCACCTTTTTGTTCAACACTGACACAGGAACGATGTACTAGTTTCATGCTACTTAGCTATCATCAGCACCGTATACCCTTCTGCCAGATGATTGAACGTTCGAAAGTATATACTTTCCTTATGAAAATTAACGGCTGAGCAGCCTAATTTGCATATCGAGTGAGTTCAGTCGGCCAGGCGCACCGAAAACGATAAGTTGTAATAGAATGAAAACGAAATTTCATTTCTCACTCTTAGTACGGCACTTACTTAAATGTACGTATGTATGTATACGTACATACATATATGTATACAGACGTACAGTAGCATGCATATATATATATATATATATATATATATATATATATATATATATATATATATATATATATATATATACATACAGGTACACATACATATATGTACGTATCAGTTTGGCGGACGTTTATCATAACGCCCGCATTGTCCGTTTGTAAACAAACGGACAGCCTGAATTTATGCCGTACTGTGTTAAGGCAACCACGTCACCTTTTTGTTCAACACTGACACAGGAACGATGAACTAGTTTCAAGCTTCTTAGCTATCATCAGCACCGTATACCCTTCTGCCAGATGGTTGAACGTTCGAAAGTATATACTTTCCTTATGAAAATTAACGGCTGAGCAGCCTAATTTGCATATCGAGTGAGTTCAGTCGGCCAGGCGCACCGAAAACAATAAGTTGTAATAGAATGAAAACGAAATTTCATTTCTCACTCTTAGTACGACACTTACTTAAATGTAAGTATATATGTATACGAACATACATATATGTATACAGAGGTACAGTAGCATGCATATATATATATATATATATATATATATATATATATATATATATATATATATATATATATATATATATATATATATATACATATATATATATATACATACATATATATATATAATTGGAAAATAGTAAAATCGAATCTCTGGCGGTTTGCAAGTACATTCGGCCTACCTATATGAAATGATGAGTTAGCAAAGCACTCGATAAGTTGGGGCCTTAGAGTAATTACATTATATATATATATATATATATATATATATATATATATATAAATGTAAGTATGTATGTATACGTACATACATATATGTATACAGACGTACAGTAGCATGCACATATATATATATATATATGTATATATATATATATATATATATATATATATATATATATATATATATATATATATATATATATATATATACATACAGGTACACATACATATATGTACGTATCAGTTTAACGGACATTTATTATAACGCCCGCTTTGTCCGTTTGTAAACAAACGGACAGCCTGGATTTATGCCGTACGGTGTTAAGGCAACCACGTCACCTTTTTGTTCAACACTGACACAGGAACGATGTACTAGTTTCAAGCTTCTTAGCTATCATCAGCACCGTATACCCTTCTGCCAGATGGTTGAACGTTCGAAAGTATATACTTTTCTTATGAAAATTAACGGCTGAGCAGCCTAATTTGCATATCGAGTGAGTTCAGTCGGCCAGGCGCACCGAAAACGAGATAAGTTGTAATAGATTGAATACGAAATTTCATTTCTCCCTCTTAGTACGGCACTTACTTAAATGTAAGTATGTATGTATACGTACATACATATATGTATACAGACGTAAAGTAGCATGCATATATATATATATATATATATATATATATATATGTATATATATATATATATATATATATATATATATATATATATACATACAGGTACACATACATATATGTACATATCAGTTTAGCGGACGTTTATTATAACTCCCGCTTTGTATGTATGTATACGAACATACATATATGTATACAGACGTACAGTAGCATGCATATATATATATATATATATATATATATATATATATATATATATATATATATATATATATATATATATATATATATATATATATATATAAATATATATATATATATATATATATGTATATATATATATATATATATATATATATATATATATATATATATATATATATATATATATACATACAGGTACACATACATATATGTACATATCAGTTTAGTGGACGTTTATTATAACGCCTGCTTTGTCCGTTTGTAAAAAGAACGGACAGCCTGAATTTATGCCGTACGGTGTTAAGGCAACCACGTCACCTTTTTGTTCAACACTGACACAGGAACGATGTACTAGTTTCAAGCTTCTTAGCTATCATCAGCACCGTATACACTTCTGCCAGATAGTTGAACGTTCGAAAGTATATACTTTCCTTATGAAAATTAACGGCTGAGCAGCCTAATTTGCATATCGAGTGAGTTCAGTCGGCCAGGCGCACAGAAAACGATAAGTTGTAATAGAATGATAACGAAATTTCATTTCTCACTGTTAGTACGGCACTTACTTAAATGTAAGTATGTATGTATACGTACATACATATATGTAAACAGACGTACAGTAGCATGCATATATATATATATATATATATATATATATATATATATATATATATATATATATATATATATATATATATATATATGTATATATATATATATATATATATATATATATATATATATATATATATACATACAGGTACACATACATATATGTACGTATCAGTTTAGCGGACGTTTATTATAACGCCCGCATTGTCCGTTTGTAAACAAACGGACAGCCTGAATTTATGCCGTACGGTGTTAAGGCAACCACGTCACCTTTTTGTTCAACACTGACACAGGAACGATGCACTAGTTTCAAGCTTCTTAGCTATCATCAGCACCGTATACCCTTCTGCCAGATTGTTGATCGTTCGAAAGTATATACATCCCTTATGAAAATTAACGGCTGAGCAGCCTAATTTGCATATCGAGTGAGTTCAGTCGGCGAGGCGCACAGAAAACGATAAGTTGTAATAGAATGAAAACGAAATTTCATTTCTCACCCTTAGTACGGCACTTACTTAAATGTAAATATGTATGTATATGTACATACATATATGTATACAGACGTACAGTAGCATGCATATATATATATATATATATATATATATATATATATATATATATATATATATATATATATATATATATATATATATATATATATATACATACAGGTACACATACATATATGTACATATCAGTTTAGCGGACGTTTATTATAACGCCCGCTTTGTCCGTTTGTAAACAAACGGACAGCCTAGATTTATGCCGTACGGTGTTAAGGCAACCACGTCACCTTTTTGTTCAACACTGACACAGGAACGATGTACTAGTTTCAAGCTTCTTAGCTATCATCAGCACCATATACCCTTCTGCCAAATGGTTGAACGTTCGAAAGTATATACTTTCCTTATGAAAATTAACGACTGAGCAGCCTAATTTGCATAAGGAGTGAGTTCAGTCGACCAGGCGTACCGAAAACGATAAGTTGTAATAGAATGAAAACGAAATTTCATTTCTCACTCTTAGTACGGCACTTACTTAAATGTAAGTATGTATGTATACGTACATACATATATGTATACAGACGTACAGTAGCATGCATATATATTATATATATATATGTATATATATATATATATATATATATATATATATACAGGTACACATACATATATGTACATATCAGTTTAGCGGACGTTTATTATAACGCCCGCTTTGTCCGTTTGTAAACAAACTGACAGCCTAGATTTATGCCGTACGGTGTTAAGGCAACCACGTCACCTTTTTGTTCAACACTGACACAGGAACGATGTACTAGTTTCAAGCTTCTTAGCTATCATCAGCACCGTATACCCTTCTGCCAGATGGTTGAACGTTCGAAAGTATATACTTTCCTTATGAAAATTAACGGCTGAGCAGCCTAATTTGCATATCGAGTGAGTTCAGTCGGCCAGGCGCACAGAAAACGATAAGTTGTAATAGAATGAAAACGAAATTTCATTTCTCACTCTTAGTACGGCACTTACTTAAATGTAAGTATACGTACATACATATATGTATACAGACGTACTGTAGCATGCATATATATATATATATATATATATATATATATATATATATATATATATATATATATATATATATATATATATACATACATACAGGTACACATACATATATGTACATATCAATTTAGTGGACGTTTATTATAACGCCTGATTTGTCCGTTTGTAAACAAACGGACAGCCTGAATTTATGCCGTACGGTATTAAGGCAACCACGTCACCTTTTTGTTCAACACTGTCACAGGAACGATGTACTAGTTTCAAACTTCTTAGCTATCATCAGCACCGTATACCCTTCTGCAGATGGTTGAACGTTCGAAAGTATATACTTTTCTTATGAAAATTAACGGCTGAGCAGCCTAATTTGCATATCGAGTGAGTTCAGTCGGCCAGGCGCACCGAAAACGATAAGTTGTAATAGAATGAAAACGAAATTTCATTTTTCACTCTTAGTATGGCACTTACTTAAATGTAAGTATGTATGTATACGTACATGCATATATGTATACAGATGTACAGTAGCATGCATATATATATATATATATATATATATATATATATATATATATATATATATATATATATATATATATACATACAGGTACACATACATATATGTACGTATCAGTTTAGCGGACGTTTATTATAACGCCCGCTTTGTCCGTTCGTAAACAAACGGACAGCCTAGATTTATGCCGTACGGTGTTAAGGCAACCACGTCACCTTTTTGTTCAACACTGACACAGGAACGATGTACTAGTTTCAAGCTTCTTAGCTATCATCAGCACCGTATACCCTTCTGCCAGATTGTTGAACGTTCGAAAGTATATACATTCCTTATGAAAATTAACGGCTGAGCAGCCTAATTTGCATATCGAGTGAGTTCAGTCGGCCAGGCGCACAGAAAACGATAAGTTGTAATAGAATGAAAACGAAATTTCATTTCTCACTCTTAGTACGGCACTTACTTAAATGTAAGTATGTATGTATACGTACATACATATATGTATACAGACGTACAGTAGCATACATATATATATATATATATATATATATATATATATATATATATATATATATATATATATATATATATATACATACAGGTACACATACATATATGTACGTATCAGTTTAGCGGACGTTTATTATAACGCCCGCATTGTCCGTTCGTAAACAAACGGACAGCCTGAATTTATGCCGTACGGTGTTAAGGCAACCTCGTCACCTTTTTGTTCAACACTGACACAGGAACGATGTACTAGTTTCAAGCTTACTAGTACGGCACTTACTTAAATGTAAGTATGTATGTATACGTACATACATATATGTATACAGACGTACAGTAGCATGCATATATAAATATATATATATATATATATATATATATATATATATATATATATATATATATATATATATATATATATATATATATATATATATATATATATATATATATATATATATATATATATACATATATATATATATACATACATATATATATATAATTGGAAAATAGTAAAATCGAATCTCTGGCGGTTTGCAAGTATATTCGGCCTACTTATATGAAATGATGAGTTAGCAAAGCACTCGATAAGTTGGGGCCTTAGAGTAATTACATTATATATATATATATATATATATATATATATATATATATATATATATATATATATATATATAAATGTAAGTACGTATGTATACGTACATACATGTATGTATACAGACGTACAGTAGCATGCACATATGTATATATATATATATATATATATATATATATATATATATATATACATACAGGTACACATACATATATGTACGTATCAGTTTAACGGACATTTATTATAACGCCCGCTTTGTCCGTTTGTAAACAAACGGACAGCCTGGATTTATGCCGTACGGTGTTAAGGCAACCACGTCACCTTTTTGTTCAACACTGACACCGGAACGATGTACTAGTTTCAAGCTTCTTAGCTATCATCAGCACCGTATACCCTTCTGCCGGATGGTTGAACGTTCGAAAGTATATACTTTTCTTATGAAAATTAACGGCTGAGCAGCCTAACTTGCATATCGAGTGAGTTCAGACGGCCAGGCGCACCGAAAACGATAAGTTGTAATAGAATGAAAACTAAATTACATTTCTCACTCTTAGTATGGCACTTACTTAAATGTAAGTATGTATGTATACGTACATACATATATGTATACAGACGTACAGTAGCAAGCATATATAAATATATATATATATATATATATATATATATATACATACAGGTACACATACATATATGTACGTATCAGTTTAGCGGACGTTTATTATAACGCCTGCATTGTCCGTTTGTAAACAAACGGACAGCCTGAATTTATGCCGTACGGTATTAAGGCAACCACGTCTCCTTTTTGTTCAACACTGACACAGGAACGATGTACTAGTTTCAAGCTTCTTAGCTATCATCAGCACCGTATACCCTTCTGCCAGAAGGTTGAACTTTCGAAAGTATATACTTTTCTTATGAAAATTAACGGCTGAGCAGCCTAATTTGCATATCGAGTGAGTTCAGTCGGCCAGGCGCACCGAAAACGATAAGTTGTAATAGATTGAATACGAAATTTCATTTCTCACTCTTAGTACGGCACTTACTTAAATGTAAGTATGTATGTATACGTACATACATATATGTATACAGAGGTACAGTAGCATGCATATATATATATATATATATATATATATATATATATATATATATGTATATATATATATATATATATATATATATATATATATATATACATACAGGTACACATACATATATGTACATATCAGTTTAGCGGACGTTTATTATAACGCCCGCTTTGTCCGTTTGTAAACAAACGGACAGCCTAGATTTATGCCGTACGGTG
The DNA here is from genome assembly GCA_964016885.1 of Eledone cirrhosa. Classification (NCBI taxonomy): domain Eukaryota; kingdom Metazoa; phylum Mollusca; class Cephalopoda; order Octopoda; family Eledonidae; genus Eledone; species Eledone cirrhosa. Next base: position 122,641,710 of record OZ024741.1, on the reverse strand, counting down.
TTAAGGCAACCACGTCACCTTTTTGTTCAACACTGACACAGGAACGATGTACTAGTTTCAAGCTTCTTAGCTATCATCAGCACCGTATACCCTTCTGCCAGATGGTTGAACGTTCGAAAGTATATACTTTCCTTATGAAAATTAAGGGCTGAGCAGCCTAATTTGCATATCGAGTGAGTTCAGTCGGCCAGGCGCACAGAAGACGATAAGTTGTAATAGAATGAAAACGAAATTTCATTTCTCACCCTTAGTACGGCACTTACTTAAATGTAAATATGTATGTATATGTACATACATATATGTATACAGACGTACAGTAGCATGCAAATATATATATATATATATATATATATATATATATATATATATACATACAGGTACACATACATATATGTACATATCAGTTTAGCGGACGTTTATTATAACGCCCGCTTTGTCCGTTTGTAAACAAACGGACAGCCTAGATTTATGCCGTACGGTGTTAAGGCAACCACGTCACCTTTTTGTTCAACACTGACACAGGAACGATGTACTAGTTTCAAGCTTCTTAGCTATCATCAGCACCATATACCCTTCTGCCAAATGGTTGAACGTTCGAAAGTATATACTTTCCTTATGAAAATTAACGACTGAGCAGCCTAATTTGCATAAGGAGTGAGTTCAGTCGACCAGGCGTACCGAAAACGATAAGTTGTAATAGAATGAAAACGAAATTTCATTTCTCACTCTTAGTACGGCACTTACTTAAATGTAAGTATACGTACATACATATATGTATACAGACGTACTGTAGCATGCATATATATATATATATATATATATATATATATATATATATATATATATATATATATATATATATATATATATATATATATATATATATATACACATACAGGTACACATACATATATGTACGTATCAGTTTAGCGGACGTTTATTATAACGCCCGCATAGTCCGTTTGTAAACCAACGGACAGCCTGAATTTATGCCGTACGGTGTTAATGCAACCACGTCACCTTTTTGTTCAACACTGACACAGGAACGATGTACTAGTTTCAAGCTTACTAGTACGGCACTTACTTAAATGTAAGTATGTATGTATACGTACATACATATATGTATACAGACGTACAGTAGCATGCATATATAAATATATATATATATATATATATATATATATATATATATATATATATATATATATATATATATATATATATATATATATATATATATATATATTATATATATATATATATATATATATATATATATATATATATATATACATATATATATATATACATACATATATATATATAATTGGAAAATAGTAAAATCGAATCTCTGGCGGTTTGCAAGTACATTCGGCCTACTTATATGAAATGATGAGTTAGCAAAGCACTCGATAAGTTGGGGCCTTAGAGTAATTACATTATATACATATATATATATATATATATATATATATATATATATATATATATATATATATATATATATATATATATATATATATATATATATATATATATATATATATATATATATAAATGTAAGTACGTATGTATACGTACATACATATATGTATACAGACGTACAGTAGCATGCACATATGTATATATATATATATATATATATATATATATATATATATATATATATATATATATATATATACATACAGGTACACATACATATATGTACGTATCAGTTTAACGGACATTTATTATAACGCCCGCTTTGTCCGTTTGTAAACAAACGGACAGCCTGGATTTATGCCGTACGGTGTTAAGGCAACCACGTCACCTTTTTGTTCAACACTGACACCGGAACGATGTACTAGTTTCAAGCTTCTTAGCTATCATCAGCACCGTATACCCTTCTGCCAGATGGTTGAACGTTCGAAAGTATATACTTTTCTTATGAAAATTAACGGCTGAGCAGCCTAACTTGCATATCGAGTGAGTTCAGTCGGCCAGGCGCACCGAAAACGATAAGTTGTAATAGAATGAAAACTAAATTACATTTCTCACTCTTAGTATGGCACTTACTTAAATGTAAGTATGTATGTATACGTACATACATATATGTATACAGACGTACAGTAGCATGCATATATAAATATATATATATATATATATATATATATATATATATATATATATATATATATATATATACATACAGGTACACATACATATATGTACGTATCAGTTTAGCGGACGTTTATTATAACGCCTGCATTGTCCGTTTGTAAACAAACGGACAGCCTGAATTTATGCCGTACGGTATTAAGGCAACCACGTCACGTTTTTGTTCAACACTGACACAGGAACGATGTACTAGTTTCAAGCTTCTTAGCTATCATCAGCACCGTATACCCTTCTGCCAGAAGGTTGAACTTTCGAAAGTATATACTTTTCTTATGAAAATTAACGGCTGAGCAGCCTAATTTGCATATCGAGTGAGTTCAGTCGGCCAGGCGCACCGAAAACGATAAGTTGTAATAGATTGAATACGAAATTTCATTTCTCACTCTTAGTACGGCACTTACTTAAATGTAAGTATGTATGTATACGTACATACATATATGTATACAGACGTAAAGTAGCATGCATATATATATATATATATATATATATATATATATATATATATATATATATATATATATATATATATATATATATATATATACATACAGGTACACATACATATATGTACATATCAGTTTAGCGGACGTTTATTATAACGCCCGCTTTGTCCGTTTGTAAACAAACGGACAGCCTAGATTTATGCCGTACGGTGTTAAGGCAACCACGTCACCTTTTTGTTCAACACTGACACAGGAACGATGTACTAGTTTCAAGCTTCTTAGCTATCATCAGCACCGTATACCCTTCTGCCAGATGGTTGAACGTTCGAAAGTATATACTTTCCTTATGAAAATTAAGGGCTGAGCAGCCTAATTTGCATATCGAGTGAGTTCAGTCGGCCAGGCGCACAGAAGACGATAAGTTGTAATAGAATGAAAACGAAATTTCATTTCTCACCCTTAGTACGGCACTTACTTAAATGTAAATATGTATGTATATGTACATACATATATGTATACAGACGTACAGTAGCATGCAAATATATATATATATATATATATATATATATATATATATATATATATATATATATATATACATACAGGTTCACATACATATATGTACATATCAGTTTAGCGGACGTTTATTATAACTCCCGCTTTGTCCGTTTGTAAACAAACGGACAGCCTAGATTTATGCTGTACGGTGTTAATGCAACCACGTCACCTTTTTGTTCAACACTGACACAGGAACGATGTACTAGTTTCATGCTACTTAGCTATCATCAGCACCGTATACCATTCTGCCAGATGATTGAACGTTCGAAAGTATATACTTTCCTTATGAAAATTAACGGCTGAGCAGCCTAATTTGCATATCGAGTGAGTTCAGTCGGCCAGGCGCACCGAAAACGATAAGTTGTAATAGAATGAAAACGAAATTTCATTTCTCACTCTTAGTACGGCACTTACTTAAATGTACGTATGTATGTATACGTACATACATATATGTATACAGACGTACAGTAGCATGCATATATATATATATATATATATATATATATATATATATATATATATATATATATATATATATATATATATATACATACAGGTACACATACATATATGTACGTATCAGTTTGGCGGACGTTTATCATAACGCCCGCATTGTCCGTTTGTAAACAAACGGACAGCCTGAATTTATGCCGTACTGTGTTAAGGCAACCACGTCACCTTTTTGTTCAACACTGACACAGGAACGATGAACTAGTTTCAAGCTTCTTAGCTATCATCAGCACCGTATACCCTTCTGCCAGATGGTTGAACGTTCGAAAGTATATACTTTCCTTATGAAAATTAACGGCTGAGCAGCCTAATTTGCATATCGAGTGAGTTCAGTCGGCCAGGCGCACCGAAAACAATAAGTTGTAATAGAATGAAAACGAAATTTCATTTCTCACTCTTAGTACGACACTTACTTAAATGTAAGTATATATGTATACGAACATACATATATGTATACAGAGGTACAGTAGCATGCATATATATATATATATATATATATATATATATATATATATATATATATATATATATATATATATATATATATATATATATACATATATATATATATACATACATATATATATATAATTGGAAAATAGTAAAATCGAATCTCTGGCGGTTTGCAAGTACATTCGGCCTACCTATATGAAATGATGAGTTAGCAAAGCACTCGATAAGTTGGGGCCTTAGAGTAATTACATTATATATATATATATATATATATATATATATATATATATAAATGTAAGTATGTATGTATACGTACATACATATATGTATACAGACGTACAGTAGCATGCACATATATATATATATATATGTATATATATATATATATATATATATATATATATATATATATATATATATATATATATATATATATATACATACAGGTACACATACATATATGTACGTATCAGTTTAACGGACATTTATTATAACGCCCGCTTTGTCCGTTTGTAAACAAACGGACAGCCTGGATTTATGCCGTACGGTGTTAAGGCAACCACGTCACCTTTTTGTTCAACACTGACACAGGAACGATGTACTAGTTTCAAGCTTCTTAGCTATCATCAGCACCGTATACCCTTCTGCCAGATGGTTGAACGTTCGAAAGTATATACTTTTCTTATGAAAATTAACGGCTGAGCAGCCTAATTTGCATATCGAGTGAGTTCAGTCGGCCAGGCGCACCGAAAACGATAAGTTGTAATAGATTGAATACGAAATTTCATTTCTCCCTCTTAGTACGGCACTTACTTAAATGTAAGTATGTATGTATACGTACATACATATATGTATACAGACGTAAAGTAGCATGCATATATATATATATATATATATATATATATATATATATATATATATATATATATATATATATATATATATATGTATATATATATATATATATATATATATATATATATATATATACATACAGGTACACATACATATATGTACATATCAGTTTAGCGGACGTTTATTATAACTCCCGCTTTGTATGTATGTATACGAACATACATATATGTATACAGACGTACAGTAGCATGCATATATATATATATATATATATATATATATATATATATATATATATATATATATATATATATATATATATATATATATATATATATATATATATATATATATAAATATATATATATATATATATATATGTATATATATATATATATATATATACTATATATATATATATATATATATATATATATATATATACATACAGGTACACATACATATATGTACATATCAGTTTAGTGGACGTTTATTATAACGCCTGCTTTGTCCGTTTGTAAAAAAAACGGACAGCCTGAATTTATGCCGTACGGTGTTAAGGCAACCACGTCACCTTTTTGTTCAACACTGACACAGGAACGATGTACTAGTTTCAAGCTTCTTAGCTATCATCAGCACCGTATACACTTCTGCCAGATAGTTGAACGTTCGAAAGTATATACTTTCCTTATGAAAATTAACGGCTGAGCAGCCTAATTTGCATATCGAGTGAGTTCAGTCGGCCAGGCGCACAGAAAACGATAAGTTGTAATAGAATGATAACGAAATTTCATTTCTCACTGTTAGTACGGCACTTACTTAAATGTAAGTATGTATGTATACGTACATACATATATGTATACAGACGTACAGTAGCATGCATATATATATATATATATATATATATATATATATATATATATATATATATATATATATATATATATATATATATATGTATATATATATATATATATATATATATATATATATATATATATATACATACAGGTACACATACATATATGTACGTATCAGTTTAGCGGACGTTTATTATAACGCCCGCATTGTCCGTTTGTAAACAAACGGACAGCCTGAATTTATGCCGTACGGTGTTAAGGCAACCACGTCACCTTTTTGTTCAACACTGACACAGGAACGATGCACTAGTTTCAAGCTTCTTAGCTATCATCAGCACCGTATACCCTTCTGCCAGATGGTTGAACGTTCGAAAGTATATATTTTCCTTATGAAAATTAACGGCTGAGCAGCCTAGTTTGCATATCGAGTGAGTTCAGTCGACCAGGCGCACCGAAAACGACAAGTTGTAATAGAATGAAAACGAAATTTCATTTTTCACTCTTAGTATGGCACTTACTTAAATGTAAGTATGTATGTATACGTACATACATATATGTATACAGAGGTACAGTAGCATGCATATATATATATATATATATATATATATATATATATATATATATATATATATATATATATATATTATATATATATATATATATATATATATATATATATATAATATATATATATATATATATATATATATATATACATATATATATATATACATACATATATATATATAATTGGAAAATAGTAAAATCGAATCTCTGGCGGTTTGCAAGTACATTCGGCCTACTTATATGAAATGATGAGTTAGCAAAGCACTCGATAAGTTGGGGCCTTAGAGTAATTACATTATATATATATATATATATATATATATATATATATATATATATATATATATATAAATGTAAGTATGTATGTATACCTACATACATATATGTATACAGACGTACAGTAGCATGCACATATATATATATATATATATTATATATATATATATATATATATATATATATATACATACAGGTACACATACATATATGTACATTTCAGTTTAGCGGACGTTCATTATAACGCCCGCATTGTCCGTTTGTAAACAAACGGACAGCCTGAATTTAT
>OZ024741.1:122627239-122629739 GCA_964016885.1 Eledone cirrhosa | reverse complement strand
GTGTTTTAACCGCCACATAGTACCTTTAAATTACAGAACAAATCGGAACTATTAGATATATCAACCTGAAAATGTTAAACTGTTTAACTTTAAATTTTCTAACCTCCTTAATATTGAATATTGATTATTAATTTTTTAACTTCATCCTATAAGTCTAAACATTGTAACACTGACTCCCAATATATTCATCTCTGCTAAGATGCGGGTCGCTGTGAAAATTTTCTTGCGCCACTCCTGGCCTGACTGTGGTCTGACATTAATATCGACCTTTCTTCCTCTTTCTTTCTATCTTCGTTCTTGTAGCCATCAACCCTTACTTTTCTACTTCTCTCTTCTCTTGCTTCTCTTCTCCCCTCTTCCTGTCTTCCTCCCGCAGACTTATCTTCCTTCTCCCCTTTGTTTGCCTATATCTGACCGGTAGTAGTTGTCTTTCTTCTTATAGCTGACATTAACCCTGGCTTCTCTTCTTCTTCCTTCCCCCTTCTTCTCTCTCCTTCCTTTCTTTCTTTCTTTTATCTTGTGGCATGAGATTGACGCTAACTTACGTTCCCATCACTTTCTGTTTTCGTTTATCTGACCGGTAGTAGCACACTGTGAACTTTAGCCACGTCACTCGAGGGCGACCGGGTGAGGTTGAAGGAGCGGAATAGCGGTCGCCCTCGGGTCCTCGATTTTCAGCCCCATGGATTTTATCTATTACATTCACGTATTATATTTCGAATACCTGATGATATCACCGGATTCATACGGAACCCGGTCATTGAAATGATCATCATAGTATAATAAACCTTTCAAGGATTTACACAAATCCAGCCTCCTGTCATTTCATTATATATATACATATATATATTGTTATACTTGATATATATATATATATATATATATATATATATATATATATATATATATATATATATATATATATAATAACTAGAAATTGATTAACATATATATAAACATAAATAATCACAGGAAATAATTTGTACAAGCGTGTAACCACACTTAGCTAGGTAGGTAACAAAATAAAGTTGACTAGAACTTCAAAAATAGATACTTTTTAATAGAATCTTTGAGCTTATTTTCCGGGCGATATGGCGCACGCCGTTATGGCATGACACCCATAATTTTGATTTAGATTAAATTCATTTAATTTATCTTAATTTGGGATATAGATATATAAATACGGCTCCTTAATTATTGAGCTAAGTCTGTTGAAAGGAATCGACTGCTGTTTCTAGTTGTTGAATACCTATTCACGCCACTGAGACGAAGCTACTGTGATGTGTAAAAACACAACACGTGGTTATAGCCAGTTGCAGATTTGAACTCGTAGTGTAAACATGGATTGCTGGAAATGTTTCTTCCTTGTTGAAAATCCAAAAATATCCACTTCCGTGATTTACCAACTGATTAATTGGTGAAATATATTTATTTAATGGAATATATACAGGGAAGATTAATCTTATTAAAAGGTATCTATTTTTGAAGTTCTAGTCAACTTTATTTTGTTACCTACCTAGCTATGTATGGTTACACGCTTGTAAAAATTATCTCCTGTGATTATTCATGTTTATATATATGTTAATCAATTTCTAGTTATTATAAAATGCTCGGACCTACTCGATAGAATCTTTGAGCTTATTTTCCGGGCGATATGGCGCACACCGTTATGGCATGACACCCACAATTTCGATTTAGATTAAATTCATTTAATTTACCTTAATTTTCGATATATATATATATATATATATATATATATATATATATATATATTGTTATACTTGCTATATATATATATATATATATATATATATATATATATATATATATATATATATATATCTTTGGATTTTAGTCTTCAAATTTATCATTATTTATATATATATATATATATATATATATAACATGTTAATTTACCACTCTGGGAAAACACATCCCAGGTAATTAACTGGTTTAATAATATTAGAAATAAATCCTCTGCTTCATTTCTACAATTTGATATAGATAATTATTATTATTCTATATCACCTATACTCCTGAACAAAGCCTTGATATTTGCTAAAAATAGATCTAACTTAACTTTGGATGACATTAATATTATTACACATGCTAGACTAACTCTATTGGAATTTGAGAATGAATACTGGACCAGAAACACATATAGTAATCTATTCGATATTACTATGGGCTCAAGCGTTTCTGCCCAAATTACTGATCTTGTGGGCCTCTTTCTTCTTTTTAACATAAATGCTTCCTTTCCCCACCTTAAAGGTGGTTTATATCGAGACGACTGTCTTCTTCTTTCCAATAACCTTAGCCTCTCAGAGATAGAAGAAAATAAAAAGCTTATTAGAACTTTCCTTAAAGACTATTATAGTCTAGATATTACATTTGAAAACACAAGTAAAGTAGTTAATTTCCTAGATATAACATTAGACTTATCTACGGGTATCTACCAACCTTACCATAAACCCAACCAAAATTTACACTACATACACTC
>OZ024741.1:122597239-122622239 GCA_964016885.1 Eledone cirrhosa | reverse complement strand
ACTAATCACAAAATGAAACCAAATTTCATTTCCCACTCTTAGTACGGCTGTTACTTAAATATAAGTATGTACACGTACATACATATATGTATACAGACGTACAGTAGTATGTATATATATACACACATGCACACATATATATATGTACATATGGATTCACCGAACATTTATTATAATGCTCGGTGTGTTTGTAAACAAACATCCCGTATTAAGCCGTAGTGTCTAGCAACCATCGTTGCTCGTTTGTTCAACACTCACAAAGGAACGCTGTACTAGTTTCAAGCTTATTAGCTATCGTCAGCAACGTATACCTTCCTGCCAGATTGTTGAACGTATATACTTACCTTATGCATATTAACGGCTGAGTAGCCCAATTTGTATATCGAGGGAGTTAATCGGCCGGGTGCACCGAAAACGATAAACGGAAAAAATGAAACCAAATTTCATTTCCCACTCTTAGTACGGCTGTACTTAAATATAAGTATGTACACGTACGTACATATACGTCTGTATACATATATGTATGTACGTGTACATACTTATATATATATATATATATATATATATATATATATATATATATATATATATATATATATATATATATTTTATATATATATATATATATATATATATATATATATATATATATATATATATATATATATATATATATATATAGGCGTGCGTGTGTGTGTAAAATAGTTTAAATAATTTGGATGAGTTGATAATACAACCAAAAGATACTTTAGATTTTCTCTTAGATATTGAGATATTTATTACTGAATAAACTGCCATAATTTTTCTTATTGTTATTCTTGATATATTCTAATAAAATTATTATTATTATTATTATTATTGTTATTGTTATTCCTTGAATCTCAGTCATTGATGTTGGTTAACTGGAAAGTCCGTTGGATTGAATATCAAGCCACTACCTGCAGCCTCAGATATTCAGGACGTATCGGAGGGTTCTTGCCGTTCCAAGCAAGCATGCCTTTTGAAGCGTTCCAAAAAGCGTGAAGGGGCCGATTTTCTTTAACCATCCCTGGAAACCTTTGGAGATAGTCCCCAGTGCGCCTATGACAATCGGGATCACTTTGACTTCATGGCAGTTCCAAATCCTTTTCACCTCCCACTTTAGGTCCTGGTATCGGTTAATTTTCTCCCTCTCCTTCTCTTGCACTCTCGTGTCGAACGGGCAGGCCACATCGACAATCAGGCACGATCTTTTTTCTTTGTCCACAACCACCAGGTCAGGTCTATTGTGTTCCAGTTTTTTGTCCGTCTGTATCCTAAAATCCCACAGCACCTTTACCTGACTGTTCTCCATCACCGCCTCTGGCCTATGCTCATACCATTTCTCAGAATGTGGTAGATTGTTTACTTTGCACAGGTGCCAGTGGATCACCCTGCCCATCACATCGTGTCTCCAGCCCTTATAGTGGGTCTGGGCTAGGTGTTTACACTCGGACACAATGTGAGCCACAGTCTCCTCTCTCTCTCCACAGATCCTGCACAGTGGGCTAGCCTCCTCCTTGTAGATATGGTGCTTCAACCACTTCGTTTTGAGGGCCTGCTCCTGCGCAGCCATTAGCATTCCTTCTGTAGCCTTTTTGAGGTCTCCTCTTCTCAACCAGTTCCATGTCTGTGGATCTCTAAATTCAGTTTTCTCAAAGAAGGTACTATGAAGGGATTTTCCCTTAAGGCTGCTCTTCCTCCTTGATGTTATTTCCTCCTTGGATATCCCCTGGCCTACTGTCCCCTCCTTCAGTACAGCTCTGAGCATTGGCTCCTTACTATAGGTCACGTATTTGTATAGGTTGTTTTTCTCCATCTGAACACAGTCCTCTATGCTGATAAGACCTCTTCCACCCTCAGATCTCCTTAGGTAGAGTCTATCGACATCACTCCTCTTGTGGAACATGTTGTAGATAGTCAATAGCTTCCTAGTCTTCCTATCCATTTCTTTTTGTTCAGCAACATTCCATCTCAGAATTCCCGCACTGTACCTAATAATAGACACAGCTCGGGAATTTACTGCGCTTATGGCATTTCTGCTGTTCAGATGTGACTTCAATACGCTCCTTACTCTCCGAATGTATTCAGTTCTTAACAATTCCTTCATTTTTTTGTTCTTTATGCCATCAGCCTCCAGAACGCCCAAATACTTGTATCCTTCCTCAGAGTCAATTTCCTTTATCATCTCACCTGTTGGTATCTGGATCCCGTTACTTCTGCTCAACCTACCCCTCCTCATCACAATGACTCCACATTTACCAATACCAAACTGCATACATATATCACTGCTGAAAATACGGACAGTGTCAACAAGCACATCCAACTCCTTCTCACTTTTCCCGAAGAGCTTAAGATCGTCCATGAAGAGGAGGTGATTGATGGTAAGCTCTCCCCTTCCCAACTTGTATCCTGCTCTCACTTTTCGCAGCATAATGGTCAAGGGCATCAGGGCAAGGACAAACAACAGAGGGGACAGGCTATCTCCCTGGAAGATACCTCTCTTGATCTTCACGCTTCCCAAGGATACTCCAGTTGATGTCAACTCTGTCTCCCAGGACCCCATACTCCTGCCCAGCAACTGTCTGATGTTATCTGCCACCCTGAAGATCTCCAGGCTTTTGGTGATCCAGGAATGAGGCACCATGTCAAATGCCTTTCTGTAGTCTATCCATCCCATGGCAAGATCAGTGTGTCTCCTCCTGCAATTCCCCATTACCATCTTATCAATAAGCAACTGGTCCTTTGTACCACGTGACTTCTTTCGGCATCCTTTCTGTTCGTCCGGCAACAAGTTGTTTGTGTGGAGGTGATGGTAGATTTCCTCAGACACAATGCTCGTCAACAGTTTCCACATTACGGGCAGACATGTGATAGGTCTATAGTTGGTAACATCATTACCCTTGATTCGGTCTTTCATTATCAGAACTGTGGTACCTTTTGTCAACCACTCTGGCACCTCACCCGACACCAAGCAGTCATTGAACATGGCCGTCAGCTTCGGGTGGAGGGATGTTAAATGTTTAATCCAATACCCCTGCACACCATCTGGGCCTGGTGATTTCCAGTTGGTTAGTTTTTTGGCTTGCCCCTTAAGAGTTTCAACTGTGATACTCAAATCAGTCTGTTGCTGTGCCTGCTCACCGATCTCCCTCTGTACTGTCTCAATCCACCCTGCCTGGGCATTGTGTCTAACATCCTGCTCCCATATTCCTCTCCAGAATGTTTTAGCTTGTTCCGCCCCAGGGATCAAGTCGTTGCCTCTTTCTTTCCCCTCAAGCTGTCCAAACAGCATCTTCTGGTTGTTGTCGAACATGCGGTTCTGTTTATACTGACTGACTCTGTTCTCGTATCGCCTGATTTTGGCACTCTTTGCTACAATGCGTTGCTTCAATTCCTCTATGATAATATTTAGCTTTTTACTCCTAGTTTTGTATTTTATTTCCAGTCTATTTTTAGTGCCTATGTTTTTTAGTGTCCCATTCAGTAGTGACTCAAGCTTTCCTATGTCATTTCTCATTTCCCCGATTTGCCCATTCAGTCGCTTCTTCCACCACGGCTCTGCTCTTTCTTGTCTGTTGTTTCCTCTCGCTTTTATACCAAGTAGTTTCCTCACCGTATTTGCTGTTGCTTTGAGGATATTGTTGCTCTGGTGAAGACTCCTCGCCTCAAGGTATGGGATGACTTTGTTTACCTTAGCTGTTGTTTCTTTTAACTTTTTCCTGTCTACAAATCTTAGGTTCATAGGTCTCCCACTATCATTGTTCAACTCATCTACCACTAAATTTAGGATGTCAACCGAATCTTGTCCTAGCCCGTCAGCATTCATCTCCTCAGTGGCCGTATCTCTGTTCCAGGTATTATTTATCTCAGTATTCAGATCATTGTCTGCTTCGGGTGGTTCCTCCGTTCTCAGGACCTCCTCACCTTCATTATTATTATTATTATTATTATTATTATTATTATTATTATTATTGGCGACCTACGTAGTAAATCGTATCATCGTGAGCTCCGCAAAGGTTTGTTATTTCCGTTTGTTAAAAATTGTCATTTATGGAAAATGTTATTGTTAACTGTTTATAAGCGCACATACATTGTTTTTCGAAAAGGACACCCAAAAAGATTGGGGCCTTGTGCCCAAAATTTAAACTTTTATGATTATCAAAACATTTCTTTGAAAAAAAAATGGCTAATTCACCACTGCACCAAGCAGCTGAAAGCCTTTCTCACAAATCAACACCTCACACCGACACCACCATTGTAAATGTTACTACGTTTGCCAACACTACAAAAAATATAAGCAGTAGCAATATTTTAAATTTGTTTCAGGCAGACATTCATTTCCCTCCATTACCAATGACTGCAGGTGTTAAAGCCTCCACCACCACCACCACCGCGACAACCACCACCACCACCACCACCGCGACAACAGAAACAAAAGAAGAAAAAAATAAATTAACTCGTGATGTCGAAATGAAATCAAGCAAAATGGACTCTTCCCCACCAAAGACGACTGACGTCACCAACACCACAACTGAAACTAAAATTAATATTAACACAAATAACGATAGCAACAACAACAACAATGACATTATAAAAACCACCCTCAGTTTTGCCAGAGTAGCAAAACAGTTCGAAGCATTTACGATAACTCAGGAGGATTTAAAAAATGCCAAACAAATGGTAAAGAAAGATGGGTACAGGGTCAGCCCCCCCCCCCAACCTAATACAATGGAGCATCGGCGCCTATGCACCGTGTCGTATCGAACAATAAATGTAAAATCGCGCCGAGTGGAACGGGCATCCGAGTCCCAAATCCAAAAAGCTTTGGGACATGTGTGGGCAAGAAAAACCCACATCAGACGTGGGCAAAAGTATGGAACCGTGGACGTGTTCTTTGAAACACCAGAGGAGGCTAGAGAACACTCCATGGCCCCATTAAGAAGTGACGACTTCACACTCGTCCCAAGCTATTGTGGCCAGAGACTCGTAAAGATCAGGGTGACCCACGTTCCACCGGCCATCGATATTCCCTGGCTAATAGCGGCCGTCCTCGCCGGCATCGAAGCCAAAACAAAAATAATAGCAATAGTAAAAGAAAAGCAGGAGAACTGGTCCGGATCTGGAATGGAGCTCCTGATCCAAGCGGACCAAAAAAGCATTGAGGAGATCCCAGAGGTAATAGACCTCACTGACGGCAGCCACCTCACGGTAATTGTCGAGGGCAGAAGACCTAGGTGTGTCGTTTGTGGTGAAGGAACCCACCTAAGGGCTTTCTGCCCTCAGGCTAAAAGGTTGAGGTCACCTCTCCTACCCACCCCGGTGACACAACCATCAACACCACCAGTAGCAGAGATGGCAGCAACAACTGTAGCAGCAACAACAGAAGCAACTATAACAGCAACAACCCCAGCAACAGTAGCAAAACCAACACCACCACCACCACCAGCAAAACCAACACCACCACCACCCAACGCTTCAGAACTAGCACCAGCGCCTACACCATCCACCACGCCACAACCAAAACTGACGCCTGTGGAGGATTTTCCACTCCCCGGCCTATAACAACTGGAGACAGATTTTGACGACGAGGAGTGGGAAACGATATCCGGAAAAAAAAAAGAAACTAAAAAAGAAAAAAATTCTCTTCCTTCCCCCTCCAAAAACAAAATACAGAGGGAAACAAATAAACTAAGAAACAAAAAAGTTAGGACAGATATGCCACCATCCACACCAGCATCACCAACCCCATCAACCCAAACACCAACACCATCACAATCATTAACCCCAACACCACCATCACCTACACCACAAAAGTCACCAAAATGCGAAACAGAAACAAACCCATAACAAACGCAAACAAAACAAAACAACCAAAACGATACACACTACACAGCATTAAATTTGAACAACCAATTATTACACTACATCCAACACAACACCAGCATCACAGACAAAGACTACACAACAACCCCAAAATTCACACCACCTCCACACATACAAATCACTCGCATCATACAGAAAACGTACATGACACTAAAACAAAAATTCCCCAAAGACATCGGAGACTTCCGACAAGCACTCTCCAGGAGGATTTATAAGGACATCCTTCCTGAGGAGGCCACAAGCAGTGAAAAGGATGGAAAAACCGTCCTTCCCCTACGAGAAGTAAGGTATGTGGTCTTTCCCATCTTTTCCACTCCTTTTCAACATGACCTCACTCAGAATAGGCAGCATAAATGCGCATGGCTTGGGGTCGTCATGGAAGCAGGGTCACCTGCTCAACGACCTCAGGTCACTAAACATAGATGTAGTGGCCATCAGCGAGACCAGAATCTCCGAAGCACAGGCTTTCGCACCGATCTTCGGCGGCTACGATGTGTACGCATCTCCCAGCCGTCCGGGATCGGGGGGGAGGAGTTGCTGTGCTTTTTCGGAGAGGTTTGGATCTTGCCATACGGGCCATCTTCCTGGACCCAGAAGGTAAGTTGGTGGTGCTGGACGTGACCAGCGGAGACGGCCAAGCTTTTAGGTTAGTGGCCGTCTATGCCCCGACAGGAGCAGGGCGGCCTGATTTCTTCCGGCGTCTGGAGACCTTTCTTGGAACGTCCCGCTCTTTAGTGTTAGTGGGCGACTGGAACGGGATCTTAGATGCACGCTGGGATTGTGTGGGATTAGTGGATAGGGAAGGAGGGTGCAAGAGTCTCACCAACCTGCTCAGACGTTTTGAACTGTCTGACAGGTACCGAATGGATTTCCCGAATGTACCAATGTGGACTTGGACAAATCGCATAGGGTCATCCAGATCATATCTAGATAGAGTATTTTGTAGGGAAATAGATAGGTCTAGCATAGGCTGTCCACAAGTCAAGATAGTCAGCTACACGGACCACAAATTCGTGATCTGTGTGCTTGACTTAGATAGGCTTCATAGACGAGGACCCGGCTACTGGAAGCTAAACGCGTGCTTACCAGCGCGCAAGGCCTACAGAGACCGGATTAGCGAAGTAGTTAAGCGGGCGTTGACGGGGGCCATCGTCAACAACAAGTGGTGGTTTGCTCTGAAAAGAGCGATTAGAATAGAGTCCATTAGGTTTAGTAAGACTTTAGCAATAGAGAAAAATAGAGCAGAGGGAGAATTAGTTAGAAAATTAGATGAGGCGCTTAGCAAAGGCATCGCGACCGACGTACTTGCGGCGAAATTGGCCCTTGACCAATTCTTCAATGCAAAGCACGAAGGCTGCGTTCTCAGAGCTAGGGTGCGTGCTCTCAGACACGAGGGGACGAAAGCCGTTCAATGGGCCCGAGTGGCGGAGGCGCGTCGTGGCAACAAAGCCACGATCCGGTCTTTGGTGGACCACGACGGGCGCATGCTACTCGATCCCGGGCAAATGTGTGAAGCTTTTCAGCGACACTTCGCTCAACTGTTCGGGGGGCAGTGGCGGGCCGGATCGAGGGATGGACTTTAGTGTCTACCTCGACGGACTGCCTCGGCTTTCGGCCACTGAGGCGGAGTGTTGCGAAAAGCCGATAACAACCGCTGAAGTACGGGATGCAATGACTAGTTGCACAAGGGGTAAATCGCCTGGTTTGGATGGTCAACTCTATGAACTTTACGTACAAATGCCAGACTTGTTAGGAGGCCTCTTGGCGGACGTCTACTGCAACTGGCAACAGAACGGGAGAATTCCCAGCTCTGTGAGCCGAGGAGCGGTGGGGCTGCTGAGAAAGGATCCGAACAAGGGGGATAACATAGATAATTTTAGGCCCATAACTCTGCTAAACACAGAGTTCAATATTTTGGCCAAGGTGCTAGCAAAGAGGTTGGCGCTTGTCGTTGGTGGTCTGGTTGATGACTTGCGCCATTCCCGACAGATCCATCCACGACAACCTCCACCTCATGCGATACATCGTAGAGAGGGTAGCTGGGGATCCTGGCACGGGTGGGTCTTTGATCAATTTAGATCAGTCGAAAGCCTTCGATAGGGTCGACCATCGTTACCTAGCGGCAGTCCTGAGGGCGGCTGGCTTTGGGCCCGTCTTCAGAGGCTGGGTCGCTGTCATGCACAGCGACATCTGCTCTGTAGTGAGAGTGAACGGTCACCTTTCGGAACCGTTCAACATCATGCGCTCGGTCCGCCAAGGATGTCCCCTCTCGTCCCTATTGTACGTATTGACTCTCGAGCCATTACTGCACAAACTGGAGACGTTGAGGGGGGTCCCGCGCGAACTCGGATGCGGAAGATCCGTGTCAGCATATGCCGACGATGTCACCGTAGTGGTGTCGAACGCCAAACACATCGAGGCGATCGGCACTACACTAAGAGAACACGAAGCGGTGACAGGAGCAATGATCAACCAGGAAAAGTCAGTGGGCCTGCAGCTCGGCACCTGGAGAGGCATGTCCATGCCGTCCAACAGCGTCGTCGGGCGCTGGACGGACGGACCGGTTAAATTGCTAGGGTTCTGGTTCGGTCAAGACCTCCAGACGGACAAAAACTGGGACGAGGTGACGAGCAGGGTGGCTTCTCTCACCCAGAAATGGGCCGAGAGGAAGCTATCCCTGAAAGGTCGAGCGGAGGTGGCTAACGCGTACATCGCGTCCGTCATCTACTACCGCCTGATCGTCGTACCTTTTCCTAAGCCCCGCCTGACTGCGCTGGAGCGTTTGCTCTTTCGCTTCTTGTGGAAGGGACGCGCTCCGATGGTCAGGCGGTCCATCTGCTGTCAACACCCGCTACGTGGAGGGCTGGGCATGCCGTGGCTGATGATGCGCAGACACGCGCTCAGGCTACGACATCTCCACCTCTTCCTCGACGGTGATCAGGTGTGGTCGCCGTTTGCTACGTGTTTTTCCCCAGCTCGTCTCCTTGACGGAGCTGCAGTCCTGGGTCAAGCGAAGACCGAGAGGGAGCGCTTGGAGACTGGAATGTCTTCAGGCGCTCACAGCCCTCGACCAATCGGGCAATGTGATCGGTGGAAACTCCACCTTGGCGTTCTATAGGGGATTAGTGGAGGGGAAGAGCGACGACGTACTTGGAGAAACTCTAGGCGTCGACGAAAATCAACTAGCCAATCTCTTCGGAAGGACTTTCGGGCCGGGGCCTATGGACAACTTCCAGAAATCCCTGGCCTGGTAGTGCTACCGGGGTGCTTTGCCAGTTCGGGATAAACTTTACAGGCATGGAGGTGCCGTCAGCCGGGCATGTCCGAGATGCGCACAGGGCGACGAAACCGTCCTGCATGCACTCGTCCAGTGTCCGAGCATTGCTGACTTGTGGGTTTATGTCAAACACCTGCTGTCACGTGTAGGACGGATCCAGCTATCAGCTGAGTCCATCGTGAGGATTGCCCCGCCCTCTTCCTTTAGCCGGGAAGGGCAGGCAGTTTTTATCTGTCTGGTGGCCATGGCGAAAGAGATAGTATGGTGGACACGTTTGAAAGGGCTGAAGACGAGCACTTACCTCTTCGGTGATGCCCTGATTAACTTTTTCAAATTTCATCTGAAAAGGAAAATCAGGGTAGAGAGGGAAGTGCTCTCTTCCCAGCATTTTGTTGAAAGATGGGTGAGAGAAGCAAGTATGGCCCGAATGAATGGGCCTTCTCTGAGTATGTGTCTATAAATTAAAGGTGGAAAACTGGGAGAGGGCACTTGCCCTGGTGGTCAGGGCCACTGTGGTCTTTTAATGGGCTTTCTTCACAAATGTCCCTCCGAAGTCTCCCCCCTATTGGGGAATTTTTCATTGTTATTTTCATTGTTATTTTTGTTACATCCTCTGTTTTTGTTTTTTTTACACGCAGAAATGCCCATTTGTACCGTCCTGCATTGTCCTGCACTGTCCTTAATGTCTACTTTATGTAAACCCTTGTGGTTAATAAAGAAATCATTATTATTATTATTATTATTATTATTATTATTATTATTATTATTATTATTATTATTATTATTATTCGCCCACTTATTCCTGAGAGGATCGTTGAGGCAGAGTCCTCAAACACTCCTTACAGCGTGCCCTGTCAGAAGCAACCATCTTGAACTGATCCGGCTGGATCTCCAAGCGAGACCATCCATGCTCATGGATGTTATCCAACCATTTTGCTCGCTGTCTATTGCTGGGTCTCCTGTATCGGCTGGTTGTACCCGTAAAATCTGTCCAGCGGTTCTTTCCTACGACATTCTGACTATATATCCATAGTATTGGAGCTGTGGTCTCTCAATTCGGAGAAGAAGCAGCCATGCTTGAAGTGACTCTCTGATCTCTGAAGTACGCACTCTATCGAGTAACGTTACTCCAAAAAGCTTTCGGAGGAACCCCATTTCATCTATTTGAATTCGCGATCGTATTCTTTCGGTCATTACCCAAGATTTATGACATATAGGTAACGGTTAGCACGAATACCAAATTGAAGATAGCGAGTTTGGCTTTTACGCCTACCTCCCTTCTTGGGATTACTGAATGCTGAAGCTGGCGCTTTGCTGCTCAATCTCGTGCCTCCTATCTGTCAATACTCATGAACACGGCCCCGAGATACTTGAATTTCTCTACACTATGCATGCAGTGATTTTCATCGCAGCCATGCAGCACTCGACATTAAACCTTTCGAGTTAAGTAACACCATGTCGCCTACCTATTATGCCAGTCGTGATACCAACCTGGCTGCGCATATCGATCCTGTTTATGTAAATAATTATTTCTACTTTTGGCACAAGGCCGACAATTATCTCAGTGCATTACTGGTACTTTATTTTATCGACCTCGTAAGGATGAAAGGCGAAGTTAACCTCGGCGGGATTTGAACTCAGACCATAAAGGGCCGTAACTCTTTGCTGCAAAGTATGGCGTCCGACCCTCTACCGATACTGCCAATCCACCTGTTTATGTAAATAATTGTTTCTACTTTTGGCACAAGGCCAGCAATTACCCAGTGCATTACTGGTACTTTATTTTATCTACCCCGTAAGGATGAAAGGCAAAGTTAACCTTGGCGGGATTTGAACTCAGACCGTAAAGGGGCGTAACTATGCTGGAAAGCATGGCGTCCGACCTTCTACTGGTAAATAATGATTATGAGAGGTGTCAATACGCACCCTTGGCGGAGTCCAACTCCCACATTGAATAGTTTCGATTTAGCACCATTTATCAGAACACAAATACTCAGGCATTCCTATTGAAACAACAGGGCAGCAAGAAGCTGACTATCGATCCCATACTCCTGCAGAACCTTCCGCAGGAGGTCCCAAGGAATACAATCAAATGCCTTTTCACGGTTGACGAAACAAAAATATAATTCTGGCCAATACTCCCACTATTTCCCGAAGACCGGCCGCAGTGTGAATATTTGGTCGGCTGTGCAGTGTCCGGGGCGAAAACCACACTGTTGATCAGCTAACTTGGACTCGATAGTCTACCTGCATCTCTTTGCCAGACACTTAGCATATATTTTACCAGGGAGGCTTAACAAGGAGAACCATCTGTAATTGGAACAATATTTCTATTATTGAAAATTTGGATTATCACTGGCGACTACCATTTCTTAGGTGCCTTTCCAGAGATCTAGGCCACCCGGCACACACGTGTCAGCAACAGAACACCTTCTCTATTTAAGGCTTCTATTCATGTTAATTTTATCATTTTTGTTACTTCCGTTAATAAGTATTATTAAACTTATATGCTCAAGTTATATACCTATAACATTATTTTAGTGAGTCGTATATGTGTATCAGTACGCAAAATATTTTTAGTTACTGTACGTTATATCTTTATTAATAATTCATTTGTCATTGCGTATTTAGTCTTCAGGAAATGTGAACGTTTCCCCAACTGTATTTTGAATTTGTTTTCGCTTTCAAACCTGCGATATTATGGACAGGTGTTGGTAAATATTGTTGTACTTTAATAGATTCTGGGGAGATCAGTGTAGCAGGAATGAATATTCCTGTTGTGTTGATCGAAACTTTCGTCAATCAATATACCTACAACATCCTCCCAACTGCCTAATTACTTACGCTTCCTTAAATCCTCTATATAGTCAAACTCACATGAGGATAAATATAAATCCGCAAAGAGTGAGCTACAGTTTCCGCCCATTGGTATGACTCTGACCTGCCTGAAAACTTTACCTGCGAATGTAACGTAAGAAATTTTTACTATAAACCAGAGCATCACTCGTTAGTTTTACTGTCACCTGATTAATATTCCTGGGACTCACCTTATAGGATCCAGTTATCATTCCCGGTTTGCGTGTTCGTTTCTCAAGATACCGTTCATCACTCGAGATGTTTAAGCTTCGGAAAAAATGTTCGTGAGCCGATTCGTACGTGAGCCGATTTGTACGTGTTACTTAACTCGACAGAGGCGTTCGTGATATATATGTTATATATATATATATGCCGAAGGATATCGATGTAAAAGGACATAGGAAAATCTGCTTCGTAGAATCAAGACGTATCTGAGGACCTTGCGATTTTCAGAGTCAGGTTCGATCTTCACATCGATAGTGCCTTGAGCTGGTCGCCAGAGAAACGATTGTAATATGTCCAATAAATTCCATTCGTCGCAACACTGATTCTCTTTTTTCTGTGATATCATACTCTGCTCTATGAGAGCATCGAGTGCTCATACGGCCTCCAGGATACGGACGCTTTAAGCATCCAACACCAATTATATATATATATATATATATATATATATATATATATATATATATATATATATATATATATATATATATATATATATATATATATATATATATATAATTAAACAGAAAACATGAGTGGAATAGCAACATCACAACTAGTAATTAAGGACAAAATGAAGACATACAGACGCACACAAAAAACCAAACTAACAAAACAAATCAGAACGACACAGATAGAACAAGTAAATAAACACATAAATGAATAAATAAATAAAAAAACAGACACCCGGATGTAACGCATGCGGAAACTAAATACACAACGCACAACACACAAAAACAAGATGGTGTAGGACAGAACAAGGGAGAGACACACAAAATATAAACCTAGTCACTGAGGAGGTCACAGAATGAATGAAGAAAGAGCTTTGACAATATATAAACAACCTTCTGGTTATCGAACCGACCAGCCAACCGGAAGTGAAAACCAGAGGTGCGTGTGTTTTTATAGAAAATAAATAAATAACGCTGAATCACCTCGAGAATGACCTTAACATTATCATTACCATTTTTCGAATAAAATACCCTGCCTTATATTATCAAATTATTTAGAAAATAGTCACGTATGTGAATAATATAGTAACTTGAGTAACTTTCTTTCCTACGTTAACGGATGTTTAGAAATGCTTAACAAATGTTCTTTGATAAAATTGCGAAGGGAGATTTTGATATAATTACAAGCTTTAAAATATATATCTTTCTAACATAGAGTTGAGGGCGGTTTCAATCGGTTTGACAACGAAGGGACTGAAGATATAAATTTATGTGAAATACTCAAACACTCTTTTATTTCACTGACAAGCTACTAAGCTGTTCGAAAAGCCTGGACATTGATCGGCAGTACCGACGAAAGTGTGTACAAGAACAAAGATGTTCTTATTGATGTGTATATATATTTATTTATTTAATTATTCATTTATCTTATGTCTATATGAAAAGGCATTCTTTTAAACGGGACTAGTACTACAAATTAGAAGACAGGGTGTCTTTGTACAGTCAGATAGTGCTCACAGTTAAAGTATTTTGTGGTACTAAGCAGAAGCTTATAATTTGCTGTTACTTTAGCTGTGCTGTGTGTATGTATCCATGTATGCATCTGTGTATGTATGTATATACATTTTCGAGTAGTGTTTTCGATGCTTAGAGAGTGGGATTGCTCGGGTGCAAGGACTTTCCCTATCTAAAATAAACTTCAAAACACAGGCATTGCTTGTTCAGTATTTGTCACAGGTTCGTGTGGCTGGCCGTAGCCTAAAAGTGCACAAAAACTCTATAATCTGACAAACGATTGCAATGCCCTTAGCAGAGTTTGCAGCCACCATGTATATATGTATGTATGAAATTTTATTTTAAAAAAATTGGATGTTATCATGCCAACCTACCACCAAGTTCTTCCGAAAATTGGAAAGAAATCCTAAAAATTCATCTATTTTGAAATTTGATTGTCTAATACATTTTCTCTGCGTAATTTTACAAACTTTAAACACTTTCACGCTCTCTCTTTCTCTTCATACATTTATATATATATGCAGTGTACACTCGAAATTCGCGGTCTCGGTTATTCGCGAAATTTTCCTTAGAACGTAACGAATAATTGTTCGTGGAAACCACCGCATATTCGCGGAATCGTAAATAACTTCCGCAATCTTTATGGCTTTTTCATAGCAATATATATATATTTTTATCGCTAAATTATTGATAACAATATATCGTATTTGCCGGCCTATTGGACGCCCCTTCGCATAAGACGCTCCCTCTTTTTGTATCATATTTTACGCTATATGTTGACGTTTATAGGCACGTCGAATATTCTCGGGTTTTCACTCTTCGTCGGTGCTCTAGGAACGTAACTTCCACGAATACCGAGGTATAACTGTACATATATATATATATATATATATATATATATATATATATATATATATATATATATATATACAGAGAGATAGAGGGGGTGAGTAGAATCGAACTTTGTGTTGCAGTAAACGTAGAAAATTTATTGGCATATTACAACCGTTTCAATATCGATCAGCTCAGGGTACAAACAAAGAGTCTTCTTTGACATCTCGTCAGATATGCGAATTTAGATGTATTTGCGCATATGAACCCGCATATCAGACGAGATGTCGAAGAAGAGTCGGGTCCTGTCATTTTGATTGTACCCTGAGCTGCTCGATATCGAAACAATTGTGATATCCCAATAAGGTGTGTACATCATATGCTACGACTCTGACTTCTATTCTACTTTCGCTATATGCCTTCTGTAAATTACAGCCGCCTTAACTCTGGACTACAACCCAACACGAGACCGAGCCTGTAAAGTATTGAGTGCTTCGAACGGCGTGCTGCCTGTAACTGTAGTAACACACCTGACTACCACACACACTCACACACACGCACACACACACACACACACACACACACACACACACACACACACACACACACACACACACACACACACACACACACACACACACATATATATATATATATATATATATATATATATATGTGTGTGTGTGTGTGTGTGTGTGTGTGGTGAACTAACTATATATATATAAATGAAAATAGAGAAATTAATGTGACCATTATATATCTATATATATATATATACAGAGAGAGAGAGAGAAAGAGAGAGGGGGGGGGGAGATAGATAGATAGAGAGAGAGAGAGAGAGAGAGAGAGAGAGAGAGAGAGAGAGAGAGAGAGAGAGAGAGAAACGGAGAGAGAAGGTTTTGGGGGAACATTAGTTCCACAACAAATTAGTAAGCCATACTCGAGGAAGCCCGTTTCACTGAGCAGATTTTCAGCCTGTGTATGTGGAACTAACTCTATACCGAACACATCCTCAAGGCTGAGTGCTCTACTGTTTACAGTAATGGTGTGGGTGTGTGTGTTTGTATGTATGTGAATGTGAATGTCAGTGTGAGTGTGTGTGTATTTGTATGTGAATGTGAATGTCAGTGTGAGTGTGTGTGTGTGTGTGCATATTTCACCTCCAAATGTACTTTACGTTCCTTCACTCTTCTACGTTGACAATATCAATAGGATCAATACTGTCCGCCATAGCGTTATATATTTCCTCTGATACATTAGTGGCGTGAAGTGAACTGAATTAAACTGAAGTGAAGTATAGTGAAGTGAAGTTACTTTAACCATAAATCAACAAAGCATAACTGACATGTGTCTTCAAGAACATATTTTGTCGCTCTACTTCTTCTTCTAAAGCAATACATTAAATTTTAATATGATTTAGTTAAAGAGCATGCCGTTTTATGTATTTGTAAAGAGAAATTTATCTTTGATTATTTGTGAATGCCGTAAACAAAGTAATGTTAGTTAAAAGGATCTAATTGGAAATCGTAATCACTTCACTTTCTTCCCCTTCCCCTAATTCCTTCGTCTATAACATTTTTCTGTGACCTTCTTCCTAATATTTTCTCCCTTTCTAACCCTTCCTTCTCTCCCCTCTCCTTCCCCCATCTTAGCACTATTTCATCTTCTTTCTAAATAGGGCCCACCACATTTGCCTTCAATCGCCCTATTTTGCCCCTTTTACTCCTAATCGATCATGTAAAGTTTTCCAAACAATTTTATGCGGTTTTCTCATATCGTGTTTTAGGAATTGTAAACAAGATTTTTTCATTAAAAACAGAAAAAAGGCTATAACATTAATCAATAATATAGCTGAGTGGAAAATATTAACATTAATACTGGATTGATACTAGCAAGTGCCATATGGTGAGATATGTGATGCGAGTGGGAGAATGATCTGGGACTGCGACATGTACAAATTCAACTAAGCGAAACATGTAGGTTAGTAACACATAGGAGAGTAACAGATGGCACTTATTAGCGGCGATGGGGATGTAAAGAAACATAATTTATTGATTCATTATTTTTTTTTTTATATAAAACGTTTTATTATTAAAAAATCCCCCCAAATCATAAACAAATCTATTTCAAATAATAGCCTACAGATATTTAAAAACGAAAAATGAAAGAAAGGGCAAGGGCTCTGAGGTCACAGAAGAATGAGAGGAGGTAGGGGACGGGTAAGAGATCTAGGCCTAGGGGGCGGCTGTGTTGGGGCTGCGTTCCGGGGGCAAGACTGCAAAAGCATTTGCGTGGACAATGGCCAGCGCCAGCCGCTGTAACAACCACCCCACCTGGTTAGGTTACTTCCTCAGACGAGCTGCTGACGTTCCGATCTTGCGGAAGAGCTCGGCAGTATGGAGTACAAGTACACCGTAGGTCTCGACGGTGAACGGTGCGAAGAGAAAGGGACCAGACAATTCCCGGTATTTGTTTGCCTTCCTTTTCTCTCTATTGCGGGCCGCAGTACCGGGGTTTTGTGAAGAGCTTAGATTATTATATATGTATGTATATATGTATGTAAGTAAGTATGTGTGTATGTATGTATATATGTATTTATGTATGTATGTGCAGGGTCAGGTCATAAGCGACTAAACCGGCAACCCGCGACTAAATCTTGCTTGGTGAGGAGGGTGATTTTGGACACCCTCGAGATGAAAAGCAAAACCCCTCAGGGGGAACTCAGGAGAGTCAACGGTCATCCGATAAAGTTGTTTTTTTGTGGAGCGAGAGATTCCTAGTCTTCATTAAGACATCTCTCTAGGAGAAGGTCACGCTGGTATAAAACATGCGACTTCGTTTGCATCCAATGATGTAGAACAGTTCTACTTTTTGATGTTCAGAGAATGGGGTTGACTCTATGCAAAGCCTTTCCTCACTTAGAAAAGCTCGAAGCACAGGCATCGCTTTATATATGACATTTTCTACGATGATGGTAATGCTGGTCATAGGCAAATCCCTAGCAGGACTAAAAAGCCACATCCGTGATGCTCATGCTTAAGTATCAAGCAATGACATTACTCGAAATCGAGTTGCTGTTATCATCATGTATGTATGTATGTATGTATGTATGTATGTATGTATGTATGTATGTATGTATGTATGTATGTGTGTGTGTGTGTATGTGTGTGTGTGTGTGTGTATGTATGTATGCATGTATGTATGTTTTAAGGCGCTGATAACTGGTATTTGGCTCTACTCCTTATCAGTTCCAAATATCTCCTCCGCTTGAAAGCCAGTAGCTGGGATTCGGATGTCTGAGCCTATATGAGATGCAAGTCGTTTATGGCATTTTAGTCGAGAGTAGTGTCCTTGGCCTACTCCCACTGCAGCAGCTTAGAAGACTACAAAACCGGTCTTCGGTGGCAGACAGTCTAGGAGAAAGGACATTTTTATTTTTCACTTGTTTTAAAAACATTTCATAGCTTAATTTTTGTTACAAACTTTGAAAAAAGCGCTATACCTTGATCTCAAGTAATGCGACCCCATAATATTTTATCCTTTGGCCCATATATTTGTAATTTTAATCACATGTTGCATCAAGAAAATTAAAAAATAACAAATATGGAGGTTTCACCCACTTCCACATCCCACCAAGGCAGCAAAAGAATTCTGCACCAGAAAAACGTGTCTTGACGATTCAGACTCAAGTTTAAAGATTAACAATAAAACGTCACCACGAAAATTATTCTCACTCTCACTACCACCACTACATACATCAACAAGGCCACCGTCAGCAAACATACAAACAGCAGCAGCAAAAACACCAGCAACAACAGCAGCAACGGCAGTAGCAACAGCAGCAGCAACAGTAATAGTGACAACAAAAATGAGAAAACAAGCCAACAAATCAAGTAAGCAATGACACGAAATGAAGAAAAATGGAAGCAATTGTCAGCAATATGAAAAGCACTACCAGCCAGTTGCTTTCTTAGCAGTGGCGTAAAACAATGTGGAGAAATTAATTATTATAAAGGAAGAATTAACGGAGGCAATGAAAATGGTAGAAAAGATGTGTCACAGGGTGAGCCTTAAACCAGGATCTGAAGTAACGGAAAACCTTCTTCGTTTACGGCCATATACAGTACAATTAGAGGTAAATCACACCGAGTTGAATGTGCAACCGAGGCCCAAATCCGAAAAGTATTGGGAGGCGTGTGGGTACAAAAAATAAATCGAGGCAAAAGATTTCGGTAGGTGGATGTTTTAATAGCCACCTCCAGGAAGCAAATTCACACATCCTAGTTCCCCTCAGAAAAAATGAATTTATTCTCGACCCGTTCTACTGCGTCCAGAGATTGCTGAAAGTGAGAGTGATCCAGGTGCCGCTCACAATAGCCATCCACTGGATAATCGCTGTTGTGCTGGCAGACATTGAGAACAAAACGAGCATTATAGAAGTCTATAAAATAAAACGAGAAAGCCGGTCCGGATCGGAGATGGAACTACTTATCTAAACGGAGCAAGACTGTACCGAGGCCATCTTCGAAATGATAGATCTCGCATGTGGCACCTAACTTCCTACAACCATGGAAGATAGAAAGAGAAAATTTCTCACTTGTGGGGCAAAAACACGCTACAAGGCTTTCTACCCACAACAAACCACGAGGAATAAAAGTGCTCCTCTCCTTCCAACACCCAAATCATCTAATGCAATCAACACAAGCAGCAACGCCAACAGCAACATCGGAGAGAACATCACCAACAAGTACAAAGCCAACACAACAACAGCATCAGCATCAGTGGCAATAACAACAGTAAAGGAGGACATGCTTCTCCCCGAAACATAAACAACAATGCGAAAGAACAGACACGGTAGAGGTTTACAGAAAACGTGTAAAAAGGAAAACAATTAGCTATGAATAAATAACTAAAGAATTCCCCCAACAGAGGGAGCATCACCCAAAGGTAGTTTAGCAGCCCCTCAGAACCGAAACAACCCTAATCTCCAAAAACAAACAATGAATGTGACTCCTTCAGTCTGAACTCTCCAGTCAACCGAGTAGCCAGGAGGAGAAGCAGGAGGTGATAATAGTGACAATAATGAATAAAATAATGATTTCTGATTTAGGCACATGGCTTACAATTTTCTGTGGGGAGGGCAAAGTTGATTAAATTGACCCCAGTGCATTACTGGTACTTTATTTTATCGACCTCTTAAGGATGAAAGGTAAAGCTAACCTCGGCAGAATTTGAATTCAGAACGTAAAGGCCCGTACCTCTATGCTGCAGAGCATGGTGTCCGACGCTCTACCGTACTGCCAAACCACCGCTCTTGTAATGAATAAAATAATGGTTTCTTATATAGGCACATGGCCATTAATTTTTGGGGAGGGGAAAGTCGATTAAATCGACCCCAGTGCGTGACTGCTACTTTATTTTATCGTCCCCGTAAGGTTGAAAGGCAAAGTAAACTTCGGCGGGATTTGAACTCAGATCATAAAGGGCCGTAACTCTATGCTACAAAGCATGGCGTCCGACCCCCTACCGTTACTGCCAATCCACCGCCCTCATAATGAATAAAATAATACGAAGTCAATATATGAGAAAAGTGTGAAAGTAAAGAAAATATTTCACAGATACGTGGATAAACATGAGATTAGACATCACTGTGACAGTATGTGTAGTGTGTGGAACAGAAAGGTGTTGTGATATGTGGAGAAGGGAAAAGGATATGTCATCTATTGATAATGTCTATAACAATGTTTTGAGTGGTAAATTTAACACACTGCTCAATTTAACACCATAAATGTATCTGTGGATTGCGTTAGCAGATTTCATCTTGCTGCATGAACTCGAAACAGAGCATAGGCTCCCTCACTGTTCATATTATTTTTTTTTTTTTTTTGTGGAGTCAGCATGCATATTCAGAAGGAAAGGACATTTCACAAAATCTTTGAATAACTTATGATAAAAATACTCGTTACAATGAATTGAGAATATATAATTCGAATCTTATAAAAATGGCACGTAACATGATACTTTAATGGGATTAAGGCTACCTTTTTGTAGAAGCAATTCTCGCAGATACATTGAGAGTACAGGTTTCCATAGAGATTCCTATTCCATATTTGCTAAAACAAATATTTATTTTAGATTGAATTAACTTTTAGTCTTTGCGGAAATATCGTATAATTACCAACTGTAGATACAAAACTCAGTTGTCTCATGATTCTGGAGAATTGAAAACTGTTTATAAAATGGTATTGTTAATTGTTTCATCGATATTTCCGTTTTATAAATTTGAAAGACTATGACATTTCACAAAATGGACATTCTTATCTACTATATCCTCTTGTGAGTTCACATATCAATTCAATAACAAATAAATAGAGTCAAATAAATATATAATTTCAACGTACTAACGGCAATATGATAGAACACATTGCGTCAATATTTCATAATGCTCGTATTTCAAACCATTATTTTATCACGGTCAATTAGGGTGGTGGATTGGCAGTATCGGTAGAGGGTCGGACGCCATGTTTTCCAGCATAGTTACGTCCCTTTACGATCTGTGTTCAAATCCCGCCGAGGTTGACTTTGACGGGGTCGATAAAATAAAGTACCAGTAACGCACTGGGTAATTGCTGGCCTTGTGCCTAAAGTAGAAACAATTATTTTATCGCGGTCAATTTCGTTTTACAATTAAAATATGCATAGACAATGATATATGGCGTAGCGCTTAGAGATTTGAAATACATTAACATAGAATACACATGAATTAGATTGATTTGCATTAGGCAAATAACTTTCAATAATAATATTTTCAATTCTAGACTTCGAACAGAAGGATAATTTCTTTGAGATTTTTGTAAATAATTATTTAAATAAATTTAAACAATGTATTTATAGAGAAATTTGAAAGCGATATATAATAATATTTTTTTGGAATATTACATTTTCTAAAATGTAATTAAAGGAAACGCCAGGGACGATTGAACTAAGGATTAACTGTATAACACATGTATAAGACCATCGTTCTAGGAATGGCCTTAAATGGATATGATTCTTGGAAGATTCGACAAAAGTCGGAAGGAAACTTGATGTTTCCCATCAATGCTGTCTGGACAGGATTCGGTCACCTGACATTATTGTGTAAGGAATGAAGAAACCTTTCGTTGGTCTATGTTCCAACCATTTCAGGACACTTGTTCTGATTGGTTGGGCACATCCTACGAATCTCGAATACCAGACATGTAAAAGTGGTAATTTTGTAGCGGACAAAAAAAAAAGAGGAAGACATAAGAAGACCAGGTACGCAACATTTCAAGAATAAGAAGACCAAGAAAGCAATATTTCAAAAAGAACTAAATGAATTAAATATCAGAATACACGGGCTGTGATTGAACGTTCACATCCTGTGACTCCTAAACGACAGGTATGCAAAGGTGCTAATTTGTTTGAATCCTCTAGAAGTTAAACGGAAGATTGAAAGATCCATGATAACCTACAGGAAATATACACCAAAATGGAAGATTAAGAAACATGAGTGACATATTGACTGGAATGGTGCAACCGTGTTATCTAATGTGTCAAACTGTCATGGAGGACCTAAAAACTACGAAAACTATATGGAAATATGGAGTGATAGAAAAGATATATAGGGTGATGGAAAGGAAACACATATGGGAAAATAGGGTTATTAATTGTGTTCTGTTTAATAAAAGATTGATTCACAATAACGTATCCAAGACGTGGAAAGCGTTTAACAACTTCCCATCACTTGCGCTATACAGAAACCTTTTCTGCTTTCAAATATATACATAGAACCTCTAGAGACACTTCTGGTCGTTTATAATTTTTTGCATTAGATTGGTA
This sequence comes from Eledone cirrhosa, assembly GCA_964016885.1. Lineage (NCBI taxonomy): Eukaryota > Metazoa > Mollusca > Cephalopoda > Octopoda > Eledonidae > Eledone > Eledone cirrhosa. The sequence continues at coordinate 122,599,823 of OZ024741.1, read as the reverse complement.
AAAGATACCTTACTATATCAAACACGACCAGTTAGTATCTAGTCAGCCATGTTTGAGTCGCGCTGTAAATATTTGATAAATGTTGAAGTGTACTGATAAGGAAAAACAGAAATTTTAAAAAAATGCTCTAAATAAAAAATGGCGTTACACTTGGCGTGTTGTGCTTATAGAAACGGAACTGCAAAATAATCAGTAATTCAAAGCATTAAGCGTTTCTTTTTCATTTTTCTTTTGATTTTTCCTTTTGTTCTTTTTTTATTGTTTATTTGGGTTGTTGTATTTTCTGCCCATAATTGGTCACTCACATTGAATAATTTCCATAGTCGAACGGCACAAGGTAAATATTTAATTGTCTATGTCATTCTGGCTAAACACATAATTATCATTTCCTTATTTTCAATTTGCCGTATCTGTGTATACTTATGTACATATAAATATATATATGTGTGTGTGTGTGTGTGTGTGTGTGTGTGTGTGTGTGTGTGTGTGTGTGTGTGTGTGTGTTTGTTAATGTGTTTGTTTTATGTTTAACTATGCGAGAGGTCAGCCAAGCATTAACTGAATTACTATTCAATACAACGAGTATAGAACTTGCTTTTACAAGGAGAAGCCTGACGAGGAGAAGCCTGACAGTATGGTTGATTTTTCAATTTTTTTATTATTAGCTGATTGGCAGTATCGGTAGAGTGACTTAGACCATGCTTCGCGGCATAAAATTACAGCCCTTTACTTTCTGATTTCAAATCCCGCTGAGGTTAATTTGTGGAGTCAAAACAATAAAGTACGAGCAAGCATTGGGGTCGATTTAATAGACTCCACCACATATTGAAGGCCTTGGGCCTAAAGTGGAAACAATTATTATTATTATTATTACTATTATTATTAGGGGGATTAGCAGTATCGGTAGAACGTCGGACGCCATGCTGTGCAGCATAGAGTTACGGTCCTTTATGGTTTGAGTTCAAATCCCGCCAAAGTTTTTTGCCTTTTATCCTTACGAGGTCGATGAAATGAAGAACTAGTAATGTACTGGGATAATTGCTGGCCTTGTGCCAAAAGTAGAAACAATTATTATTACTATTATTATTGTTGCTGCTGCTGCTGTTGTTGTTGTTACTAGTAGTAGTTGTTATTATTATTGTTGTTGTTGTTGTTGTTGTTGTTGTTACTAGTAGTAGTTGTAGTACAGCTACTATTGTTAAAACTACTGTCATACTCCGAGGTTAACTTTGCCTTTCATACTTACGGAGTCGATAAAATAAAGTACCAGTAATGCAGTGAGTAATTGCTGGCCTTGTGTCAAAAGTAGAAACAATTATTTTAATTATTTACTTCACAGCACCTTTTATCACTGTACTTTTTCTATTTGTTTTTACTTTCCGATATCTGATATTTGAATCATCACTTTTTTTTTTTTATCTTAATTTTTCATTTATATTCTATTATCATTTTAGTTTATTTCATGTGTAGTTTAGTTTATTTGCGTTAGCATTACTATTATTATTATAGCTGCCATTATATTTGCGTTTTTTTCTTCTTCTTTTTCTTGTATACCGTTTTTCATGTTTCATGTTCTTATATTTTATTCGCCATTTTTGTATTGATAGCAAGCAGGATTTTATTTTATTTTATTTCTATTTTATTTCTATTTTATTTTATTCGTTGTTAAGTGGAAGAAAATAAGCAGTTCGAAATTTTTTTATTGTTATCCATTTATATATGTTCATACATTTCTTTATTTAATTATTTTAATCATTTGTAGAAAGCTGGTAAGCAATGGCAGACACGGAACGGTGTCTAATACCCCTCAGAAATATGAAACCAGAGAAAAAGAAAATATGAAAAGGAAGCATAATGCGAGGAGAAAAAACAGATAAGAAATAGTTATATGGTTCTGCTGTTAAATCTATTTCTGTAGCTCTCATCAATTGGAAAATCTTATTCATAGCTGGTTGGAAAATCTTATTCAGCCTTGGTGGCCTTTTTAAGTGCCACTTTTCCAAGTGCCCCCCGCCCCCTCTCTGAAACTCTCACAGACTGATAATATTTGCATTAGGAAAATAATTGTTTCTACTTTTGGCACAAGGCCAGAAATTATCCAGTGTATTACTGGTACTTTATTTTATCGACCCCGTAAGGATGAAAGGCAAAGTTAACTTCGGCGAAAATAATACCATATAATTCCTTTATAATTTCCACAATAACGACTTGTTCTTGATAAAATATCATTTAAAGGAATATGGTCCGCTCTGTGCCAACTGAGTTTTCGTTCGTCAATATTAATCAGTATCTGACACATTGTATACGTTGATATATTTGGCTGAGTTAAGGGAGGTTTAGAATTTGATAATTATCTCGACATAAAGCTCCCAGTCCCCCCTGTAAAGTGGTCGTGTTGGTCACACGACAAAAAGCACACGATCGTTTCTGTAAGCTGGTGGAGCTGGTGACACGATGAAAAGGTAACCAGTCCAACTTGTCAGTTGGTCGTTTTGGTGTTTCGATAGAAAGCATTCAGTCCACACCTGATCTGAATTGTCACACGATGTGACAACTCGTCTAACCCATGCTAGATTGGAAAATA
>OZ024741.1:122564739-122594739 GCA_964016885.1 Eledone cirrhosa | reverse complement strand
ACTTCTTCCAGACCAGAACAAGGCTGTGCATATGATAAAATTATTTCGTCAGTCAGAGAAAAAATGGAGGAATTTTCTTTCGTGGTGCACATGGTGGCACAGGTAAAACATTTGTAGCATTACTTCTCTCCAAGGTAAGGCAACGAAAAAGAATTGCAGTTGTTGTAGCATCGTCTGAAATTGCTGTCACTCTTCTCCCAGGAGGACGAACAGCTCATTCTGCTTTTAAATTACCGCTCAACCTGGTCAAAAATGACAGTCCAATTTATAACAAAAGCATAGGTTCGGGTTCAGCAGAAGTGTTGCGCTAATGCCATCTGATCATTTGGGATGAATGCACCATGTCACATAGAAGTGCTATGGGAGCTCTTGATAAGATCTTACAGGCCATAAGAGTCAACAATAAATCTATGGGATGAGTTGCATCAGTTTTATCAGGAGACTTCAGGCAGATATTACCGGTCATACCGAGAGGAACAAGAGCTGATGAAATAAAAGCACTTTTTCTGAAGGTAGGAGTTCAAATAATGCTTCTAAGAAATTTGGATCCTCCTAAATTATGCAATAGGACAAGGTTGATTGTGAAAACATTATCACCTAATGTGATATAAGCTACCATCATCACTGGGTTTGCCTCTGGGAAAGAGATTTTCTTTCCAAGAAATTCCAATCAATCCAACAGACATGTCATTTGAGTTCAAACGAACACAATTCCCAGTGTGACTTTGCTTCGCAATGTCTATTAATAAAGCTCAAGGTCAGAATTTTAAATTTACTGGCTTGCACATAATTGACCCTTACTTTTCTCATGGTCAAATTTTTGTTGGTTGCTCCAAGTTTAGAAGAAAACAAAGAATGTTGTTTACCCAGAGGCTCTTAGGTAATTTCCTAATGTGATAGAATTTATCTCCCTTCATAAAAGTGGTAAATTTTGTATTTTCGTTTTATAATTATTATTTATTTATTTTATTTTTTTGTATTATGAATTCAGAATTGATTTCATCATGTATCCCTATTGAGGAAAATTGTATTTAGAATAACAAATTTCTATACAACGTATTTTGCTTTATCTTCTAATATATAAGGAACAATTTCATTCCCGGGCAACGCCGGGAGCTTCTGCTAGTATAGAATACATATTGTATCACCAATCCACTTACGTTTACATTCTGTTTAAAATGAAGAACGATTTCCTATCCTCCTGACTATACCAGAAGTATGCATAATGCAGCAAGGGCGTTGGGGGTTATTTTCGCTATTCAAGTTTACTCTTATAGACTTCACAAAAATATTCATACTCATCATGGTGTTCTTTTTGGAGCAACATTTTACGACCAGATGTCCTTCCTGGTGCCAAATTAGGGATGCTGTGTACCTATTCGAAATCATATACAAACGGTATAATAACCATACATAAACAACGTGATTCCCAATGTCCCTGAATGACACCTTTATGCTGCACTGAACCATGTAATGCAGTACAACCCTATAGACGGCTGTGTATCTCACTGTCTTTGCCAGGCGTTTTGCTTCGTCCTTCGACCCTAAAACCAAGCAGGCACAACCGTAAGGCAGATGAATGTCGACTTGCTATGGGACAAATTCAGGAAAGAAGTCATAGCCCCTCAGGAACAAACCTCTGACACACTTTATGTGTTACTGAATCTTGTCTGTGTCTTAGATTTCCTTATCTGACGCGATACTTGCAGAGCTATGTATCTATCATTAACCATCAAAACCGTGTGAAAAACCACAAAGAGTACATTATTTCTTTCGTTTCAAAATAGTGCTTTCTTCAACATCAGTTTTCTTCTTTGCCTACTTTCTTTTATTTATTTGTTTTCTGTGGAAGTGTCAAAACTTTAGTTTGCTTATTTCGTCGGCAGTCTATATCGCACTGACATTTTCAGTTCAACATCATCTAACGTATATGCTTAAAAGAAGCAAGTTAATTATAACTAGAAACATTAAATTAGATCTAGACACTGAAATCACAGTGTTATCTCAGAACTAGCGATACAGATACTTGTGAATTCTAGAAACTGATAAAACAAAGTATACTGAAATGTTTATATGAAACTGATAAGATAAAACAAAACAGAGATGAAGTTGAGAATTCGACACAAATCAGATTATTAACAGAATCGTCAAACTAATGGTAAGCTGAAAGCTAATTTTAGGAAATAAGATAAGTATAATATACTAAATATTTAATTATAAACTACATCTTTAACGTTATAAATTGGACGTTATTTAAACTGAATGGTTTCGATCAAATAACATTAAGAAACTAATAACAACGTTCCAAATCCCCATAGTTAAGGTGATGTTTGTATGTGTGTGTGTGTGTGTGTGTGTGTGTGTTGTGCAGAATGTGGCACTGACCACAAATTAGTGTGAGGAAAGTTCAAGCTGAATATCCACAAAAGAATTCGTATGAGTAGTATTGAAAGCACTGAAACGCATTGATGTCACCAGCCTGAGGCAAGCAGATGTATGTGCAACTCTGACTTAAAATCTTGACAGTCTTGATTTTTATGGCACCTGGGAAAACTTTAGAGATCAAGTTTACTCAGTGGAAGCTGAGGTACTCGGCTTCAGAACACCAGGACTGGTTCGATGACAACAATCCTAATATCAATCAGCTACAGAAAACCAAGCACACTCTCTATAAAAAACCTCCTGAATCAGAATCCCGTATCACAACTAGCTATCAGGAAAGCATACAAAGATCACAAGGCAACTCTGCAACGCGAACTGCGCAGGATACAAAATGAGTGGTGGAGTAGTATCTCTTCAGAAATCCAACAGGCTTTTAACACCAAAGATTTTAAGTCATTTTACTCATTGATACGCCAAGGCTTCGGCCCACCAACATCTTCAGTAACTCCTCTGAGATCTGAAACGATGCCAATATCATCATCAAAGAGCCATCAAAAATCCTTCAGCTTTGGGAGGAACATGTTACTGACCTGTTTGACAACCCATCAGCAATGAATTTTGGTGTGATTGAGGGCCTTCCTCAATGTGAAACAGTCCACCGTATAGATCGACTTCCCTCTGCTGATCAAATAAAGATGGCAGTCAAGCAGGTTAACTCTGGCAAGGCACCAGGTTCTAGATGGTATCACAGTCGAACTGCTGAAAGTCGGTAGTGATAATGTAACGGAAGCAATAAACAACTTCATCACTGACTGTTGGAATAGGACCCCGGTTCCGCAAGACTGGATCAACGGTATTCTGTTATCATTATACAAAGGCAAAGGTGAAAAATCGATATGTGGAAACTACCGTGGCATCACTTTGTTGGAAGCTGTTGGCAAGGTTCTCGCAAGACTTTTGCTCAACAGCCTGGAGGAGGATATCTGTCCTACAGCAATTCCAGAATCACAGAGTGGTTTTAGAGGAGGAAGGGGAACAGTTGTCATGATTTTCTCTGCATAAATACAAGAAAATGCATTGCAGTGTGCCTTTCTATATCAAGTGTTTGTCGACGTAACGAAGAATTTTGACACAGTTAACAGAGATGCACTCTGGATAATACTTGGAAAAGTAGGATGTCCACGTAAGTTTGTGAGTATGCTAAAGCAGCTGCACAGAAATATGAAAGCCAGAGTCACCTTCAATGGTCAACTATCTGGGGAAATCTCAATTGACAACGGAGTAAAGCAAGGTGATATTCCTGCTCCTACGCTTTTCTCCATCTTCTTCCCTGCCTTGCTCGCACGCTTTCCATGATTGTGATAGAGGCATTCACTTACGGTTCAGAACCACTGAAAAGGTTTTCAACTGAAGAATGTTTAATGCCAAGACAAAAGGTTTTCAAGCTTTAATCAGAGACCTTTTTACACCACGACGCTGACTTCCTAGCACACACAGAAGCTGACATGCAGCACATTATAGACCGTTTCTCATCCTTGTGTACAGCATTTGGGCCTTACAATCAGCTTTAAACAGACCAAAGTAATGTTTATCCCTGCTCCTGGAGAACCATATACTGAGCCCCATATCATGGTTGATGGAACCAGGTTGGGAGTAGTAGATAAATGTGTCTACCTGGACACTGAAATACATCTGCGCACCCAGAAAGCCTCTGTTGCCTTCGGAAAATTGGAAGAGAGAGTCTGGGAAAATCGCAACATTACCAACAATACCAAGGTGTGTGTGTATAGATCATGTATTCTGTCTGCTCTTTTATACTCCGCCAAAACCTGAATGCAAACACACCAAATTGCTTGAGCGTTCTCAGCAGAAATGTTTAAGGCACATATTCAACATCAAGTGGCAAGACGGAACTCCTGACATCCATGTCCTTATCAAGGCAGAATGTCCAAGCATTGAGTCCCAAGTAACCTCTTCTCAAATGCGCTGGACAGGATATATCGTCCGCATGAAAGAAAGCAGAATCCCGAAGCAACTGTTTTACGGTGAGCTCCATCTTGGACAAAGGCCTCAACACAAACCGAAAATGAGGTACAAGGAGAGCATCAAGAACAACCTCAAAGAGCTGGCATTTGATATAGACAACTGGGCGGAGGTAGCTCTAAATGGAGCTGAGTGGAGAAAGCTCATAATGCGCAGTTGCAAAACGTTTGAGAAATGTCGTCTAGAATATAAACAACTGAAGCGTCAGCTCCAGAAGGGCTGTACTCTCAGTCTTGATGAAGTCATCAATTGTTGGACATGCAATTTCTGCCAGCGTGTACTCCTCTCAAAAGCTGGTTATGTTAATCACCTGACGTCACATGAAAGAATGACCACCAGCAATACCACTCAATAAAGACCTGGCGAAACAACGTGCTTGATATGCAACAAAGTGTGTAGAAATAGTTCCGGACTAAAGGAACACATGGTGATACATAAGGATAGTGTCCCACAGGGTGACCCCACCGATCCAGTGGAAAGCACAACTCTCTTCTGTCACATGTGTCGTAAACAGTGCAAATCTACAGCTGGCCTACAAAGTCATCTACGAAGTCATGGACGCAGATGGGATCATAACGAAGAATCAATAAGAGACGGCAATCATCTGGGAAGACACTGCAATTCTTATGTACGTATGTACGTACGTATGTACCTATGTTCGTATGTATCTATGTACCCACAACGTTTGGTTGAGTCGTAGGGGTGCCGTAGTGTCATACATTGTTTCTTGGCATTTAAAAACTCTGATAGTACCCGTATGAATACAACCTATTTATTCCAGAGAAGGTGGGATGGAGATTGTGTGGAAGTGAGAAAGATGAAAAAATGACCTCAGTGTTTGGCTGTTCCTTTTTTTATTGCACTCGAAAGAATGAAAGGCAAAGCTGATCTCGGCGGTAATTGAACTCAGAGTATAGAGAGTCGGAAAGAATACTGCAAAGCATTCTATCTGACGTTCTAATGATTCTGCCAATTCGTCGCCCATGTAGCAATGATATAACTAAAATGGACACAAGGAAGACGATGTTTGATACAAATAGAAAACAAAGTAACAAACGTTGGGCTAGAAAGTATTTACAATTAAAGAAACGGAATCTAAGTAAGATAAGATGGGCAAATGAAGGGAAAAAATAAAACAACTCATCACCATATAAAGAAATAATAAAGTACGAAGAAGAAACTAACTACATCGAAGACGAAACGACTCATAGAGCAATTAAAAGTTTTAGAATAAAACAAATGACAAAATAAAAATCGAATTCGAAAATGCGAGAATACAGAGTAAAACAACTACATGGCCAATAGTCAAGAAAGGGAGGCAGGAAGATCGGGTTGGAGTAAGATTGGTATTCAGCACTTGTTAATAGTCTCTGGGACAAAAGCACAAACAGTAGGCCTGATTTCAGCTTCTAAGGATCAGCGTTTTACTACAAATACCTATGGGAATAAAATAATAAAACAAGAATCCTGCATATAATAAAAGCCATACATTTAGTACAATGGGGCAAATGGATGTATTGTTCCTATCTCTCAAGTCTTTTCAGTTCTGGTGTATCAAGAGATTCGGTGGAGTCACTAGCAACATCCTTTGAGAACAATACCGACATTTTGATCTGAAACAGATAAAGGAATAGTAAAATATGCAACCAAGCAATAGTCATCTGGGGCAGATTGAGGAGAAAGTCAAGGCAAGCCCTCCAGATATGAATAGAAATGAAAAGTTCTGTGCTGACTTTCAATGTAGACTTCTCAATGTTATTCGTCTTGTTAATCAAATGGATTTTTATATATAATGCTATTGAATTGAATTCATATTAAGCACATTTACATATAATTCAGTTCAGCATGTATAAGTACAATCTATCTTAACTTTATTCCAAATGTGGGTTATCAGAAATATTGATTTCCACAGTTAACATAACACGATTGGCCCAATTACTTCACAGCTACATACTGTATCAGCCAAAGCATAATAAATAACAAACTTAAAATAATTAAGTGTTACTTGGCAATGCTTCCCATGAGGGATGTCACCCTTCAGATAGGTGTGTGTGAGGACTAAAAAAGGCGATAATATATTTAAATGTTTACTAAATTAAAAATTACCTCTTTAATAATTGTTTCTACGTTTTGGCACAAGGCCAGCAATTAACCAGTGCATTACTGGTACTTTATTTTATCGACCCCGTAAGGATGAAGGGCAGGATTTGAACTCAGAATGGCAAGGGCCGTAACTCTATGCGTCAAAGCATGGTATCCGACCCTCTACCGATACTGCCAATCCACCGCCCTCATAATTCTTTAATAATGAATTAATCTTATTGTATTATACATGCATGGTCCCGTAACTCCTGAGTGAGTAGTAGAGGCGTCGTATTGGCATACGGCGTTTCTATGGCATTTCTTTAAACCTAGTGGAGCTCGTCTCCTCCCCATTTCTGAATACAATGGACTTCGAGAGAGAAGGATAGAAAGTGAATGAATGGAAGTGAGAAAGATATATAGAAGAAGAATCGACCCCTGTGTTTGACTGATACTTTTTATCGGCCTCGAATGAAAGGCCTTGGACAACAGATTTGAAATCATCCCTTTTTATTCAGAGAAAGAGCGCGTGTGAGAGAGAAAGAGAGATAGATAGATAGATAGATAGATAGATAGAGTGAGAGAGAGAGATAGAGAGAGAGAAGATGTAAGAAAGCGAAAGAAGAGACAACAGTACTAGACTGTTTGAGGACTCTGCCTCCACAACACACCCAGGAGTGTGTGGGCGAAGAAGAAGTAGTATAATCAAAAGCAAAGTTAATATCAACAGGAATGGAATTCTGGACATAGAAAGACGAGATAAAGACAGGAAAGCATTATATCATGTAACATTTTAACGACACTACTAATACGACATATTTTACTAGACTACTTGCAAATTCGATACGGAGAAACTAAACGAATACAAATCTGATATTGAAAACAATCGTATTATTTGACAAGATGGAAGATGATAAACACCTACACAATATCATTGTTTTAACTCTTACTGTTCGCTCCTGCCACATATCTTGACTTAATGTATATTCTCTCTAATTTTTCACTTGTTTCTCTTATTTAAATGTGTACACAGACCAAAGCATCGGTTTAAATCAATTCCTCCTCCATACTCACTCTCATTTCATTTTTGTTCCTTCCACCACCACCACCCGTCTCTCTCTCTCTCTCTCTCTCTCTCTCTCTCTCTCTCTCTCTCTCTCTCTCTCTCTCTCTCTCTCTCTCTCTCTCTCTCCATTTCTCTCTCTCTCTCTATCTATCTCTCTCTAATTTGTATTACTCCCCTTCGTGATTCCTCAAAAGCATCGTTTTTAGTTCTAAGTCATATTTAATATATATATATACATATATATATATATATATGTGTGTGTGTGTGTGTGTGTGTGTGTGTGTGTGTGTGTGTGTGTGTGTGTATCAATTATAAGGAGCCAGACGTTTAGATTTCGTTTAGCTTCACAGCAACCCACTCACTCAATGAATTTACAAAAGTTACATATTATAAATACGAATCTGTAGTCAGAGTGGTCACTATACGTCAAACAATGGATGAACGGCTTAGCATTGAAACAAAAAGAATGCTCCTAACCGTACAGTTTCAGAGTGCTCTGACTCAGTTATAAATATTTGTTGTATTTCCAACAAATTAAATATCCCTTCTACTTATATATGTAGGTTCCCGAGTGTTGTGTAGAAAGGTACTCAATACACTGGTAGTGTAGAGGTATCTTTATTATATATAAAGACGGTCTACAGGACTATAGCTATTTCATACGAATGAAACGCTTCTTGTCATGTAGAGGTCATATATATATATATATATATATATATATATATATATATATATATATATATATATATATATATATATATATATATATATATATATATATATATATGAAGGACGTAAAATAAGAAAATTTTAAAAAAAGATTTAAAAAATTAACTTACTAAAATTTTCACTCCAACTAATTAGTTTCTGCAATGGGATAAAGACAGTTGCGTAATATAACCGTCGAGAATTCATTGCGTCATCGGGAGTCTATTCTCAGCTAAGTCTCCAGGCAATGCGCGGACACTGGGGACTCATATAAAAATAATAATAATTCGGTAGATGGAACAGCTAGCGGGGACTGGATTCCATGCACTGAAAAGCTCGCTGTCTCTGGTCAAATGGCTGATTCTAAAGAATCAATCACGTGACACTGAGGCTAGTCGGAAGGAGTGGGATGGTAAGATGACAGAAGCCTACTACCACACCAATGAATTAGTAGTGGTTTTCGCAGGTTTGCTCAACAAATAAATAATTTGGAGATAAATATAAAGAATTTAGTATATCTACTAACATATGCGTACAGATGTACGCTAATGCTAGCAAATACATAAGTTATGTCATAGTACCTAGCTAGCTGTTCCATCTACCGAATTATTATTATTTTTATATGAGTCCCCAGTGTCCGCGCATTGCCTGGAGACTTAGCTGAGAATAGACTCGCTGATGACGCAATGAATTCTCGACGGTTATATTACGTAACTGTCTTTATCCCATTGCAGAAACTAATTAGTTGGAGTGAAATTTTAGTAAGTAAGTTAATTTTTTAAATCTTTTTTTTAAATTTTCTTATTTTACGTCCTTCATATTATTGTTCTGCATCCTCCTGCATTGAACCACCTAGGTACTATGACATAACTTATGTATTTGCTAGCATTAGCGTACATCTGTACGCATATGTTAGTAGATATACTAAATTCTCTCTCTCTCTCTATATATATATATACGATATATTAACAAATGGAAACTATATTTATAAAACCATATTTATTTCATTATACATATTTCAAGGACACCAAGTTAAATTATGGTGTGCTTTCATCAGATAAAATATAATATAGAGCAGTTTTATAAATAAATATTGACATACCCTTGTTATGTTTTCCTGCTTTTTTTGTTCAAATTCTAGCTGTCTGATGAGGTTATAGCTGTTGCATAATGGTAATCACCGAAATATATGTAATAGCGAATATGTATAAACGAAGTTAATTTTAACCTGTTGACTTACATTTCTTGTTTATAAATATACTCCGGAGTAAACAGACACACATGCGCACTTCGGCGAGTGTTCTACCCCGCATACCGAAGTGTCGGTAATTAACCAACACATACTGGAATTAATTAATTATATATATTATATATATATATTTCATATATATATATTTTATATATATATATATATATATATATATATATATATATATATATATATATATATATATATATATATATATATATATATATATATACATACACATATATATATATATATAAAATATATATATATAATATATATAATTAATTAATTCCAGTATGTGTTGGTTAATTACCGACACTTCAGTATGCGGGGTAGAACACTCGCCGAAGTGCGCATGTGTGTCTGTTTACTCCGGAGTATATTTATAAACAAGAAATGTAAGTCAACAGGTTAAAATTAACTTCGTTTTTACATATATTTCGGTGATTACCATTATGCAACAGCTATAACCTCATCAGACAGCTAGAATTTGAACAAAAAAAGCAGTAAAATATAACAATGGAATGAAGGTTACGTCTGTTATTTCGAATTTTGGTATGCGCAGTACTGAAGTTTGGTGTTGTTTTCTCAAAGCACCGGTTGCATGTGATTTAGAATGTACGAATTCAAGTATCAGTAGAATTCACCTCCCTCCCATTGGTCAAATCGCACTTCCACTCACTCACTCTCTGTTTCTCCCCTTCTCACTTCCCCTCGTTCGCTAGGAGTGGGATTCCTTCTTTCTCACATCCCATTCACAGCGAAAGGTCTGTTTGCTGAGCGCTCATGAAATTCACCCAGCTTATGCTGATCGGATAACCATGTTGCTTGTTTTTCTTCCCATCTTCGGTTAGCTCTTCCTTCTATGTTGTTTACTTGTCTCACCCGCTTTACGCGTTTCACTTGTCGCAATAGCTTATTTTAGTTATTGCTCGCACCAACCTGAGGTATATGATTTTTAATGCGATGAAATACCAATGATCGTTGGCAAATCACTGATGAGGGACTAATTTTATAATATGTAATCCATGTGCAACCATGCAGTATTCTTCTCCCCATGTTTTTCACATATATATATATATATATATATATATATATATATATATATATATATATGTGAAATATATCTACTTGAAATCATATAGGTATGATAAATGGCTACTTAATCGATCGTTATATGCACAGTTTTGCAGAAACCTTGATTTGATATAAAGTAGTAGTAGTAGTAGTAGTAGTAGTAGTAGTAGTAGTAGTAGTAGTAGTAGTAGTAGTAGTTGTTGTTGTTGTAGTAGTAGTAGTACATTGCACGTCTCTGGCTCTGGATCGAAAAATCATTATCCCCATATTAATAATTCTACTGAATTGATTTCCAGAAATATTGATAAACATCGTTGGCACTCTTACAATAGCAAGAAGATGTGTGTGGTCCTTGTGTTGTTGTTGCTGTGTTGTTATTGATGTTGTTGGGTGGGGGGTAGTAGAATTGGCTACAGTGCTTGTGGTGGTAGCAAATCATTGTTTGAGAAGTAATTTCACTTGTTTATCGATTTTCCCCTCACACCATTTCTCTCATCGACATTTAAAGAATGAATCATGCTGGTTGGAATGTACGGGGTTTCAGATATTGATTAAAATGTTAGAAATATCCTTGGTCCAGCGTAGGCATACTTGATAGCTTAAGTCAACAAGTTTATACATGAAAAAAATTAAAGCCTTATTCACCAGCAAAGTCATTGTGTGACTAACTAAGTTTAATTAAAAGAGACAAGGAAGACAAACATGCAATATGAATTAATTAGCATTATTTAACTACAGAATACAATTGCGTCTCAGATTGAGACATAGTAAGTGGAAAACTCCAAACAATCTCATTAGCGAAGTTGATTTGCAGGGGTTGGTGCAGTAATGTAGCAACTTTAACTTTCAGTAATCAGAAACGAGCCAGGTGTAAAAGCTAAACTCGTTATCATCAATTCGGTATTCATTGCAACCTTTACCTATGGTCATTATTCTTGGATAAAGAGCGAAAGAATACCATCACGAAATCAAGCCGCCGAAATGGGGTTCTTCTTACTTGATACAGTGCGTAGTCCAGAGAATCACTGCAATTAGAGCCGCTACTTCTCTGAATCGAGATATCACATCTCCGATATTACGTGCATATGGTTAAAATATCTCAAGAAAGAATTGCTGAACAGATTTTAAGGGTACAACCAAACGGCAGGAGTCTCAGGGATAGACCCCGAGCAAGATGGTTGGATAACATCCGTGAGCACGGCTGATCACGCTTGGTGATAGAGCCGGATGAATTGAAGGCAATTGCTTCGTATAGGACCCGCTAGGAGTGTCTGAGGACTCTGCCACCACAACAACCCTCTCATGGAAGAAGAAGAAGAAGAAGAAGAAGAAGAAGAAGAAGAAGAAGAAGAAGAAGAAGAAGAAGAAGAAGAAGAAGAAGAAGAAGAAGAAGAAGAAGAAGAAGAAGAAGAAGAAGAAGAAGAAGAAGAAATCTGTAACTGAATTTTTTTAAATCCATTCATTATCATTAAATGGAGAATTATCGAACAATCTTAACTCTATACTAATGTAAACTGTATACTAATGTAAACACCCGGTACAAATTCTGTTAAATATTTTTCAGATTGTATAATCCCTCTTCCAAAGCATGTTGTCCGTCGCTCTGCCAATACTGCGAATATATTAGCAAAAGTTGTAATCATTGTGCAGCTGAGAGAAAAAAATTCACAAACGCATGCACAAGTGAAGCTCTAAATAAACACCATATATTATTGAATTCGCGACGTGCAAACACTTAGAGAATGTATTATTTGGTTGCACCAGTTTCACCTGAATAACTGCAGAAATAACTGTATTCAGACGATCTTAATATGCATCAGATTTACCTTCTATTTTCTTCTTTCTCTTTTTATTCTAATTCTTGGTCTTCCTTATTTCCCCTATTAATTTCTCCACCTGCAAATGTGATTACTCCCTATATCGTTTTTTTTTTATAGCAATTTTATTATTTCTTAGAATATTTGCTACTTAAGATTTGAAATGTCTTCCTCCTAACAACTTTTTATTTATTAATGTGGTGTGGTAAATAAATATATAAATATACACCAGGTCTGAACACAGTGGAACCAAACTCCAACTGTCTCTACCTCCGTCTCTTCCGCTCTTCCCATCTCTCACTATTATGAGCAAATGGGGCCCACTCGTTGGCCGCGGCGCAGCCACAGTGGACAGAATATAGAAGGTGTTTCCCTGGATGATGGTGAAGGAAACGCAATGGAAGAGGCATTCCAGCTCGCAAGGCTCACATCTACGGTTAGCCAACTCCATGCGGATGGTGGTCCTATATTCTTTATGTATTGATACCTCGTAAATATATATTTGCAACATGTCTCATTTAAAAAAAAAATTATTATACGTAATACTTCGAATGTTTAATTTTAATGTTTCGATTATCTATCAGTTATTTATTTATATTAACTTAAGCAGAAAGGATTTTTTTCATGATGTTACCTAATTTCCTCACCGACTTATCTGCAACCTTTACAATATCAACTACAACTTTTGACCGTTACATTATCCACTACTATTGACTATAAATATCGTACAATCTAGCAACTACTGACATTTGATAAATTCTACCAGAAAAAATAGATAATAGATATATAGAGAGTCAGAGAGGCAGACATCAAACATACTAATTGATAGATGGATAGATAGATAGATAGATAGATAGATAGATAGATAGATAGATAGATAGATAGATAGATAGATATGTTTCTTTTATTTGCCACAAGGGCATCAAAAGTGGGACAAGTACAATGGGGGGAGTTTACAAAACAAGGCGTCCTCAATAGGGAGGAGGCAATAACAATATATAAAAATAAAATAAAATATAACAAAAAATAGAATTATAACAAAATCCTCAATAGAGGATTTTGTTATAAAATATAACAAAAAATAAAATTTATAACAAAATCCTCAATAGAGAGGAGGCGCCTTGGGGGGTCGCACACACCCCCGAAAAAAGTGTGCAACCCTTTTCCTCGGGAGCACAGAGAGGGGGTGCTCCCTCGTTCCTTCCTCTTTTCCACCTACAGGCTTATGTAAAGAGAAGGCCCATTCACACGGGCCATTCTCGCCACTTTCACCCACCTTTCATAAAAACGACTGGGGTGCAGCACCTCTCTCTCCATCCTGATCCTTCTTCCGAAATGATATCGGAAGAAACGGACCAGTTGTTGGCCAGAGAGAAAGGTGCCTGACCTCAGTCCTTTCAGACGCGTCCACCATACAACCTCTTTCGCCATGGCTATTACGCACAGAAACACCGCCTCTGCTTCATCTTTGAAGGGGGGAGGCGGCTTGATCATTACAATAGACTCGGTGGTCAACCGGATCGGTCCCACCCTTGACAGCAGTTGTTCGACATAGCCCCACAGATCGGCTACGCCCGAGCAGTGTACCAATGCGTGTGCAACGGTTTCCTCGTCGCACACGCATCTGGGACAGATCTTTTTGGCGGGGTCCCTACCCGGGCGCCCGTGTCTGTAGAGCCTTTCTCGAACGGGTAAAGCTCCTCGGTAGCACTGCCAGGCCAGGGACTTCTGGAAGTTGTCCATAGGTCCCGGGCTGAATGTCCTACCGAACAGGCTGGCCAGTTCGTCCTCCTCCATGTCTAGGGCTTCTCCGAGGGCGTCGTCGCACCTGCTGCGTACCAGCTCTCTATAGAATGTTGCGGTGGAGTCTCCACTGATAACCGGATCCGCCTGCCAGAGGGCGGTGAGCGCCTGGGCACACTCAGTGTGCCAGGCGCCCAGTTTTCTCGGTCTTTGCTTGACCCAGGATTGCAGCTCGGTGAGTGAGACGAGTCTGGGAAAGGTTCGTCTCACAAACGAGGCCCACGCCGGTTGTCCGGTGAGGAATACGTAGAGGTGCCGTAGCCTTAATGCGTGTTTACGCATCATTAGCCACGGCATCCCCAGCCCTCCTTTCGAAGGGTGTTGACAGCAGATGGATCTCCTCACCATAGGAGCCCGCCTCTTCCAAAGGAATTGGAAGAGCGCGCGCTCCATCTTGGTGAGGGTTTCCCTTGGGCAGGGCACTACGGTCAGGCGGTAGTAGATGACGGACGCTATGTAGGTGTTCGCCACCTCCGCCCGACCTTTCAGGGATAGTTTGCAACTGGCCCACTTCTGGGTCAGTGGAAACACCCTGTTCGTAACCTCCGCCCAGTTTTTCTCCACCTGGAGGTCCGGTCCGAATCAGACCCCGAGCAACTTCACCGGGCCCTCCGCCCAGCGTCCGACGACGCCATCGGAGGGCATCGGTCTTCCCCTCCACGTGCCGAGTTGCAAACCGATCGACTTGTCCCGGTTCAGCTTAGCCCCTGTGAACTTTTCGTACTCCTCCATTAAGGTGCCGACCGCCTCGATTTCGGAGGCCGTCGACACCATTACTGTCACGTCATCGGCGTAGGCCGACACCGCTTTCCGCAATCCCGGTTCCAAAGGGATGCCCTGCAACAACTCCAACTTCCGCAGTAGTGGCTCGAGAGTCAACACATACAGAATGGAGGAGAGAGGGCACCCTTGTCGGATGGACCGCGCGATTTTGAACGGCTCCGAGAGGTAGCCGTTCACCTTGACCCTAGAGCAGATGCGGCTGCTGTGCATAGCAGTGATCCAGCCCCTGAAAACGGGTCCGAAGCCTGCCGCCGCTAGCATCGCATCCAGGTAACCATGGTCGACCCTATCGAAGATAGATAGATAAACATGATGGAACAGTATATTTGTGAATTAATTTGTACGATACTTTGCTAACATTTTAATACTGCATTATTTATAAGACAATATATAATCTAGCTTATCTAATTATTGTAAGACGAACACAATATATGTATATATTAATTGAGGATGAAATGATGGTTAGATACAAAAATTATTTATATGCCTATATATGTATGTTATATATATATATATATATATATATATATATATATATATATATATATATATATATATATATATTTTAGTAAGTTAATTTTATAATTTTCTTATTTTACGTCTCTCATATTATTGTTCTGCATCCCCATGCATTGAACCACAATGTTAATAAGACAAAACCTATATATTTGCTAGCATTGATATGCATCTGTGTGTATATAAATGTTACTAGATATAAATTCCTTATAATTATCTCCAATTCATTTGTCGAGCAATATTTGGCCATGACTGTTACTATGGTAGTAGGCTGGCCGCTGTCTTATTAACCACTCGCTTTCCACTGATTGACCTCGGTGTCACGTGATTGATTCTTTTGAATTTGCCACAGACGTAGAGGCAGTGATTTTCTCAATGGCTAGGAATCCAGTCCACGCTTCGCTATTTCCTTTCCACTGAATTATTTTTTTTAATAAGTTTCCAGAGTCCTCGCTATGCCTGGAGACTTACACGGAAAAAGACTTTCCTGATGACGGAATGATTTTCGATATGTTTCTTCGGAAAATATATTTACTCCATTCCAGAAACTAATTAGTTGGAAGTCATTTTATAGTAAGTAAGTTAATTTTATAATTTTCTTATTTTACGTCTCTCATATATATATATATATATATATATATATATATATATATATATATATATATATATATATATATATATATATATATATATATATATGTATATATATGTATATATATTTATATATATATATATATACGTTATTCCGGGTTGAAACAGAGGTAACCACAGTAAGTAAGGTACTCAATACATTGTAGAGTATAAAAGTTTTAATATAGATGAGATTCTACAGGACTAGAACTGTTTCATTCTTTAGAAATCATCAGGAATCTCTGAGATTCCTGATGATTTCTAAAGAATGAGACAATTCTAGTCCTGTAGAATCTCATCTATATATATATATATATATATATATATGTGTGTGTATATATATATATATATATATATATATATATATACGGAAAAAAGATGAAGTCTAAAATGCAACTGGAGTCTTTTTTTTTAAATATATTTATTCGGTTCCTTTACCCGTTTCGCAGTTCTTGTGCTTTTCAAAAGTAGAATTGAGATGGAAGGTTTGTAGTTTTACTCTCCATCTCAATTCTACTTTTGAAAAGCACAAGAACTGCGAAACCGGTAAAGGAACGAAATAAATATATTAAAAAAAAAAAAGACTCCAGTTGCACTTTCGATTTCATCTTTTTTCCTTAAACTTTCACTCATGTAGGACACCTCATTCTTTTTTTTCATTTTGTAAAAAAAACCTCACTTTCAAATATATATATATATGTATGTACACTCCATATTATTCGGAGTTTTCGGCTTGCATTGGCCGATAGTGCTTCTTGTGGTTTTGATTGCCCTGATGAGTCCTTAATAGGACGAAACATTGTTGGCTAATAAAGACTTTTGATGTATTGAAGGCTTCTTTGTTTTATTTTCATAATTCTTCGGCTCTGTTTAATTACATTGAGCTATACCTTTTACTGTCATTTCTATAATACGAAGAGGGTGTTTAACTCCAACACGCTCCAGTATTTTAATCCTTATATATATATATATATATATATATATATATATATATATATATATATATATATATATATATATATATATATATATATATATACCTAATCCTTTTTCTTAAATAAATTAAATATCATCCAGCCTGAATTTCCACCCCCTGCTTATTAACTCTCTAAAAAGGGAAATCATATCAAACCTCAGTCCACCATTTGCCTCCATCATGGAATCATGTATCAACTAAGCACCCTTGCTATATTAACACATTTTGATCTGCTTAACTTCAAGAACTATGCCTGTAAATAACATTATTTTTCCTTTCACATTGACTTTTTATGCTCTACATTACGACCGTTTTTTTCTTTTTTCTTTTTTCTTTTTTCTTTTTTCTTTTTTATTTTTTATTTTTTCTTTTTTCTTTTTTCTTTTTTCTTTTTTCTTTTTTCCTTTTTCTTTTTTCTTTTTTCTTTTTTCTTTTTTCTTTTTTCTTTTTTCTTTTTTCTTTTTTCTTTTTTCTTTTTTCTTTTTTTCTTTTTTCTTTTTTCTTTTTTCTTTTTTCTTTTTTCTTTTTTCTTTTTTCTTTTTTCTTTTTTCTTTTTTCTTTTTTCTTTACACTTCATAAACCTTGTTTGTAAATAACATTATTCTTTCTGCACCATTTCTTTAACATGTGCG
This sequence comes from Eledone cirrhosa, assembly GCA_964016885.1. NCBI lineage: Eukaryota > Metazoa > Mollusca > Cephalopoda > Octopoda > Eledonidae > Eledone > Eledone cirrhosa. Next base: position 122,576,975 of record OZ024741.1, on the reverse strand, counting down.
ACACCACCATACTACACTATCATTTGATAATGCATAAAAATGCTGAAACCGGCAATAGACAATTATTAATTATATAAATAGTTAAATAAATGCCATTGTTAATTAATAAATAAATCAACTAATACCTTAATTCTTATATTTTAAATATTTTTCTCCCTTATAACCGTCTCTTTCTCCCTGTTTTCATATATATATATCCTAACTCGTGTGCTTCCTCTCCACATTTTATTATTATTATTATTCACTCCCACACGAGATACAGAAAATGCCTACTAAAACGAAAACAGACTCCACTCTCATCAACATCAATCAAGAGATACTCCAAGAACTACATAAAATTAACTCTAATTTGTCAATATTCACCAACAAACTTAACTCTACAAGTGAAGAAACAATCCCCAAATACACATCCTATGAAATCAACGACAATATCAATAACTTATGTGAAATAATAAGACCACACCTGAATAACAACATAAACCCTATTCAAGCGAACGAAAAAACACATGACACTAATACACCTACACCTTACCCATAAAAAACAAATTAATACCACAATGGTACACATCTCTTAAAAAACAGGAAATTCTCCTTTTGGAAGATGATACAAAACAATAACAAAGCGGAGATCTATGAAAAATGGATTAACTCATCCCCATTAATCATCCCCCGCAAACTACAAATTAACGCCATCCCAAACGAACCAGAGACACAAAGACGCCTCAGGGAAAGAATGGCACTTGATAACATAAAAACCGAAATTGAACTTCTTAAATTGTGAGCCCAAGCAAATGAAGATAGGATCAAATCAATCGACGATGAGATTAATCAAGCAATTATCAATAAAACCAAAGACACCACCCCAGAAAATATTTAAGAATGATGGTTAGAGGACTGTAATAAGGAAGAATTAAAACCCCTTCAACGCTGGGAAATAAACGAAACCTGGTTCTCTAACTATGAAACACTTTTCCAAAAAGAACACACATCCAAGAACCCCTTCATTAAAACCATAATAACAAGAAAACTCAATCAACACCCAAACACCACACAACAACCAACAACAACAAAAAAGCAATACCTCCCCACATACCAACAAAAGAAGGCATCACCTCGCCCCTACCTCCTACATCCTCCACACAACTACCACACGGATTCCCAAGCAACAAATATAGTAATAGAGAAACATCAGCTACAAGATAGGCACTACAACTTCTCTCCCACCAGGAGAAACCATAGAATCCCCTACTATTACAAGCCCCCTAACATCCCCACACAACAAACGCACAACCATCATTACTTCCAACATAGAACCCAAAATACACAACTACCACACATGTCACACATCAGCTATAAGGAAACCCTAATCTACCCTCCCCCACTAACCACATCCTACTACAACAACACCAGCCGGGGACAATACAACCACACGAGACACCCTAACCACTACAACCACCATAGCTACACACCATATAACAGCAACAGCAGGACTCAATATAACCACACAAGACAACCCTACTACAACTACCACCAAGTCTACACACCCTACAACAACAGCAGTGCTCAGTACACCCATACGATACAACCCAACTTCAACAACCACCACAACTTCACACCCTATAACCACGTCCATCAAATCTACACACCCTACAACAACATCAGCAGGGCTCAATACAACCACACGATACAACCTAAACTCAACAACCACCACAGTTACATACCATCTAACAACAACAACAGGGACCAATACAACTATAAGAGACATCCAAACTTCATCAGCCATCACAACTTCCCTAATCATTTTTTAGACACAGCACACAGACACAGGATAACAAGATAACACAAAACACACAGGAGACACAAAATGCAATAAAAATTGTTAATTTAACCTCTAAAGAATTAACAACAGACCAAATCAACATACTCTCCAAAGGTCTAAAATTTACACCAACTCCCCAACAACCAAACTACCCCGATATGAAGGAAGATATTGCAGAATTCTGTAGAAAACTAAGACTCAGCGAACAACTATACAACAAATACAATGAGGATGACTCCATAGCCAGAAATAGAAGCAACTACACCCCACCAAAAGGCAAGAACAAATTTCTCGATCAATTCTGCGAACGCATTACTAATTACCCATACGACCACCTACACAGACATAAACGAAAACCAAACCTAAGCAAAATAGAATTGAATGGTCTTAACAGTCTAAAAAACGACAAAACCCTAATAATCAAAGAGGCAGATAAAGGGAGTGCAGTAGTCCTTATGGAGACATATTATTACACGACTCTAGTACTCTCAACTCTAGAAAACCAAACATATTATGAAAAGGCCCAACACTACACACAACAGAAAATAATGAGAAACCTAAAATCTCTAACAACGCTTTACAAAGAAGGCCTTACAGACAAAGAATACAACTACATCACCAATTTCAAAAGCAGAACCAGCCTCTTCTACGGTATCCCAAAAGACACACAAAAGCGAAGTAATATGTAGGGCCTGCAAGCAAGCCACAGACGTTTACATCAATATAGCCCCTCCTGATGACCTTAAATTAAGACCCATAATAGCAGACAATACATGTGAAACCCAGCGCCTAAGCAACTTCCTAGGTATTCTGCTTAAACCTTTCCTAAAAGACATAAAAAGCTTCATAAGGGACGACCTTGACATGCTCAACCACCTCCCAACAACACTCAATAATGAACATACCCTACTAGTAACCTTTGATGTCATCAATTTATATTGCAATATCCCACACAACTTAGGTATAGAGGCAATACAATTCTGGCTTGAAAATTTCCCTAGTGAACTCCCACAGCGCATCCCTAAAGAATTTGTGTTGGAGAGACTCAAATTCATCTTGGAAAACAACTTCTTCGAATTCGATGCCAAATGCTACAGACAGAAATCTGGGACTGCCATGGGCACGAAAGTAGCCCCCTCATACGCCAGCCTTGTCATGGGATATTTGGAAACCACTCTCTACCGCAAAGTTCTAGACAAATACTGCAACCACTTCTACCAACACATAGAAAAGAACTGGAAGAGATATCTGGACGACTGCTTCATCCTCTGGCATGAAAGTATATGTAGACTTTTTGAGTTTAAAACCTTTCTGAATGGACTCAACACAAACTTACAATTCACAATGGAGTACAGCCATGAACAACTCCCTTTCCTCGACATCCCATCAAGAAAACAAGCAACAAAATAGAAATCGCCAATTCTGCACATAACTAACATCCAAACTTTAAAATTTTCCCCATTTACAAATTCATAGACAACGCTACTTTCACCCATCGTACCAATAAGGAAACATATTTCATTAACAAATTCCAACCTCTATTTAATGCACTAAACTTCGGACCAAACTAAAACTGCAACAAACAATCATACATTTACAAGTGTTACCTCCCTCACACCCTACCTAATCCTTTTTCTTAAATAAATTAAATATCATCCAGCCTGAATTCCCCCCCCCCCCTGCTTATTAACTCTCTAAAAAGGGAAATCATATCAAACCTCAGTCCACCATTTGCCTCCATCATAGATCAACTAAGCACCCTTGCTATATTAACACATTTTGATCTGCTTAACTTCAAGAACTATGCCTGTAAATAACATTACTTTTCCTTTCACATTGACTTTTTATGCTCTACATTACGACCGTTCTTTTCTTTTTTCTTTTTTCTCTTTTCTTTTTTCTTTTTTCTTTTTTCTTTTTTCTTTTTTCTTTTTTCTTTTTTCTTTTTTCTTTTTTCTTTTTTCTTTTTTCTTTTTTCTTTTTTCTTTTTTCTTTTTTCTTTTTTCTTTTTTCTTTTTTCTTTTCTCTTTTTTCTTTTCACTTCGTAAACGTTGTTTGTAAATAACATTATTCTTTCTGCACCGTTCCTTTAACATGTGCGACACCACCATACTATATTAATACATATCACTATCATTTGATAATGCATAAAAATGTTGAAACCGGTAATAGACAATTATTGAATATAAAAATAGATAAATAAATGCCATTGTTAATTAATAAATAAATCAACTAATACCTTAACTCTTCACACAAACAATTGTTCTCGGTATGGTGAACTAACTGGTGTGTAACCACTTATATATATATATATATATATATATATATATATATATATATATATATATATATATATATATATATATATATATATATATATATATATATATATATATATATGTATATATATATATATAAGTGGTTACGCACCAGTTAGTTCACCATACCGAGAACAATTGTTTCACCTTGGCGGATCCTCAGCTCGTAATGGACATGGTTATAGGGATAACCATGTCCATTACGAGCTGAGGATCCGCTAAGGTGAAACAATTGTTCTCGGTATGGTGAACTAACTGTTGTGTAACCACTTCTACCTAACTCGTCCCATGGACTGAGTGCTCTAACACTACGGATATTACCTTCCAGTGTTCTACCACTATATATATATATATATATATATATATATATATATATATATATATATATATATATATATATATATTAGAAAGTGAGGTTTTTTTTACAAAATGAAAAATAACCGAGGTGTCCTACACGAGTGAAAGTATAAAGAAAAAAAGATGAAATCGAAAATGCAACTGGAGTCTTATTTTTTTTAAAATACATAAATTTATTTGGTTCCTTTACCGGTTTCGCAGTTCTTCTGCTTTTCAAAAGTAGAGTTGAGATGGAGGGTCTGTGGTTTTTATATATATGTACGTATGTACGTATACATACTTATATTTAAGTAACAGCCGTGCTAAGAGTGAGAAATGAAATTTCGTTTCATTTTTTCCGTTTATCGTCTTCGGCGCGCCCGGCCGATTAACTCACTCGATATACAAATTAGGCTGCTCAGCCGTTAGTATGCATAAGGAAAGTATATACTTTCAGACGTTCAATCATCTGGCAGGAAGGTATACGTTTCTCACGATAGCTAATAAGCTTGAAACTAGTAGAGCGTTCCTTTGTCAGTGTTGAATAAATGAGCAACGATGGTTGCTAGACACTGTACGGCTTAATTCTGGATATTTGTTTACAAACACACCGGGCATTATAATAAATGTTCAGTGAATCCATACGTACATGTATATGTGTGTGCATGTATGTATATATATATACATACTACTGTACGTCTGTATACATATGTGTATGTACGTATACATACTTATATATATATATATATATATATATATATATATATATATATATATATATATATATGAATAAAGTTATAAATATATATGACTAAAGTGAAGTGAAGGCGGGAAATCACAGACTTGTTGTCTATAGTCTGTGATTTCCCGCCTTCACTTCACACCGGCGTATATAGGGTCACTTTTACGACCTTTCAGACCCATGTTAGCTGGGGACGAGGTCATATATTTTATCGTTCCTGAGGCTTTTAACCCTAGGAAAGGAAAATGCTTCTCTGATGATCTTTGTTTTTCCATTAATATCCATGTGATATCTAATGTTTTTCAAAGTGAAACTGTACAGTAAGGGCCATTTGAATACGTAAATATTTATATTATATTTTTTAATTTTGATTAATTTTAATTTTAAATTAATTTTGATTTATTTTGAAAAATTGGTTGAATTTTACTTGTTCTGCTTATCTTTATATATATATATATATATATATATATATATATATATATATATATATATATATATATATATAGGAACGAGTAGGACCACGACGGCTGAGCTCAAGCCGTTTCGACGGCTAATTCTGGACTAGAATTAGCCGTCGAAACGGCTTGAGCTCAGCCGTCGGGGTCCTACTCGTTCCTATTACCCACTCTACAACCCTAAGTATTGAGTACTTTGGTGCGTTATGGTCCACCTGGTTCCTTGCCACATTTCCTTCGTTATATATATATATATATTGTTATACTTGGGGAGGGTCAAATTTGTGTAATAATATTGCCAGAATTAATAACAGAACACACTCACTGTTTGGTTGATTTTCGCTTCTGTATCTTTTATATCAGTTAATTTAATTTATTCGGTCCTCAATGTTACCATTGACTGACCAACGGTCAAAAATACAGATATAATATAGACACAAACACATATATATAGTCTAACAAATAAATAAATGAATTAACAGATTAAATAATGATGGCGTAGACATACAATACAACAGGAGAAAACATAATAGCACCACTGATGAAGTTGCAGATGTGCAACGAAAGAACTTTGTTAGACTATATATATGTGTTTGTCTCTATATCATATCTGTATTTTTGACCGTTGGTCAGTCAATGGTAACATTGAGGACAGAATGAATTAAATTAACTGATATAAAAGATAGAGAAGCGAAAACCAACCAAACAGTGAGTGTGTTCTGTCATTAAATCTGGCAATATTACACAAATATGACCCTCCCCAAGTATAACAATATTTTTTTCGACACACGAATTCATATCAAAATCCTCGCAAAACTAATATATATATATATATATATATATATATATATATATATATATATATATATATATATATAACGGAGGAAATGTGGTAAGGAACCAGATGGACCATAACGCACCAAAGTACTCAATACGCCCAGAATTAGCCGTCGAAACAGCTTGAGCTCAGCCGTCGGGGTCCTACTCGTTCCTATATATATAATATATATATATATATATATATATATATATATATATATATATATATATATATATATATATATATATATATATATATATATATATATATATATATATATATATATATATATATTTAATTCATATGATTCCACTTCCTCAGTGAAACAACAACCCAACCAGGAACTGGGCATATCAGAGTATTGACAAAGTTAAACACCTCAACAACATGTGTACTCGTCTCTACCACACTAATTCGGACTGCCTGAAGAGGTCACAGCCAAAGATGGCTGTCACCGAAATATATAACAGTAATAAACGAAGCCGAATTTTAAACATTTGACTTATTTATTTTATTTTATTTTATATAGTAACCACTCGCTTTCCACTGATTGACCTCGATGTCACGTGATTGTTTCTTTTTGAATTTGCCACGGACGTAGAGGCAGTGATTTTCTCAATGGCTAGGAATCCAGTCCACGCTTCGCTAATTCCTTTCCACTGAATTATTTTTTTAATAAGTTTCCAGAGTCCTCGCTATGCCTGGAGACTTACACGGAAAAAGACTTTCCTGATGACGGAATGATTTTCGATATGTTTCTTCGGAAAATATATTTACTCCATTCCAGAAACTAATTAGTTGGAAGTGATTTTTTAGTAAGTAAGTTAATTTTATAATTTTCTTATTTTACGTCTCTCATATTATTGTTCTGCAACCCCATGCATTGAACCACAATGTTAATAAGACAAAACCTATATATTCGCTAGCATTGATATGCATCTGTGTGTATATAAATGTTACTAGATATAAATTCCTTATAATATATATATATATATATATATATATATATATATATAAATACTGAGTACTCATTTCTCTCACCTGTCAACCTGTCATACGGATATATGTATATTACAGTGGCCCTTTGCAATAGGTAACTTTCCGAAACTTAAACTTTTGCTGCTACCACAACGAAAAATAGGTGTTTGCCCTATACCTGTGCTCTGTCCCCAGCTTTGCAAGTTTCCTTCCCCATTATATTTATTGTCACTTCTCCTTCTAATACCAAGAATAAATCTGAACAAGTTTTTAATTTAAGAGAAAATTAAATAAGAGATAAAGAATATTTATCTGAAAAAAGGACTTTCCGGGAGAAAACTTTAAACGTTCACGGTCGATGAGGGTAGCCTTGCAGTTGTTCGCTTGAAACGGGGGTGGGAGCTAAAAGTTTAGAAAACTGAAATATAAAGGCCACTCTAATATACTATTTGTATATATATATGTGTGTGTCCGTGTGCGGTGTGTGTGTGTGTGCTGACATCCATAAGTCAAATCTCTTGTATTACATTGTAATCTCACTCATACCTTTGCAGCCGATTACTTTTCCAGAATATATGTGAGTTGCAGGTCTCCGGACGCCTCTTCAGTATCTCCAAGATTTTGAAATACATCTGAATTCTTCATGGTTCTTCAGTCTCATGTTTGGTCACGACATGTCACCATGAGGTTATCAAAAATTACTCTGCATCGTGCACGTGTAATGACCTTTCTTTTTGGGGATCACGTCTAGCATAGATCTTTTACAAGTTTGTTTTAATGATTCTTGAATGTTTTCATCATATATTTTTCAGACATATTCTGAATGTCAGTGGGTTATTGCGGACTCCAGATACAGGATTTTTAGGAGTGACTATTTTTTTATTCTTAAATCAATGGTTCACAAGCATCAGGCACCTTGTATGAATGAATGTTCGGAGGATCTCGAAGTAGATACCATACGGTGAGCTGGTATTCGGAAAGCGGCCCGTGTATAAATAAAGGCTGCTCTTTCGGAACCGCTTAAAATTCCCTTCGAAAACGTTCAAGCTACACGAGAAGAGATGGGAAACAAATGCACTTCAATGCTACCAACGGAAAATCTGGAGAAAGAATGTGGCAGTGTTTTTGAAAAATACGCATCTGTCATGTGGAATTCTAGTGAGCTGCACGAAAGTGCGCAGTTTGTGAAATGCATGAGTTAAACTTGGCCTGCGCTATCTGTAATCAGATATGTCAGTCCAACGTTAGTTTGATTTGTCACAACTAAATTCATAATTGTTTCTACTTTAGGCACAAGGCCAGCAATTATCCAGTGCATTACTGGTACTTTATTTTATCGACCCCGTAAGGATGAAAGGCAAAGTCAACCTCGGCGGGATTTGAACTCAGATCGTAAAGGGACGTAACTATGCTGGAAAGCATGGCGTCCGACCCTCTACCGATACTGCCAATCCACCGCACAACTAAATTCATAATGTCAGGTGTAACTACAGACAGTTAACGACCATAGATGGTGTAAATGCAAATTATGTGGGAAGCTAAAGCGCTATAAATGAAAATACACTACTTTGGTACAGATGTGCAGATATACAACTTTGTTTGGTAGCTTTAACAGGGGGTCAGGTAGATTTAAAGAGTCTCTGACGAGTACACGTCACTTTTAATCGTCAATGATGAACCTTAAAATCGGGTAGTCATCTCATCATATACCATCATGATCATCAACTTCTTCTTCTTCTTCTTCTTCTTCTTCTTCTTCTTCTTCTTCTTCTTCTTCTTCTTCTTCTTCTTCTTCTTCTTCTTCTTCTTCTTCGTTCACAAATGATCCGACTAGATCAACAACCGTGATTACCCGAGCGCAATCATCTTAATCCTAGTCTAAATCTGTGTCCCTTGTCCTGCAATTTTTTCCTCAACATTATAACCGCATATGCTTATATCTGTAGTACCTGAGTATGATTCGAAGTAGCCGCTCTACTTGAAATGACACCCTAATCCAAATTCCCCTTCGGTGGATTTCCATTTCAACCACTAGTATTCGCGATCATATTCTTTTGGCCATTACCCCAAATTATTGCGTGTACAAGATATTTTCCCAGCCAACATTTGTAAACTTCATCCTTTGCTCAGACAGCATCTTTAAACTTCGGATTGAACCAGGGCTTCCTGCTGCCAGTTCTGCATACATATATTCTCTAAATTGTGCTCCGTTGTTTTTTTTCTCTACCTTCCCCTCTTTCTCACCGGTCACCTTCCTCGTTCCTCCTAATTGATTTCTTTAATTTAGTTAACCTATAATTAGTATTTTACTACAGAGAATTTCATAATTGTATTTCCCTCTTACAGCTCTCTTTTCCTAAAATTATTTTTAACCTTACTACTTCATTTAATCGCATCCCCTATTTATCACATTTAATACCTATGATTATTAATTATGATTAATATCTTTAATATCATCAATGTCCGTATAGATACAATACTCTTTATAAAAATGTTTTATCTATCTCAGTTTTTCCATATATATTTTTTTTATTGCTTTAATGTTTTACTTCCTTATTTATCACATTCATATGAATTAATATAATTTTATCCCTATAAGTATACCTATCAATTAATTTAATTTCCTGTTTTGTATCTAGATTCCTGGTAGTTTAAATAAGATTGGTTTTCTCACTAATAATCTTATCCCCAAAAATGTTTTCCTTCGTTTTTAACAACATTCTTTAATAACATCAAATTTTCGTGTATACTACACTATCTTCTTGACTTGACCTCATTTTAACCCATATGTTTCTTCTCCCCATAGTATTCTTTTCATTCAAAGCATAAATCTGCACTCCTCCACACCAAGATTTAATTTCTACTGCTGTTATTCTATCAACTTGACCTCTAACTCATTTCTATTGGTCAATTCAAAACTTCTCTCTGTATAATATATTGTATATAAATATATATATATATTCTGTTTCTCCCCTTTTCACTTCCTCCCGTTCGTTAGTAGTGGGATTCTTTCTTTCTCACATCTCATTCACGTCGGAAGGTCTGCTTTCCACCGCTCATGAAATTCACCCAGCTTATGCTAATCGGATAACCATCATGTTGCTTGCTTTTTTCCTACCTTCGGTTTGTTTTTCCTTCTACGTTGTTTACTTGTCTCACTCGCTTTACGCGATTCACTTGTCCCAATAGCTTATTTTAGTTATTGCTCGCACCAACCTGAGGCATATGATTTTTAATGCGATGAAATACCAATGATGGTTGGCAAATCACTGGACTAATTTTATAATATGTAACCCATGTGCAACCACGCAGTTTTCCTTTTTCTTCCCATGTTTTATATATATATATATATATATATATATATATTCTTAGGGTAAATATTGATGCAATTCAATTCAAGCACTCAACGTACTTATTCCACATAGGAGTGACGGAGTAAATATCGAATAAGGAAAAGCGAAGTAGTTTCAGATGTTCAAGTCTTTTAATAATAATTGTTTCTACTTTAGGCACAAGGCCAGCAATTACCCAATGGTACTTTATTTTATCGACCCCGTAAGGATGAAAGGCAAAGTTAACCTCGGCGGGATTTGAACTCAGTCTTTTAATAATAATGCTGTGATATATATTTCAATGGCGACAGTGGTCACACTGTTCCGTGCGCCAATGACGCGACATCGTCAGACACCTTGTTACATAATAAGGTTATGTTTCCGAGGCAATCCAAATTGAATCGAGATGGGAACGGACGAAGTGTGTGCTCTTGGGTTCTCGTCCATTCCCCTGTGAGTACCAATTCACCCCCACCGGTCTGCGCAGGCGCAGGTCCGTAGGAAATTGACCATTAGCTACCGCAGATTTCAACGAAATTCGTTTAGTCAGTTCCCCCTCTCAGCCAAACAATGACCCATTCAAGGCCTGTAATATAGCTTACTGCTACCTATCCTGTCAGTGGCTGTCAGTCGAAAGCCAGTGGAGATGGGAGAGTGTGAGTATCCACAGGTCTGAATACTACCTCTCATTAAGCATGGACAGTATAATTGACCATCAACCTCTAAAATATACTTATTTCTATGTATCATGGTTTCACGGTGGAAGTTATGAATGAGAGTTGGGAATTAAAATTTAAAATCCAAAATCAGAAATCAAATATTAAATATCAAAAATTAGAAATTAAAAATTAACAATTAAAAATTAATACTTTTTCAAGTGGGAATCTGGATTGAGACGAGTAAAAAAAATATAGATTGAAGTGAGTAAATAATATGCAGAGAGATGTTTAAGTAAGAAGTTTTGAAATTGGTATTAATGTTACGGTTATATTATCTATTTGGCAGTATCGGTGGAGGGTCGGACGCCATGCTTTCCAGCATAGTTACGTCCCTTTACGATCTGAGTTCAAATCCCGCCGAGGTTGACTTTGCCTTTCATCCTTACGGGGTCGATAAAATAAAGTACCAGTAATGCACTGGGTAATTGCTGGCCTTGTGCCTAAAGTAGAAACAATTATCTATATACTGAACGATAGTACCGTAGAGTAGAACGGAGGGTAAATTACGGTATGAAAGGTAGTATTTAGACGGGTACATAGTTAGAATTTCCATCACATGGAGCAGAACCAAAAAAAAATCGATATAACGTACACAAAAGAAGAAAAAAAACAATTAATGAATAAATGCAAAAACACATAGAGTACATATATGCAAAATGAGATAGATGACCACTGTCGCCATTGAAATATATATCTCAGCATTGCCGTGGTTGACTT
>OZ024741.1:122542239-122562239 GCA_964016885.1 Eledone cirrhosa | reverse complement strand
ATTTTATATGAGACATTATTAAATAAATATCTCTTTCCTTCCAGACGGCCGTTTCATTATAAGATTTCTACAATTTGGGATAAATAATTTCCAGGTTATGTAGAAACTTGTATATAATCCATAGTTGTATACACAAGCGGGCTCCTATAAACTCATCAGTGGATGCCCAAATAATATCGATATAAGAATTATATCGACATTAATAGATTAGTGATGGTCTCCTTCAGCGCTAAGAAGAGACTGGTAGATTCGAAAATGCAGCAGTCCTCCCAAAGATAAAATACACGCTGTCCCCAAGAGGGTAAGGGGAGGTCATCTTAAAACATAAAACAATATACACGGTGGTCATTTAAACCTGTTAGGTATTAACCACGTGTTTAAGAACTCAATTGGATATTAAAAGAATAACTGTATATATAACTATTGTATGTATATATATAGAGAGAGAGAAAGAGAGAGCACCCGTGAACAGAGAAAAACCGCGAATATTGGACCTGGTCCATAATCATGCCTATAGACGTCAAGATATAACGTAAAATAAAATTTAAAAAGATGAGGGACCGTCAAATGCAAAGGCGCCTCCAAAAGGCCGGCAAAGACGGTATATTGTTACTAATAAGTTACCGTTAAAAATTATATATATTGCCGGGCGTACACTGTGTATATATATATATATGTATATATATATATAAATGCGAAGAAATATCGATGATAGTCAGAAGATCACTGATGATGGACAGTCCCGTTTCTCGCTCTATTTTTCATTCATATGTATCACACTCGCAACTACGAAGCACGCCATTTTTTCATTCATATATATATAAATTTTGAGTATATGTTGGTTGTATACCAACACCTTAGTATGCAGATTGGAGCACTCTACGAGGTGCGCAGGTTGGTTTGGTTACTCCGGAGTAATGTAAGATAAAATAAAATAAATAAGTCCAATGTTTAATATTTGGCTTCGTTTATTACTGCTATATATATATATATCGGTGACAGCCATCATTGGCCGTGACCTCTTCAGGCAGTCCGAATTAGTGTGGTAGAGACGAGTACACATGTTGTTAAAGTGTTTAACTTTGTCAATACTCTGATATGCCCAGTTCCTGGTTGGGTTGTTATATCACTGAGGAACTGGAATCATATGAATTTAAACAAACGAATTTCAGCGTCAAAGGGCCTCTTCTCCTCTCATTGGTCAGTTGTTAGAACATTCCTCAGTCAAAAGTCTATAGAAATTCGTTCTGAGGCAAGCCAATCTGTAGTTGTTGTTCTTATTATTGTTAGGTACATCTGCCATGTATATGAAGAAATAGAAGGCAATAAAAACAGAAAATAAATAATAAATAGAGAATAAATGAAAAATTAATGAAAAGGTAGTGAAAAAGTAATGAAAAATGAATATGGAAAATGAAAAATAAAAATGAAGATTCAAATAAAATAAGATAAAATGTGTGTGTGCTATAACCAATCTCAAGGTCAGAAATATGTTGGATGGAGTGGTAGGAGGAACAAGATGGTAAAAGAATCAAACGAAATAGGATAATCAAATAAAATGTGTGCGTGTTATAACCAATCTCAATTTAAATATAAATATAAGGTGATAAAGTGAGGAAAACAGAAAACAAATAACAAATGAATAATGAGAAATGAAAAATCAAAAATCAAAAATCAAAAATCAAGAAAATTAAAATGTGTGTGTGTTATAAAGATGTTGGCCAAATTATAAAGGCTGTGTCAGAATCAATCTCTAGGCTATCATGGTGTCTGCTCAGTCTGGGTTGGTCCCTATGGCTTGAGGGGAGTTCCCAACCTATGGTGTTGTTACTGCCCATATAGCTTGAGGGAGGTCTGGCCGAGAGGTGTCTACATGTTCTGGAGAAGTCCCTATAGCTTGAGGGGAGTTCACATCTTATTGTGTTGCTACTGTCCATATATCTTGAGGAAGGTCCCGACCCTGAGGTGTCTGCATGTCCCGAAGAAGTCGGTTCTGAGGTTTATCAGGCCGCTTCAACCTCTTAGTATCTCGAGGGTCTCGTACAGACATTATTTGCATATGCAAGATCCCCCTTTATCGGGTGGTACTTTCCTGATTATGGACCAGGCCAGAGAGTGCGGGGTCTTGTCCAGCTTAAGCCTCCAGATCAGGTCGGAGAGAGCCGTACTTTTCCTTTTGGCCTCCTTATTGAAGGAATGGCGATGGTTATACCAGCGGTATCTAAAGCTCGTTGATGTGGCTCCTATGTAGAGGTGTTCGGAGTTGGGGGTTTTAACCCTACAACCGTATACTAGGTTCTTCTTAAAGCATTCATTACCAAGGGGGCATGATTCGGGGTTTCTGCAGTTGCAGGGGGTGGTCGACCTCTGCGTGCCTAGATTGGGGTTCCCGTTAGGTGTTACATGGTGGTCTTCCCCCATGCACGGTGGGGGGTCCCCGGGTCTGTTTGGGTTTATTGGTTGGGAACTGGGTCACCCTTCCCTCCTTTCACATGGTTCTGCTGAGTGCTTGTATTGCCATCTTCTGGTTGTATGTGGTTTTTAAGCCTACTCCTGTTGATGCTAGCTATGTGTTGGGCCAGATTTCTCGTGGTGGAATACGAGAGCTTCACAGTGTGTCTGTTGAAGATCTTGTGGTATCTATGGTCCCTCGGGAAGCATTTATCAAGTGTTCCAAAGAATGTCGGGCCAAGCTGTTCTTTAGGGCCGCTGAGTAGGGTGGGTTGTACCACGTGATTTTTCTGTGTCTCCTCCTATATGTGTGGGTCGGGGCGTCGTGAGTTGTTAGAGATGTGTTGGGTTGCTGGTGGTTCCCGCATTGTTGCTTCCCCTTTGGGCGCTATGTGTTTTGCTATCTTCACGGCCCGAATCTGTGGGGTGGTCGTTGCCCGAGACTGCTACTCATTTTGGGTTTCATCTCTTGGTTAAGCGTACTCGTCACCAACACCCGTGTGGTGGTGTCGGGCTCATGGTGCCTATTTGTTTCTGTTCTGCCTGTATTGTTAGGGTTCGCCCACCCCCGTGGATGAGGCTCACCTCCTCTCGGGTTAGGTTCGTATTGGACATCGCTAAAAATAGGGTCTTATTGAGTACTATGGGTGAGATTGAGGAGTAGTAGCCTGCGATATCCAGTAGTATAAAGCTGATCTTACTTTTCTCATGTAGTATCTTAAACCAGTCTATTACCTCTCCCGTGCATAACCATTGCTGTAATCTAGTTTTTTTCCGAAGCTTGGGCAAAATCTAGTATTCTTTTACTGACGATCCCTAGGTCAGATCTGGAGGGGGCTATTAGTCTGACAGGGAGGTCGGACTCAAAGTTTGGCTTGTGATCTTTAAGAGTAATCCGCGGCTTCCTTTGTTTGTATGGGGCCCTCCTGTCCTCTATGCCGAGTCCAGATATAATCCTGTAAGCTGTGGCATTGATCTCATCCAGGTTAAATCCAGGTGTTTTTTTGTAGCACTTCCTCAGTTCCCTGAGAATTATCTTATTATACAGTTCAGTGTTCATGTTGTAGAGGTTGTTGGTTTTGTCAGCATGGACAAGTATTCCAGTTGTCTCTTTAAGTACTGTAATCCGGTTTCTCAGGTGTCTGAGGTACTCCTGACTTCTGGTTGGGTTTCCGAAGAATTTGAGGTTGGATATGATGTTAATCATCATGTTTTCAAACTCCTCCATTAGTCCGTTGTGGGGGGGATTCCTCCTTGGTCGAAAAAGGTACTCCATGTTTTGTGTGTTGGTAATTTTTTGCGTTCCTCTATCTGGTTACATACAGGCGCCAAGGGATGTGTAGGTCCCTACTTAGGTTGTGAATACATTGAAATGTCGATATGTTTGGAGGATTCAAAATCTTGGCTTCTCTACATTCATTATTTGCCAAACTAGGTGGGTGGATTGGCAGTATCGGTAAAGGGTCGGACGCCATGCCGTGCAGCATGGAGTTACGACCCTTCAATTCCCGCCGAGGTTAAATTTGCCTTTCATTCTTACGGGGTCGATAAAATAAAGTAGCAATAATGCACTGGAATGATTGCTGGCCTTGTGCCAAAAATAGAAACAATTATTTGCTAAACTATTTGTTAGATTATTGTAAAATTAAGGTAATTAATTGCATTAACTGGCTCAAGCCTCTCTGCGCGCAAATAATACATGTGTGTGTGTATAGATATATAAATCAGTGTTGATGAAACTGAGGGAAGGAGGACCTGCCCCCCCGCCCCTCCCAGCGCTCCCAATAACTATATTTTTCTCACAAAACTACCAAAACACATCTATTTGTATATGTGCTACAATTTATGTCTATGTTATGTTTATCGTATATCGAAGTGTATTATATCTTATATTATATATCTTTATTATATCTTATATTTGATAATATATTATGTAAATTTGTTTGCCATTTCATAACTTTTTCTCCACATATCACTCTTTACCAATTGCTAGTATGTGTATTCAGAGACAAATATCATAGGTCATTTTGCTATAATCACTTCATTATTGAAAGCTGTAAATATAATTGTTCCTACTTTTGGCACAAGGCCAGTAATTAACCAGTGCATTACTGGTACTTTATTTTATCGACCACGTAAGGATGAAAGGCAAAGTTAACCTCGGCGGTATTTGAACTCAGAATGGCAAGGGCCGTAACTCTATGCGTCAAAGCATGGCGTCCGACCCTCTACCGATACTGCCAATCAATATGACTTGCTTAGACACAAATTGCATTTTCTAACTATCTTAGAGTGCAAAAAGCTAAACTGAAGGCGTGTAGTTGATAGGTTAGGGAACTGGATTCGCACTCGAGAGATTGTCAGTTCGATTCCTGGACCGGGCGATGTGTTATGTCCTTGAGCAAGACACTTTATTTCACATTGCTCCTTCTACCTGGAGTTGCAACCGATAGATAGCATTATCAATTGGAAAGACCAACGGAAACATTGTTTCCTCGGTCCGATTTGACGAAAGTCATTCGACAAATTTTTATAGCTAAACTAATCACAATTAAATTGACCAAATTTGGCCCCAGAAAATCAGAAATGCTTCCACCGTCCCTGTATGCGTATATATATATATATATATATACACTCGGGTCTCAAATAATAGGAGAGGATAGATTAAGTGCGGGTGGCGTGGACATTTGCTTAAGTACATATAGGTGGGGGGAAGTGGTTATTGTATAGTGTAGGTTCGTAAGTATGTGATTTCTTGTTATGTTCTTTTTTTGTCATATATAATGTTTTTTTTATGTAAAATAAAAGTATCATTAGATTCTCCAATTGCTGTATCGACATGAATCACTTATAATTGTTTCTACTTTAGGCACAAGGCCAGCAATTAACGAGTGCATTACGGGTACTTTATTTTATCGACCCCGTAAGGATGAAAGGCAAAGTTAACCTCGGCAGGATTTGAACTCAGACCGTAAAGGGATATAACTCCATATTGCAAAGCATGGCGTCCGACCCTCTACCGATACTGCCAATCCACCGCCCTATGAATAACTTATAATATGAACCACTTATAATAAGATGTAATAAGCGGGAGAGGGGGGGGGGGAGAATTATTCAAGACCTGAGAGTAGTTGATTGAGAGATACAGTGTCGTGATAGATGTAAAGAGGGGGAGAGTTTAGTGTTAATTGATATAGAGAGGGGTATTGAAAGTGAGTGTTGTATGGTAGACATAGAGAGGAGGAAAGTTTATAGGTAATGTATATAGATAGGGGGATTCAGAGAGTGTTTTGTATGGTAGATATAGAGTTGGAGAGTGTAGCGGTAATTAATATAGGGAGGGGGATTGGGAGTGAGTGTCATGTAGTAGATATAGAGAGGAGGCGAGTTTGGTGGTGATTGATATAGAGAGGGGGATTGGAAGAGATAAGTGTATATAGATGTAGAGAGGGGAAGAGTTTACTAGTGATATATAACGTTAGGGTGATTGGGAGAGATAAGTAGGAATGGATAGAGAGAGGGGAAAGTTTGATGGTATTAGATAGAGAGAGAGGGATTATAAGAGAGTTTTGTGTGATAGACATAGAGAAGGGGAGAGATTGGTGTTAATTGATATCAAGAGAGGGATAATTAGAGTGTGCCGTGTGGTAAATATAGAGAGGGTTGGTGGTAATGGATATATAGAGGGGGATAATGTGAGTGTTTTGCATGAGAGATAATGTATAGAGAGTGTTGTATGGTAGATAAAGAGAGGGGTATTGAGAGAGTTTTCTATAATAGACATCGAGACGGGGAGAATTTGCTGGTGATTGATTCAGAGAGGAGATTAAGTGAGAGGGTTGTGTGATAGGTATAGAGATGGGAACAGTTTAGTGTTGAGTGATATAGAGAGCGAGAAAGTCTGTTGGTTATTGGCATAGAGAGGGGGGGGGGGTGAAAGAGCCTGTGTCGTGGTAGATATAGAAAGGGAGAGAGTTTGGTGGTAATGGATATAGAATCGGGAATTATATATACACAAAAATGATGAAGGAATAAATCATCCTTCAGTACCAAGGAATTACTTTTCTATAAATTTAAAGTCCTGTAACTCCAAGTGTCTCGCTCCCGTCTCACTTTTGATATTCGCACTGAAGTAATCTCCGAAGCTGGGAAAATACGAGAGAACCGCCCCCCCCCCCCCCCCCCCTCATTCTGTTTTCAGAAAAAAGGCAATTGTAAGCATGTCGGAGAGTGAATTAATTGAAAACACACGAAAGAACCTCGGTAAAAAAATGTCTTCAAGATTCCCATATATATATATATAAAATCAAGGTTTAGCAAATAGAGAAAACGTTTTAAAATAAATTTTAAAAAGTTCGCTGTACTTACTATATGTACCTTTACCGCGCGGTTTCAAATCCCAAAATAAATGGATAATCCAGGCGGACTTCCATTGAGAAGGGGACCCTCGTCAGAAAGTTCTTCTCGCTCGGAGAATATAAAATTCCCGAGTTCAAATCACAAACTGGTGCCATACAAACTGTTCCCGGATGAGAGTGAATGAGGAAGGTTCGCCGGGGCTGTGGGTGGACCCCATCGCGTACCGTTGTAGTTGTTGTAGAAGAAACAGGAAGACAACAACTTGAAAGTTTGATTCTCTAGAAGTTGCTACACTCTCCTACACCATGAAAGAATTGATGTGTCGTCTGGTCTTGGCTGTTGACTTATTTTGTTATAAGTGTAGTGGGATTATAAGCAGGCTGACAAAGGAGATAAACTTCATTTATGGCAGATGCACAATAGTTAGCGATCTATCTTTTACTCTAGTGAAAGTGGCCGTGCTTCTGAGACGTGCACACTTAACGCTGTTCTCACTAAAACGGTATGTGAGAAGGCTAGCCCTTTGAATTTGAACTACATCTCATTTTTGCAAGCTGAGTATCATGCTGAAAGACACCACGCTCCGCTGGATATCGAAATCATGACCTTATTTACCGCATTAAATGAATAAATAAATAAATAAATATGTCAGTATCACTGAGCGATTCATTCAATCATAAATCTTTCCTAGTACTTAGTGTTCTTATGCGAAATTAATTGATTTGGAATATTTGGCTGCCATTTCTAGCATCCTGGATTACTACGTAGTGTCTCCATTCCACCACCAAAATGCTTCCTAGAAACAGAACGTCAATTTTTTACACTAACGTCGATAATACAAACCCTTTCACTGATGTGTGTATATATATATATATATATATATATATATGTGTGTGTGTGTGTGTGTGTGTGTGTGTTCATCCCTGGTTCAATCGGTGGTAACCACAGTAAGTAAGGTACTCAATACATAGCAGAGTATAAATATTTAATATAGAAATGGCTTCTACAATACTAGAACTGTTTCATTCGGAAGAATGAAACAGTTCTAGTCCTGTAGAAGCCATTTCTATATATATATATATATATATATATATATATATATATATATATATATATATATATATATATATATTATATATATTACATATATATTATATATATATATATATAACGAAGGATGTGTGGTAAGAAACCAGATGGACCATAACGCAGAAAGTTGGTTGATTAAAAATCTGCCGACTTTTTATTAACAGGTGTGAAGCACTCCACAGTTTTTATTCATCCGAAGTTTTATTATAATAAACAAGAAAGACGGTTTTATTTATTTATATATATATATATATTCTCGAGCGAGCGTGAAAAAAAACCATATAATGTGTACAGCCTCTCTGAATGTTGTTCTCTGTTCATTTGTTCAACTATTTATATATATATATATAGAAGGCGGCCGGCCGAACTAGAAACTGCTCAATGTGTGGCCGCCTTCTTGTCTCTGCCTTTTCAGCCCCATGGATTATATTCCTTCGTTAAATTTCGAATACCTGATGATGTCACCGGATTCATACTGAACCCGGTCATTGAAATGTTCATAGTATAATAAACCTTTAAGGAATTACACCAGTCCAGCCTCCAATATATATATATATATATTCTCGAGTGAGCGTGAAAAAAAACCATATCATTTGTACAGCCTCTCTATTTTTTTGTTCTCTGTTCATTTGTTCAACTATATATATATATATATGAGTCCAGAAATAGCCGTCGAAACGGCTTGAGCTCTGCCGTCGGGGTCATACTTTTTCCTATATATATATATATATATATATATATATATATATATATATGTATATATATATATATATATATATATATATATATATAGTATACAAGGATCGGAATTATGAGTATTCCGCAGTTCACAGTAATGATAATAATGGTTAAACTCACTTGTAATAATTCTTTACACACATCTCACTGTGTAACACACTTCTCTCTGTGTAATATATTTGTATATATATGTAAGTTATTCCGGATTGAATCGGAGGTAACCACAGTAAGTAAGGTACTCAATACATAGCAGAGTATAAAAGTTTTAATATAGATGAGATTCTACAGGACTAGAACTGTTTCATTCTTTAGAAATCATCAGGAATCTGGCTTTCCAAAATAAATGTTGTGGTATTTATATTTTTCAGGTGGTAGGAGAGGGTGGGGAGTGGGATGGGTGGAGGTAATTTGGTTGAAAGAAAAGGGAATTCATTAAAAGCTAATTCTTTAAGGCTATAATTTATATTTAGAGTGACAAAGGCAGAAAGAATTCTATAAACTAGTTCAGAATGGGGTGCCACTCCATATTTTAAGTTTCTCTTAAGCTAACAATGCCTATATTTCAGGTGTCTATAAGATGGTTGGGGGTCGGTCTTTAAAAGCTAATTCTTTAAAGCTCTACTGAGAGTGACAAAGGCCAAGAGAATTCTATAAACCAGTTCAAAAAGAAGACAAGGCACGAAGGCGTACTAGCTGTGACAAACCCTTGTCTTCTTTTTTCCCCTTTTTTCGAGCAGGATAGACTGGCGAGAGGGTCATACTTTAATAAGGATAATAATTGTTTCTACATTTGGCACAAGGCCAGCAATTATCCCAGTGTATTACTGGGACTTTATTTTATCGACCCCGTAAGGATGAAAGGCAAAGTTAACCTCGGCGGGATTTGAACTCAGACCATAAAGGGCCGTAACTCTATGCTTCAAGGCATGGTGTCTGACCCTCTACCGATACTGCCAATCCACAGCCCATTAATAAGGATAATCATGATTTCTGATTGAGGGACAAGGCCGACAATATTGAAGACAGGGAAAGTCGATTAAATTGACTTCAGTTAGTAGCTAGCACTTTTATTTTATCGTCCCCATAAGGATGAAAGGCACAGCTATCCTTGGCGGGATTTGAACTCAGAACGCAAAGGGCTGTAACTCTATACTGCAAAGCATTTTTCTCCGACGCTCTACCGATATTGTTGCTGCTCTGGCTGTTGCTGCTTGTGCCACTGCTGTTGTTACTTCTGGTGTTTTTACTTTTCCTCCACCTGCTGCTGTTGCTGCACACTTCTCTCCCACTGCACCTCCCACCACTTCCCCGCCTTCCATCTCCTTTACACCCTCAAACGCTGCTGCTATTGTCGTTCTTTACTGTTGTTGTTTGTTAACTTCTCAGAGTACTTCGACATCAGCATATTTATTTATCTTAACACTCAGGGGAGAACGAGAAACAGAGGGGGGAGGGAGGAGTGGAGAGAGGAAGAAAGACTGAGAGGCTAGAACACATGTGAGAAAGGGAGAAAAGAGAGAGAGAAAAAGGGAGACACCAGCATATTATTAATCTTTCAATTCTAGTGAGAAGAGGAGAGAGAGAGAGAGAGAGAGAGAGAGAGAGAGAGAGAGAGAGAGCGAGAGCGAGAGAGGGAGAGAGAGAGATATGAATAGATCTGGTAAGAGGCAGTATGCATGAAGAAGAGAGACAGTGTGAGAGAATCTCTCATATAGTGTAACTTTACTAACAACAAACCACAGCTGTAAATTAATTATTGCTCATGGGTTTGTCTCCCTCATAATCCGTCTGCCACACAACTGTACGTCTTCAACAGACTACTACTTCACAATGAATTCCTCTGCTTTTTACTTATTTGCACTTATCTCATCTCTCAACTCTTGGATATTACTAGCTGAGGTTGCCGACTGGCCCTGTTCAGACTATAAATGTAAGTTTAACGAAAATAAAACCTGCGTTTGTACAGAAATCAAGCATCCAGATATGAGCTACAAATTATCAGCACTATATGAGAAATACTACACTAACTTCGAGACGACTGGTGCGATTAAAACTTGCAATGAAAAATATGTTGAGGATAAGAGTATTAAAAAAATGTGTGAAGTTAAACGTGATACAGTAAGATCAAACGTTCCAGTAACTAGTGACAAAACAGCACGAGTTTACCGAAATCTATACTGCGCTTTATGCAATTTCGAGAATGATTTTACTTATTGGAAGTGGAAAGCAGACAAAAACTGTAGAAGTTATATAAGAGATCCAGATGCTCCATTGGATACAAGTAAATGTATTTGGGAAAATATACATCCACCCTTTCATCGTGACACTCCTTGTCCGAAAACTATTACTTGCAATAATGATACGGAAAAATATTTTAATGAAACTTCCACTAATCTGTTTGATGACATGTGCTTCGACGTGTGTCATCGGATGCATGGTTACAGAATCATAAATAAATTTTCTGTACTTGATTTACTTTTTGACATTAACAAAGACAAATTGAGGAACAAAGAAATACTTTGCCCCACAAACTATATTTTTAATCATTATTTAGGCAAATGCCGTAAGTTGTACAATTTTAATCGCACCACTGAAAATGATCTTCCAAATTGTACATTCGTTGAACTTAATAACACAGAATATTATATCTTAGAAAACCAAGTCCTCTTTCATAATGCCACTGACAGTTTTCATAGTCAGGACTTTTATATCATCAATAACAGCCGTGTGTATATTTGCCATGAACGCATTCTAAATAGTCGAGTGAATGAAGGAATCGCGTATCTTTCAGACCTTGAATTTTACTTGTCATTGATTGGTTCAATGGTATCATTTTTAGGTTTAACTGTCTATTTCATCGTATATGCGGTTCTATCGCCACTCCGAAATCTGTCCGGTCAAATCAACTGTTCATTTGGGGTCTCATTATTTATCGCTCAATTATGTTTCTTTATTTCAATACTTATAGAACCAGGTGTGGATTTCTGTTATTGGTTTGCTGTATACATGCAATATTCCTTCCTAGCGTCATTTTTCTGGATGAATGTTATCAGTATTAACGTCTACATATCGATTTGCCAAAGGGCCATTCATCATTCTATGGTTTTGAACAAAAATAGGTCATTATTTTTATGTTCCTTATATGCCTGGTTATCACCTTTGCTTATTGTAATACCGGCGCTAATACTGGACAGCTGTGATCCGACATCCAAGTTCGCACCTCGTTATGAACGAAATTCATATTGTTGGATATCTACAGAACTAGGGCTTCTAGTTTTTTTCGTCATTCCCATGTTAACAATCATTTTAGTCAATCTAATAGCTTATATACGCACCGCCTACGAAATTTGTAAAGCTAGAAGTGCTGTTAAGACAGATTCTAGAAAACAGTCTGTATTGACAATCATAATAAACATGAAATTATGCTCCCTCACTGGAGGTGTGTGGATTCTTAGTTACATGTCAGCTACAATACGTGTAACATTTATAAGAACAACATTTGTCTTTTTATTATCAACTTCCGGATTATGGGTTGCGTTTTGCTTTCTTTGCACCCAAACTGTTTTTAACCATACGAAAAAAAAAATTCAATCCGTGACAGTATCTGGAAGCTAAAATCAAGCAATCACTTTTAAGAATTACAATTATTAATACAGACTAAGTGTCCTTTATCTGAAATTCCGAAATACGAAAAGCCTCCAAAATCCGAAGGTTTTTCTAACGCTAACCTGATTCGCTATTAGTACCTTCAATGCATATGTAATTTATATATAAAACTACCTTCAGGTTATATGTAATTTATATAGAAAACTACCTTCAGGTTGTATATTATTATATGTAAAACTATCTTCAGGAATTATGTAATTTATATAAAACTGTCTTCAAAAATCATGTATGAACTGTAATATGAAATGTAAATTGATACCGTGTTTAGGCTTGGGTTCCATCCCCATGCTGTATATTTTATACACGCTGGATACAAATATTCCAAAATCCGCAAAGTATCTGCAATCCGAAACACTACCCGTTCCAAGTATGCCAGATTAAGGAACTGAACGTATCGTAATTACTTCTATTGTAACAAAGTTTGCTTGAAGTTCTTCAATATACCAACTCATCACTCAAATATGCGCACAATAAACTGAAAAAACAAATCAGAAACAAGCAAATATGAAGAAATATAAGATTAAAATCATGTGTAAATAATCATGTTCAGCTTTTAATTATCAC
This sequence comes from Eledone cirrhosa, assembly GCA_964016885.1. Classification (NCBI taxonomy): domain Eukaryota; kingdom Metazoa; phylum Mollusca; class Cephalopoda; order Octopoda; family Eledonidae; genus Eledone; species Eledone cirrhosa. The sequence continues at coordinate 122,549,372 of OZ024741.1, read as the reverse complement.
AACGTCACGGATTAGGGAAGCGTGCAAGTTTGTGATTATGTGGCAACCATGCCTTTCCGAGGATTATTAATAATAAAATAGTATCAGAAATGGATTTTAGTAGTGTGTTTTAAAGAACATCTACATGGTAGTATGTAAGTAGACATTTTTACAGGGAAATTGACGATCATATACATACAAACACAGACACACACACACACACACACAAACACACACACACACACATATATATATATATATATATATATATATATATATATATATATATATATATATATATATATATATATACATTTATACATACATATATATATATACACACATACACACCTGTATATATATTATAATACATACATACATATATATATACATACATATATATATATATATATATATATATATATATATATATATATATATATATATATATATATATATATATATGCATATGAATATATGCATATGAATATATGCATATATATATATATATATATATATATATATATATATATATATAAATATGCATATGTATATATGCATATATATGTGTGCCTACACACACACTTACACACATATATATATATGTGTGTGTAGGCTCGTTATTGATATGTATACTGTTGATGTACATACTACTGCTATTATATGTTATATTGTGTATTATTGAGCACGTGTGAAGTGAAGTTATCGTTACAGTACTGCTGCTACATACATCACGAAAACATCTAGCACTGCACGATGAAGCGTGGTATCTTGACAGAATCGTTTGAGAACAGGATAAATACTTTGCATTGTATCTTCTGGGTTTTTATGTGCTGGCTTCAAACCCCACAATAAAATTGGTGACTTTATGTCTAATTTGAAAAACTATTATCCTCAGAAATGTATAAATAAATCGATCACTTTTAATTCTTTATTTGCCATCTTCCTTTATGACATTCATATATATATATATATATATATATATATATATATATATATATCCTTCTTCAGTTGTCTGCTGTGGGTCGCGGGGAGCGAAGAGAAATACGTCTGATAAGGTATTTTGGAACGCGGGCCGCCAACAGATCTAATTGTGGAAAAACTGCATGCCTGGACAATATAAAACGAAAATAAACTGAATACTCTGATGGGTGGATAATCTTTAATATTTTCCTCGATGAAGCAGGAAAAATGCAGGTTTTCACCTAATGCGGGCCCTAGCGGATCAAGAAAATGAATTTTTTTAATGTGCATAATATGTCTTGAAATTATGGGAAAAAACGGCTAGACGTAACGCCTCAAAAAAGCCCTAAAAGCTGAAAAATGAAGTTTCTCACCTAATGCGGACCCTAGGCCATAACAAATTTGGATTTTATTTGCTCACGGTAAGAAGAAAAGACTGACTAATACAAAGTTACAATTTCAAGGAAATCGGTCTGACGTAACGCCTAAAAAAAAACATAAAAAGCTGAAAAAAAACGCATTTTTTCACATAATGCGGACCCTAGGGGTTCAAAAAGTTGAACATAAGTAATACACATGTAAAGTTTGAAAACAATCGGTTGGGTACTTCTCGAGTTTTAGGGATTCAAACTCACACACACACACAGACATCCTCAGTTTTATATATATAGATAGGACAAAAATAATTGTTTCTACTGTTGGCACGAGGCCAGCAATTATCTCAGTGCGTTACTGGTACCTCATTTTATCGACGCCGTAAGGATGAAAGGCAAAGTTAACCTCAGCGGGATTTGAACTCAGTCCGTAAAGGGACGTAACTCTATGCTGGAAAGTATGGCGTCTGACTCTCTACCGATACTGCCAATCCACCGCCAATAGAACGAAAACAATATGCGGTTAAAATATAGTTTATAACAACCTAAAAAGTGATTCTCCTCGGTAAAGAATTAACATCCATATATAGGATTTTAGACATATGTATCATCTGTCGACAATATGACAAACGTACGCTTCAGTTTGTTTAATAAAATGGAAGTTCTCTGAGCATTATTTATCTTTTTAAGAAGATTCATGTTAATGGTCCACGGGATTTAAAATTATGAATTTATTGGTCTCTGAGATCCGAAAGCTTGACGACCGCTGTTCTAAAGACTTAAACTTGCGGGCTTTTTTCAAACAATACACACACACACACACACACACACACACACACACACACACACACACACACACACACATACACACACACACACACACACACACACACATATATATATATATATATATATATATATATATATATATATATATAAATATAAGTATGTACACGTACATACATATATGTATACAGACGTACAGTAGTATGTATATATATATACATACATGCACACATATATATATATGTACGTATGGATTCACTGAACATTTATTATAATGCTCGGTGTGTTTGTAAACAAACATCCCGTATTAAGCCGTAGTGTCTAGCAACCATCGTTGCTCGTTTGTTCAACACTGACAAAGGAACGCTGTACTAGTTTCAAGCTTATTAGCTATCGTCAGCAACGTATACCTTCCTGCCAGATTGTTGAACGTATATACTTACCTTATGGATATTAACGGCTGAGTAGCCCAATTTGCATATCGAGTGGGTTAATCGGCCGGGTGCACCGAAAACGATAAACGGAAAAAATGAAACGAAATTTCATTTCCCACTCTTAGTACGGCTGTTACTTAAATATAAGTATGTACACGTACATACATATATATATACAGACGTACAGTAGTATGTATATATATATATACATACATGCACACATATATATATGTACGTATGGATTCACCGAACAATTATTATAATGCTCGGTGTGTTTGTAAACAAACATCCCGTATTAAGCCGTAGTGTCTAGCAACCATCGTTGCTCGTTTGTTTATGAGGTTTTTGTCGAGTAGAATATTTTTAGGCGGAGGGTTTGTGAAAATAAGATTTGGCTTGAGAATGTCATTTGTTGTTCGATTATAGAGTTTTTATTTATCTGAGTTTTATTTATCCTCGATATCGTTATGATTTATTAATATATTTAATTTGAAAAAAGTTATTTACCTTTGATATGCACACTCGTATGCAACCCACACAGGAATGAGTCACTTTCGAACTCCATTCTGGGAACGGATAAAAAAAATCCTCCTATATTTAGCTGCTCGCTTCATTTCAGCTTAGGCCCTCTGCTATTCAAATTCCTCGTACAACATGGTTCGTGGCATAGAGTTACAGCCCTTTATGAACCTGCCATGAAATCAAGGTCGTCCCGATTGTCATAGGCGCACTAGGTACTATCTCAAAGAGTTTCCACGGATGGTTATTAACCTTTATTAACCTGAAATCCCGCCGTGGTTAACTTTGCCTTTCATCCTCACGGGGCCGATAAAATAAAGTACCAGTCACGCACTGGCGTCGATTTAATCGACTTTCCCTTTCCCATAAATTGCTGGCTTTGTGCCTATAAAAAACCCATTATTACATGCTTTGCAGAAAAGAGTTACGGCCCTTTATTTTCTGAGTTCAAATCCCGCCGAAGTTAACTTTACCTTTCTTCCTTACGGGGTCGATAAAATAAAGTACCAGTAATACACCGGAATAATTATGGCCTTGTGCCAAAAGTAGAAACAACTATTATTATTATTATTGTTCTTTGAGTCTCAGTCATTGATGTTATTTAACTGGAAAGTTTGTTGAAATAAATATCAAGCCGATACCTGCAGCCTCAGATATTCAGGACGTATCGGAGGGTTCTTGCTGTTCCCAGTAAGCATGCCTTTTGAAGTGTTCCAAAAAGCGGGGCTGGACTAATCTTCTTTAACCATCCTTGGAAACTCTTTGAGATAGTACCTAGTGCGCCTATGACAATCGGGACGACCTTGACTTCATGGCAGTTCCAAATCCTTTTTAACTCCCACTTTAAGTCCTGGTATCGGTTAACTTTCTCCCTCTCCTTCTCTTGCACACTCGTGTCAAATGGGCAGGCGACATCTACAATAAGACACGATCTTTTTTCCTTGTCCAAAACCACCAGGTCAGGCCTATTGTGTTCTAATTTCTTGTCCGTCTGTATCATAAAATCCCACAGTACCTTCACCTGATCGTTTTCTATCACCGACTCTGGCTTATGCTCATACCACTTCTCAGAATATGGTAAATTGTTTACTTTGCATAGATGCCAGTGGATCACCCTGCCTATCACATCATGTCTCCAGCCTTTATAGTGAGTCTGAGCTAGGTGTTTACACTCGGATACAATGTGAGCCACAGTCTCCTCTCTCTCTCCACAGATCCTGCACAGTGGGCTAGCCTCCTCCTTGTAAATATGATGTTTCACCCACTTCGTTCTGAGGGCTTGCTCTTGCGCAGCCATTAGCATTCCTTCTGTAGCCTTTTTAAGGTCTCCTCTTTTTAACCAGTTCCATGTCTGTGGATCTCTAAATTCAGTTTTCTTAAAGAAGGTATTATGAAGGGATTTTTCATGAAGGTTGCTCTTCCTCATTGCTGTTATTTACTCCTTGGACATCCCTGGACTATTGTTTTCTCCTTCAGTACAATTTTGAGCATTGGCTCCCTACTGCCAGTCACATATTTGTGCAGGTTGTTATTCTCCATCTGAACACAGTCCTCTATGCTGATAGCACCTCTTCCACCTTCAGATCTCTATCGACATCACTCCTCTTGTGGAGCATGTTGTAGATAGTGAATAGCTTCCTAGTCTTCCTATCCATTTCTTTTTGTTCAGCAACATTCCATTTCAGAATTCCCGCACTGTACCTAATAATAGACACAGCTCGGGAATTCACTGCACTTATGACATTCCTACTATTTAGATGTGATTTTAATACGCCCCTTATTCTCCTTATGTACTCAGATCTTATCAATTCCTTCATTTTGTTTTTGCTCTTGATGTCATCTGCCTCCAGAACACCTAAATATTTGTATCTCTCATCAGTGTCAATTTCCTTTATCATCTCACCTGTGGTACCTGGATTCCGTTGCTTCTGCTGAATTTACCCCTCTTCATCACTAGGACTCCACACTCATTAATACCAAATTGCATACATATATCATTGCTGAAAATACGGACAGTGTCAACAAGTACATCCAACTCCTTCTCACTCTTCCCAAAGAGTTTAAGATCGTCCATGAAGAGGAGGTGGTTGATGGTAAGATCTCCTTTTCCCAACTTGTATCCTGCTCTCACTTTTCGCAATATAATGGTTAGAGGTATCAGGGCTCATCTTAAGCACTAAAATAAAGCCACTAAAATGCAAGGGGTTACTGAGAAGGAGGAAGGACAAGGAAGAGGGGACACAGATTTAAAATGTTATGTAAACTTCACAAAAGAGATTTCTCATATAATAATGGTAAACATGGAAAGGCATGGTATCATTTCTATATATATATCTATGTACTTCTACCATTTTACCTGTTCCAGCCGACACACACACACACACACACATATATATATATATATATATATATATATATATATATATATATATATATATATATATATATATATATGTATGTAGGTATGTGTGTGTGTGTGTGAGTGCGTGTGTGAGCCTGTGTGTGTATATATATATATATATATATATATATATATATATATATATATCATAAAACATGTCTATAGAATCACAAGATAAAATATATACTATTTCCTCTCCCTATTAGCATAATTAACTATATAAAAAATCGAATAGACCAGGCTATACGAATGAGGCTTCTATGAAGGAATCTCCGACAAATAACCAAAACTAGCGCTTCACGTTGGCCGTAGCGGAATATTTATCGAATATTTCGACAGCGTAATCGCCTAGATATAGTCAACTAACAGAATTAGGTTTAAAATAAACTAGGAGAAAATAGAATACATTTAAATACCTCTACCATGGTTTCGTCCGTGTTTTGAGTTTTCCAATAATTATGTATAGACATGTTTTATGATATATAGCTCTGATTGTTTAATTTATTCATTTTTCATTGAGCCACAAAGTGACCAGTTGCAAAACACGTATATGTATGTGTATGTATATATGTATGTAAACTTTTATATGTAATAATCTCCCACTAGGTTGAGATACAAATTTGGTTGTATTGTGCTGTGCTTTCTAGCAAAAATGCCACCAGTCGTAAGCAACTACCACATCCCTTCCAACTTGACCGCGACTACGTCACGATTTTTAGCCATTCTGAATTGAATTCTTGGCGCGATCGCTTTGGAAAATTTAATGTCTAGATAAGAGCGAGCTTCCTGAAGAATCCGGCGCTCGAGTTTATATAATTATTACATAATTATTGGAAAACTTAAAACACGGACGAAACCATGGTAGAGGTATTTAAATGTATTCTATTTTCTCCTAGTTTATTTTAAACCTAATTCTGTTTAGTTGACTATATCTAGGCGATTACGCTGTCGAAATATTCGATAAATATTCCGCTACGGCCGACGTGAAGCACTAGTTTTGGTTATTTGTCGGAGATTCCTTCATAGAAGCCTCATTCGTATAGCCTGGTCTATTCGATTTTTTATATAGTTAATTATGCTAATTGGGAGAGGAAATAGTATATATTTTATCTTGTGATTCTATAGACATGTTTTATGATATATAGCTCTGATTGTTTAATTTATTAATTTTTCATTGAGCCACAAAGTAACCAGTTGCAAAACACGTATATGTATGTGTATGTATATATATATGTAAACTTTTATATATATATATATATATATATATATATATATATATATATATATATATATATATATATATATATATAAATTGAAACAAAATGAAAACGAAATTTCATTTCTCACTCTTAGTATGGCACTTACTTAAATGTAAGTATGCATGTATACGTACATACATATATGTATACAGACGTACAGTAGCATGCACATATATATATATATATATATATATATACACATATATATGGGTATATATATATATATATACACATATATATGGGTAAACGGTGCTGATGATAGCTAACAAGCTTGAAACTAGTACATCGTTCCTGTGTCAGTGTTGAACAAAAAGGTGACGTGGTTGCCTTAACACCGTATGGCATAAATTCAGGCTGTTCAGTTTGTTTACAAACGAACAAAGCGACGTTAGCGCCGCTAAACTGATACGTGCATATA
>OZ024741.1:122447239-122539739 GCA_964016885.1 Eledone cirrhosa | reverse complement strand
TATACAACCAACATATACTGAAAAAAAAAATATATATATATATATATGTATTGAAGTTTCTTGCCTTTCTTGAGGAGATTTTTCAAATATTTCACTATGTTTTAAATTCCCTTGTCCGATGAACAAATGAGGACGCTTTTCGCATTCGTCTTATTCGGGAAACCTCTGGTAATGAGGTAATTATATTGTATTGTTTATTTTATATATATATACTAGGATCGTAAATAAGAGTATTCCGCAGTTCGCAGTAATAATAGTAATATTAGCTCAAAGAAGAATTGAGAATTTTCTTCTGAGCTCAGATACCAAATATATTACACAAATAGAAGTGTGTTACATGGTGAGATGTGTGTAAAGGTTTATTACAAGTGATTTTTACCGTTACTGTATAGAAAACAATATCTACAGGTTTAGCAATTAAATAGAAAAAAACCTAAGTCAGAATCAAATCACTGAAGTAGAGTTTTAAATTACTAACCTTATAACTATAAGTTTGCTGATACGAATTAAGTTCGTTTCGCCACAGAAATGTGCAGTTTAACAGCCACAAGTTCATCAGTCAGCGAATGTGGGTTCTGTTTACTACACATCTAACCTCATGGATAGAGAGAAACTTGTAATAATCCTTTACACACATTTCACTGTGTAACACACTTCTATTTGTGTAATATATCTGTATATATATATATATATATATATATATATATATCCGTGTGTGCATATTGTCTGTGCGTGCATGTGTGTGTGTATGTGCATGTGTGTATGATTGTATGTATGTATTTGCTTTGGAAGATTCTTGATGTGAAATTGTGTTTTGAAACGGATATTGTTATATTTGGGGATGGTCATGTTACCAATTTTGACTATAAAAACAAACGCACTTAAACCAGAATGAACAGGAGGCACAGAGAAGATAAACAAATAGCCGTTGAAGAGGTCACAAATACATAACATTAGGCTGTTTGTGACTATTTTATAAACTATACGTATTTACTATATGTATAAACAGTGCTTCTATGCACGTTTCACGAGGGAACGTCTTTGTGTGTGTGTATATGTGAATTTTGGAATTATTATTTGCAAGTTTATTATTTTTATTATTTAAAATTTAAGGACTTTATGAAAGTTATAGACTGATGGTGAATTCTAGATGGCCTATGTTCTTGATAGAAAGGTATTGACGTAATGGTTAGAGCGAAACCTCACTGCTTGGACATATCATGATTGATGAGAGGAAAGATGAATGAGACTACTTTTTTTTAGTTGTGTGTGTGTGTGTGTGTGTGCAAGTGAGGCAGATGTTATTTTAGTAGCGGTAGAAAAGGCAGAGATGAGGTTACAGGTCTCTAAGCTAGAAGCTGGTGTATCTCTGAGGAGGACTTTATATCAATTAACTACCTGGCGTTTGCCTGAATGCGCTCCAAAATATATATCTCTGTGAACAACAGCAGCACCATCCTAGATGTGGGAGTACTATTATATAGTTAGGCTCACCCGAGCTTTGTAAAGGGCCAGTCGTTGCTGGGAATTAACTAATATTTTGGTGGGGCAGTAATGAAATGTTACAAAGTAACTAGTTGACTAAATGGTAGAAACTATTTAGTTTAATTTGTTTCTCCGTGGAACCTACAAAAAAGATAAGTAGCAAGTTGTACAAGTTAAACAGATTTACCAAGTATGGCTGTGAGTTTAAGAAGTTCTCTACGAAACCACTTCGTTCAGGATTCGAACCCACATTATAATACTTTAAGAAAGACATCACAAATACATTGTTGATAGAAATACATGGATTGTAATTGTTCTTTATACCATTTTTTAATGCAATTTAATGTTATATCCCTAAAATCTATTTTTTAATGTTAACGAAAGAAAGAATTGATTTCATTCATAATTTTTATTTGAAAATGGGAGTGTGCATATATTGGTTTTTGGATAGCTGTGGAGTAATATTTACAAAATTATATTATTTAACTTCTTCTTCTTCTTCTTCTTCTTCTTCTTCTTCTTCTTCTTCTTCTTCTTCTTCTTCTTCTTCTTCTTCTACATCCTCTTGATATCATGCACATGCCAGTTACACATAAAGTAATATCAGGAAAAGGGAGATAATAGTAATATACCTACCTGAATAATTTCCCTTGAATCGTTAAATACAATTTACTTTAAAAAGAAAAGGTTATATTCGTCACAAATAAAACAATGACTTTTATTTTAAATAATTTTAAGAATGAAAAGAACAATTACAACCCTTAAAAAATAGGTTGCATCTCATAGATGTTTTTTGGGTGTTTTAACGTCTGCTCATATTTTAAATTATATATATTTCATATTTATGCTAAGTTCACATATGCATAACTTCGGGATTCATATATAAAATACAAGTCAAGTAGAAAGATCATTTTACACGAACCGCCTCCCTAATTGCTGGCCTTTTGCTTAGATTAGAAACGAAGTATTGTAGATTGGCAGCATGGTGACAGCGTCGTAAAAATATATTGCGATATTTATACTAGCTTTTTACATCCTGAGTTCAAATCCTAACGAGGTGAAGTTGGCCCTCCACACTCTCGATTGACTAAAGTATTAGTCAAGCACTAGTGTCGAAATAATCTACTTATTGCTCCCCAGCCCCTTTCAGACATTAGAGGGTCGGATAAATATTTCTCAGAATATGTTCCGGCTCGTAACGTTGGTAGATCAAATAACGCCGAGGTTAATAAAATAAAGAACTTTAAAGAACTGGGGTTGATATAATCGAACTACACTTCTCCACAAATTGCTGGCCTTGAACAGTTTCATAAGGGCGGTGGATTGACAGTGTCTATAGAGCGTTGGACAATATGCTTTGTGGTATAGAGATACCTCCCTTTACGTTCTGATTTCAAATCCTGCCGAGGTTAGCTTTGCATCGTTACAGAATCGATAAAATAAAGTACCAATAACGCACTGGGGTCGATTTAATCGATTTTCCCCTTCCCAAAAATTTGTTGGCCTTATACCTAAATTAGAAAACATTCTTTTTATTATATATAGGTTAGTGTATATCTGTGTGTGTGTGTTTGTTTGTATGTAAGAGAGAGACGGGAGGGCGGGGGGCGCGTGTGTATGCGTCCCAATATTAGTTAATCTGAAATCGATATCCGAAGTACCTGTAGATAGTATAAAATAAACCTTGTGACATTGTGTATGAACGGTGTTTATAGCTACATGTTACGTAAACATAGGCTATTTTAACAAAGTAAAATTACTTATACAGTCATATCGTAGAAAGACGTATCCTGGAAATTCCTAATGAATGTCCAATATGTTATTATCTCTATACTATATTATCTGATACAATTTCTGCTAGCAAAGTACTCATACATACATACATACATACATACATACATACATACATACATACATACATACATACATACATACATACATACATACATACATACATGGTGGCTGCCAACTAGTTTTCGAGTACGGCCACTACATTATATCCATGTAGGAGAACTCCTACCGATCCGCTGAACGAGTGTGACTTTTTAGTCCAGCCAGCGACTTGAAAACTCTGGTACAAACACTACACTTGTGACAATTACTGACACATAGTGCTGGGCCCATGGTACCATGTGACGACAAGTGCAGAGAGATCTCCAGATATAAAGCAATGCCTTTGCCGTGAAGCTTTTATAGTGAGCAAAGGCACTGCACAAAGCCAGTCCCACTCTCTTAACCAAGATGATATTTACCAAAAAGAAGAACAAGTCAACATCATTGGATACCATCAGGGTTGCAGGTGTTATATCAGAGTTTTCCTTCTCCTAGAATTCTGCCTTGACAAAGGCTAAGGGGTCATCTCTCATACATACATACATACATACATACATACATACATACATACATACATACATACATACATACATACATACATACGTACGTACGTACGTACATATATACATACATACTTACCCATGTCATAAGCAACTGTCCAAAGATGTCATTGCGGTACTATCTACCTATGAGGCATGATGTAGTGACCAAAACACTGTTCAATGCAATCCGTAGAAAAGATAGCCCCGATAATAAACACATTAAATCTACAGCAATGTGGAAGACATACATATACATAATATGAAAGAGTACTGGTAGAATGTTCCAGTAGAACCTCCAATAAAATGCAGGCATAACAGACCAGATATAATGATATGGGACAGGGAAAAGAAGGCATGCACAGTAGTAGAGATTAGCTATCCAGCAGATGCCAATATAATATCAAAGATTAGTGAAAAGAAGAATATTTATGCAGATACTCCACCCTAATTATACCTTCAGGTTTATGCCTGTGATTATTGGGGCACTTGGATATGTTAGTAACTGCCTCAATACAAATCTTGAAAAGCTAGGTTTCACAGGAACAGAAAGAACACAACTAGTTAGGAAATTACAAGTACAATCCATTAATGGAACAGTAAAAATAGGTAAAACATTCCAAAAACTTTGAATCTAATAACTGCATATACACATGTACAGATACAAAGTATAAGCACATGCACAGATAAAATTCAAAAGATGCACATCCACACATACAATAACATCCATACCTGCACACATGTGCATACATATCTACCTAGTTGATGTTGTGTAAATTCCAATGAGATAGTCTTGTGTTTATGTTAGGAACTGACTCTCTCTCTCTATTGGCAAACATTTGTGAAATTATTAATCCAGAAGAACATACATACATCTCCTACATACATACCTACATACATACATACATACATACATACATACATACATACATACATACATACATACATACATACATACATACATACATACATACATACATACATTTGTTTGTGTGTGTGTGAATGTTTCGCATTAATCAAACGTAATGTGCCGTGAAATTATATCTTTGTATTTACGGAATAACATACCAAATATATTTCCCTACCAATTGAGAAAAACACCTTTACAATTATCATATATACACATACATACACTCACACACACACACACACACACCCATATATATATTTATATATATGTGTATGTACATACATACATACATACATACATACATACATACATACATACATACATACATACATACATACATACATTGAAAATTGCAAACTCGACTGTCACCACATATCATGAACCTGAAGATTGCGAAAGCATGAAAGTACTTGTTCAATTAACACTTAGAATTTAATATTCTATCATACTATTTCATTATAATACCATTATATATATTTTAAAGGATTGTAAATAAAACGAGTAAATCAGACAAAGTTGGAATTCCTCTTATTAATATAATATTCAATACACAATCATACACACCCGTGTATATTTACCTATCTATATCTATATATATATATATAGATATATATATAAAATTAGTTCCAACAGTAACATATACAGGTACTTATATATATATATATATTTTTTTTTTAACGGTAACATTAAACAAAACAAGACACGTTTTATAATTAAAGCATTTGGGTGAAAATATGTATTTACAAATTTATATACAGTCCGATAAGATGGTATATTTACATATGTTGAATTTGTGATCGAATATATTATTCAGCAGTTTCAGTTATAGTTTTTATTTTCTGCCTCAACTTAGAGAATATGTTTCGTGTAAGTAAGAAAGATATTGCCACCCAAAGACCGAAAGAGGAATTCAAGAATATAAAAGCAATTCTTACAGAGTAAGAACGTGTGACAACTGCAATGTAGCCAATAATCCAAGTAATTCCAGTTAATAAACAGAGTTTCAAGTTGATAAATATCGCTACAGAGTCGTTTCTATCTGAATGTTGTTGAGTGAATTTACGAAGTTTGTATATTGTCACAGCAGTTTGTATATAAAGTATGATGTTTACAAGAATTATAAAAGCAAGTGGTCCTGCAAAGAAAAGCATAATACTCCAACCGTTGTTTATCCAACATAGTTCATTTATTCCATAGCTGGGTGCGAATATCGAATTTGGTCGATATTTGTCGATCAGAATAGCTGGAAGAACCAAGATCATTGGTGCTAGCCATGAATAAACTGAATATGAAATAAAAGAACATTTTTCTGATGATTTCTTCGTTTGACATGGTGTCCAACAAACTGATAACCATATATTAATGGTAATCGAGTTTAACCAAAAGAACGATGCAAGAAATGTGTAGTGCATCGCCACTGCCACAGAATGGCAGGATGAAAATCCATTATTGGAAAATTGGGGTGTTAGTAAAAAGAGAAGTTGCGCCAGAAACAAGGCGACAGCAAACGAAACATATATGAAACCAGACAGTTTAAGTATATTACGAAAATACAAAAACTTAGCAATTAGAATCGCTAAAGCAATCATTGAAATTATAGAACATACGTAAGTGAGATGTGCTTCAATTTTGGAACCAGTCATATAAATCCGATTTTTGCAGATATACACATTAACATGGCTTCTGTTGCCTAGAGAATAATATTCTTTGCCGTGAAACGTTTGTGTTGAGTTGTGGTAAAGCGTTCCATTTGCTAAGAAGATATATTCGTGACTTTTGAGTTCTACTTGATCACAGTTCTGTGTCTTTACTTTCTGTAATTCTTGGTGACAGTGTCCATCATTATAGGTGTAGCCATCTTTACAAGGATCCAACAGCACTAATTTGTGTCCTGTGCTTTGAATTCTGTGTCGGTTGAAATTAATCAACACAACAAATGACAAATCCTGTCTGTACGGTTTCATGGGCTCATCTGTTGATTGACAGCGTAAATCTTCGGATTTGTTAATATGGCAATTGAAACAATATATATTCCTATACATGTTCCCTTTAGTATCGTAAACAACTCCATAATGACCATCCAAGCAATTTCTCACAGTCTGTTCATCTCTTGTATCCTGCGAACAATTTGATATTATACTTCCGCTACATTTATGTTCGTACGAAGCGTCTAAGTTATCCATTTGTTTAAGGCATCCATTCATCTGGGAACCAAACGTCTTACTAAGATTCCTTAGGTCAATTTTCTCCGAACATTCTATGCGTACATTCCAAAACGTATAGTTACTTTCGCCGTTACAAACAGCACAAAACATATTCTTGTAGACTATCTTCGTTTCGATACCCGTGACGGGAACGCCTGAAGCTGGATGACCAGTATCTATATCACAGTTTTGACTTATTTCAGAAGCATGTTGATAATCTCTGCTGCAGGAAGTTATCATCATTAACGAACGATTTTGTCCAGCGATTTTGACACATTTAGCTTGGCCATAGTTAGTGCTGGCTGTTGATATATCTGTAGGCTGGTATTTGGCACAGCAGTCACCGTAAACAACACAGCGAGAGTCACAGAAACAGCCTTGTAAATAAAAATGATAGCTTTGGTTGAACGTTTGGTTGTCACATTCATGTTGGCCACATTTGTCTTCAGCTAATATCAAGGTAAAAATTTCTAATATAAAGAACGTTAACAGAAAGATTTTCATAGTCGTCGATTCTCGTCTAAGTTATTCCGTCTACGCGGTAGTTAATAATGTCAGTTCACCCAGGCAGCTATAATGCCAGTTCACACAGTTAATATATTTCCCATCTCTAATATGGATGTCGGCAATACGACAATATCCGGTGTAAAAGGAAATTCATCACTCGAATAGAAATATCCCTTATTCGCTATATCCACTTTAGAAATGAATATTTATTCATTATACATAATGAACAATGTACAAACACACACACACACACACACACACACACACACGCACATATATATATACACACTCGTACATACATATACACCCACTCACAACCACACCCATACATACGTACATTCTTATCTATATATGTGTATGTGTGCGTGTGTGTGTGTGTGTGCTTGTATGTCTGTTGCGTGTGTGTGTGTGTGTGTAAGTGTGTGTGTGTGTGTGCAGACTAATTAAATTAAAAACAACACGTAGCATATATTATCTTCAAATGCAGTTTAAAATATGTATATAATATATATTAGAACATATATGTGCCCTGGTATATATAAACTAATAATTGTTTCTACTTTTAACACAAGGCCAGCAATTATCTCAGTGTATTACTGGTACTTTATTTTATCGACCCCGTAAGGATGAAAGGCACAGTTAACCTTGGTGGGATTTGAACTCAGACCGCAAAGGGCCCTAACTCTACACTGCAGAGCATGTCGTACGACTCTCTACCGAATAATGAACACCTATTTTATAATATATACAGCGTAGAACTACTGACAGCGTGAAGTAGTCAAGCTGAGAGGGGAAAGGACCCACAAGAGATTGGAAAATATAGTATTAGAGGTAGAGGTGGAGGACTGGAGACAGAGAAACGTAGATAGTAGGAGAATATAAAATAAAAAGAACTCAGGTAGAATAAACAGAGGTATAAATGAATATATATGTATATGTATATAAATGTGTGCGTGGGTGTACGGGTGTGTGTGTGTGCCTGTGTGTATGTGCATGTGTATGTGTGTGTGTGATATGATAAAGTGATAAAGATAGATAATAGATGGATAAGTTAGATAGATAGATAGATATGTTTCTTTTATTTGCCACCAGGGCATCAAAAGTGGGACAAGTACAATGGGGGGAGTTTACAAAACAAGGCGTCCTCAATAAGGAGGAGGCAATAACAATATATAAAAATAAAATAAAATATAACAAAAAATAAAATTTATAACAAAGTCCTCAATAGAGAGGAGGCGCCTTGGGGGGTCGCACACACCCCCGAAAAAAGTGTGCAACCCTTCTCCTCAGGAGCACAGAGAAGGGGTGCTCCCTTGGTCTTTCATCTTCCTCACCTATAGTCTGATGTAGAGTGAAGGGCCATTCACACGGGCCATTCTCGCCACTTTCACCCATCTTTCATAGAAACGGCTGGGGTGCAGCACCTCTCTCTCCATCCTGATCCTTCTTCGGAAATGATATCGGAAGAAACGGACCAGTTGTTGGCCAGAGAGAAAGGTGTCTGACCTCAGTCCTTTCAGACGCGTCCACGATACAACCTCTTTCGCCATGGCTATTACGCACAGAAACACCGCCTCTCCTTCGTTTTTGAAGAGGGGAGGCGGCTTGATCGTTACAATAGACTCGGTGGTCAACCGGATCGGTCCCACCCTTGACAGCAGTTGTTCGACATAGCCCCACAGATCGGCAATGCCCGAGCAGTGTACCAATGCGTGTGCAACGGTTTCCTCGTCGCACACGCATCTGGGACAGACCTTTTTCGATGGGTCCCTACCCGGGCGCCCGTGTCTGTAGAGCCTTTCTCGAACGGGCAGAGCCCTTCTGTAGCATTGCCAGGCCAGGGACCTCTGGAAGTTGTCCATGGGTCCCGGGCTGAATGTCCTACCGAACAGGTTGGCCAGTTCGTCTTCCTCCATGCCTAGGGCTTCTCCGAGGGCGTCGTCGCACCTGCTAACCACCAGCCCTCTATAGAATGACGAGGTGGATTCTCCACTGACAGCCGGGTCCGCCTACCAGAGAGCCGTGAGCGCCTGGGCACACTCGGTGTGCCAGGCGCCCAGTTTTCTCGGTCTTTGCTTGACCCAGGATTGCAGCTCGGTGAGTGGGACGAGTCTGGGAAAGGCTCGCCTCACAAACGGGGCCCACACCGGTTGACCGGAGAGGAATACCTGAAGGTGCCGTAGCCTTAATGCGTGTTTACGTATCATCAGCGACGGCATCCCCAGCCCTCCTTTCGAAGGGTGTTGACAGCAGATGGATCTCCTCACCATAGGAGCCCGCTTCTTCCAAAGGAATTGGAAGAGTGCGCGCTCCATTTTGGCGAGCGTTTCCCTTGGGCAAGGCACCACGGTCAGGCGGTAGTAGATGACGGACGCTATATAAGTGTTTGCCACCTCCGCCCGACCTTTCAGGGACAGTTTGCACTCGGCCCACTTCTGGGTCAGTGCAAACACCCTGCTCGTCACCTCACCCCAGTTCTTCTCCACCTGGAGGTCTGGTCCGAACCAGACCCCGAGCAATTTCACCGGGCCCTCCGTCCAGCGCCCGACGACGCCATCGGAGGGCATCGATCTGCCCCTCCACGTGCCGAGTTGCCGACCGATCGACTTGTCCCGGTTCAGCTTAGCCCCTGTAAACCTTTCGTACTCCTCCAGTAAGGTGCCGATCGCCCCGATTTCCGAGGCCGTCGACACCATTACTGTTACGTCATCGGCGTAGGCTGACACCGCTTTCCGCAATCCCGGTTCCAACGGGATGCCCTGCAACAACTCCAACTTCCGCAGCAGTGGCTCTAGAATCACTACATACAGAAGGGAGGAGAGAGGGCACCCCTGTCGGATGGACCGCGCGATTTCGAACGGCTCCGAAAGGTAGCCGTTCACCTTGACCCTAGAGCAGATGCGGCTGCTGTGCATGGCATTGATCCAGCCCCTGAAAACGGGTCCGAAACCTTCCGCCGCTAGCACCGCATCCAGGTAACCATGGTCGACCCTATCGAATGCCTTAGATTGATCCAAGTTGATCAGGGCCCCACCAAAGCCGGGTTCGTTCCCAACCCTCTCTATGATGTATCGCATGAGGTGGAGGTTATCGTGGATGGACCTGGACGGGATAGCACATGTCTGCGCATCTCCCACCAGGTTGCCCACGACAAGCGCCAACCTCTTTGCTAGCACCTTGGCCAAAATCTGTAACTCTGTATTTAGCAGAGTTATGGGCCTGAAATTATTTATATCGTCCCCCTTGTTCTCGTCCTTCCTCACTAGCGTGACTACGCCCTTGGTCACAGCACAGGGAATTCTCCCGTTCTGTCGCCAGTTGCAGTAGACCGCCTCGAGGAGTTCGGGGAACAAGTCCGGCATAGCTAGATATAGTTCGTATGGAAGACCATCGAGACCCGGGGATTTGCGTTTGCCGCATTGGCTCAGCACGTCCTCTATCTCAGCGGTTGAAATCGGCTCCTCGCAGGACTTCGCCTCCCTGTCCGAGAGACGCGGCAGGCCGTCGAGGTATGGACCAAAGTCCACGTCCCCAACCGGCCCCCCGCCCCTTCCGAACAATTCGGCAAAGTGCTTTTGAAAAGCCTCGCACATCTGCTTAGGTTCAAGGATCACCCGTCCATCCTGGTCTCGCAAAGACCTGATAGTGGATCTGCTCCCTCTTTTGGCTTCTGTCACGCGGGCCCAGCTAACAGCTTTGGTCCCCTCGTTTCCCAGAGCACGTATTTTGCTTCGGACGATGCAGCCTTCGTGTTTCGCGTCGAAGAACTGGCCCAGGGCCGTTCTCGACGCTAGCACTCTGGCCACGTCGCCGCTTCTAATTGCCTCTTCTACACTATCTACCAACTCCCTTTCCTTCCTATTTCTATTGGAGGCTAACTCCTTACTAAATTCTATAGAGACTACTCTAATCTCTCTTTTGAGAGATCCCCACCACCTGCTGTTGACGATGGCGCCCGTCAACCGCTCCTTAACTAAAGTGCTAATCCGGTTCCTGTAAGCCTTACTTGCCGGTAAGGACAAGTTGAGCTTCCAGTAACCGGGTCCCTGTCTATGAGTTCTGTCAAGGTTGACCATGCAGGTCACTAATTTGTGGTCTGAGTAGCCAACCATGCGCATTTTTGGACAACTTAAAAAGTCCTTATCCTTAATTCTAACTAAGAACCTATCTAGGTACGACCTAGATGTTCCGCTACGATTTGCCCAAGTCCAGGTTGGCGCAGTCGGAAAATCTAGTCGATATCTATCGGCCAGGTCAAATCGACCGATTAACCCTTTTAGGCTATTACACCCCTCTCTATCGGGACAGGCCCCTACGTAGTCACAGCGTGCATCTAGGATACCATTCCAGTCCCCCACTAATAGCAAGGAGCGGGACGTCCCTAGAAAAGTCTCCAGACGATGGAAGAAGTCCGGCCGCATTGACCCGAAAGAGCCGTAGGCGGCTACCAACCTAAACGCTCCGCCTTTACCACTGCCAAGGTCCAGAACCACTAGTCGACCCTCCGGGTCCAAATGTACCATCTGTGTTGCGAGACCCAGATGTTTTTTCAGCAGAACGACAACTCCACCCCCACCTCCGGGCTGACAGAGAGATGCGTGCATCTCAAAGTCATCAAAGGCGGGGGCCAGCTGTCGCACGTTGCTGATCCGGGCCTCACAAATAACCATCACATCTATACATTGTGACCTGAGGTCATTTAGAAGCATTGCTTGCTTCCAAGTTGAGCCCAGGCCACGTGCATTTAAACAGCCTACTCTTAGCATAGCCATGTTGGTGGTGAAGAGAAAAGGCACTTACCTCTCTGCGTCCCGGGTATCGGGCTGCACAATTTCCATTAGGGTGGGGGATGGGTTGTTGGGTGGGGTGGTGGTTTGTGGAAGTGTAGGGGCATCAGTGTGTTGTGTGGAGTTGTGTGGGTGTTTGGGGTGGGGTGGGATAGTTTTTTAGGAGGACGCGGTTAATGGGCCCGACGCAGGGGGGACCCACGTCCTCTTTAAAATTGTTTTTTAAAGTTTTATAGGTGTCCTGTGGGGCCTTAATCATTTTGAGGTGGGGGAAATCCCCTGCCTGGGTGAAGTTAGGCCCTTGTGTTTTTATTAGATTGTTGTTGTACACAATATTTAACAGTTTTTTGTTTCTTGTGTTGGTGTGGTGTTTTTTGTTTGCTGTTGTTGTGAGCTCTTTTGTGTTGGTGTCAGTGTTATGTTTTGGGGAGGGGTTGTTTTCATTTGTGTGTCTGAGGTGTGTTTTCTTTTTTTTCTTTTGATTGTGTGGAAGTGCTCCTCCTCGTCTGACGACGAACTAGGGTCATCTTCCGCGTTGGAGGGGAGGGGTATATTTTCGGGTTGTGTTTGCGGTACGGGTGTTTTGGAAATTGTTTTTGTTTTTTGAGTGGAGGGGATGGGTTGGACATTGTTTTGTTTTGGTTTGAGCTGTGGTGGTTGTTTTTGTAGTGGTAGTTGTGGTGATTGTGTTGGTTGTGTAATTGTTGGTGGTGTAGGCAGGATTGGGGTTTTCTTATTAAGTTGGGGACAGACAGCCCTCAGGTGACCTCTGGTTCCGCAGAGGTAACACGAGGGCCGTCTACCCTCAACGGTAATGTTGATGAAGGTTAGATCATCCAGTATGACGCGTTCAGGGATCTGGGCGATCCTTTCGGGCCTCATTTGAACTACAATTTCGAGGCTCGTTCCACTGAACGCGTCACCCGATGCCTTTCCCATGGACACCAGCATGTCATCCTCCAGGTCCAGAAAACCTGTCAAAACCTACCATATGTCCATAATCGGCAGGATGGTGTGGATTTTTATTTTTTGTGTTCTTCTACCCATGTACGTAGGGTAGAAGGTGTATGCGGTGGATGTGATTGGTTTGATGGACAGTTTCACTGCTGTGTCCCTGTCCTTCATGAGAATGGATAGACTCCCGTAGAGTCTATCCTTCTGAATGAAGGTGATGTCCTTCATGACGTCTTTTAAAACCAGCTCTATCTCACTCTGTGATGGTTGAGCTGTTTTTTACTTTTGTTCGAGATTGTCCTAAACATGACCGTGTATAGGAGTCTCTGGCTTTTTAGTTCCGGGGGGGAATGGATTGTGAATGAACCATTTTCTCCGTACACTATATATTTTTTCGCATCTGCCAGTAGCTCCTTCGCTTTGGTTATATCTACTGGCAGATAGTCGAGGGTTTTCCTTGTCGTCTCGGCGAAGGAGAAATTTTGTTTGTTTGTGTTGTTGTTGTCGTTGGTGGTGTTGTTGTTATCATTGTTGTTGTTGTCACCGTTATTGGTCTTGTTGTTGTTGTTATTGTTATTGGTGTTGTTTTCGTCCGTCGCATTGTTGTTGTTGTTGCTGTTGCTGCTGGTTCTTTGGGTTGTTGCCATGGCAACGTCAAGTTGTCGGTTAACAGGTGGAGAGAATTCTTCCTCTGGCTGACCTTTCTTCTTGACCTCTGCTACTGTGACAGTGGCAGGGGGAAGCTGTAAGTTTATCTTCCCCTTTCCTCCTTCGAATTTTGGTGAAGAAGCTTCGGCCATTTAAAAAAATATTGACTTTTCAACAAGAAACAAATTTTTTTTTGTTTAACTATTTCGCCTAAAGGCGTAGAATATTTTGAGAGACTGACCAGATCAAAGTTTGACCTGGCAGTCCCTCTACAAAATGGTACAAAAATTAAAGTTATCAGACAAGAATTTCTATAGAAATTTAAACAGAACTTACTCAGCAAGTTATACGCGTGTGTCCATCCCAGAGATGATAGATAGATAGATATATTTCTTTATTTACCATAAAGGCATAAAAAGAAGGGACAAATACAAAGGGGGAGTTTACATAAAACCGAGTAAAAAGGGTATACAATGAAAATAATCAAAAACAACCTCAAAAGGGAGGGGACGTGATGGGGGTTGCACCCCCCCCCCCCGAAAAAGTGTGCAATCCTTTGCCAGGGGAGCACATGGAGAAGGTGCTCCCCTCTCCTTCACTTCTTTACCTACAGGATGGTATACAGAGAAGGCCCATTTACACGAGCCATTCTCGCCACTATGACCCACCTTTCATATAACTGCCTGTGGCCAAGCACCTCTCTCTCCATTCTTATCCTTCTTCCGAAGTGATATCGGAAGAAGTAGACCAGACTATGGCCAGAGAGGAAGTTGCCTGACCTCAGACCTTTTAATCGTGTCCACCAAACAACCTCTTTCAACATGGCTATTACGCACAGAAAAAACGCCTTTGCTTCCTTTGTGAAGATAAAAAGAAAATTATTCTCACGTCAAGACTTATTGAACAAAGAAACCGAAGTTGGTTTCCTGTTGTTATTGATATATAATTCAAACCTGATCAAACAGGTTTATGAACAAAAACATTCCACTCGTGACCAACCCATATTTTGGAGTTATCTATGACTACTTCGTCCATTGTGTAACCCAATCTTATAATATGATACAGGTCATTTGGCTGCTGCTTCTAGCATTTTGATGACCATGTCTAAGATGTCACATTGGTTTGTGGGACAAATAATTGTCTTTTAGCCCGGTTATTTCTGATGATGGTGACCTATAGTCTAAAGTGTGCAACCATGGCAATCCCACCATTTTCTCTTTAATTGTATTCATATATAGTATATAGGTCTGTGTCATCAAATATATCGTTCGTTTTTTTTTTTTTTTTTTTTTTTTTTTTTTTTTTTATTTGGGGCGGGGCTTTTCTTGAACATGGTAGCTTAGGGAGTTTGGGCCACTAGCTCTATCAGTTCAAACGATCATATAGAGGCTCCAGGACAAAGAGATGTTTCAAGGGCGGTTCTCCACATGCAGATTTATTATCAAAAGAGTACAACATATGACCGTGCCGTCTTTTTCCTATACGCAAGGAAACGAGAATTGCATTATCCAACGTGATCACTTATAAGACGGTGGGGATGAAAATTGGGTGAAACTTTGCTGCTATTTCTTGCATGTCGAGTGACCACGTAGTGACTCAGCCCTGTTGACTGACAAACAAAAACATCTATAATAAAGGAACAATTAGTGCGTGTCATGTAAAAACGATAATTTTTATTAATAGTAACATGTGGAATGAAGTGTCATATACATATATTTATAGTGGCTGTTATACCTAATCTTCTTCGCCCACCTATTCCTACGCAGAATCTTCAAACACTTCTTCCAGCTGGTCCTGTCGGAAGCAACCGTCTCCAACTGATCTGGCTGGATACCGAAACGAGACCAGCCAAGCTCATGGATGTTATCCAACCATCTTACTCGGGGTCTACTCCTGGGTCTCCAGTCGCTTGGTTTTGCCCGTAATATCTGTCCAGCGGTTCTTTCCTTGGACATTCTAGCCACATGCCCATGGTATCGAAGCTGTGCTCTCTCAGTTCGGAGAAGTAGCATCTCCACCTGGAGTGACTCTCTTATCTCCAAGTTACGCACTCTATTTCAGTTGCTAGTATTCGCGATCATATTCTTTCAGTCATCACCCAAGATTCATGAGCATAGGTAAGGGTGGCACGAATATCGAATTGCCGGTAGCGAGTTTTGCTTTTAGGCCTACCTCCCTTCTTCTGATTACTGAATGCTGAGGCTGGTGTAATACTGCACCAGCTCATGCAATTCTTACCCTTTAATTCAGTCTCGTGCCTTCCATCACGGTCCCGAGATATTTGAACTTCTCTACCTGCTTCAGTGTAACTCCATTTACATGTAGAGTGCACTGTGCAGGCTTCCCTGAGAGGACGAGCGTCACGCACAAAATTCTATTTCTACACTCACACAAACACATAAGCATTTACATATATACTTATAAATAGATATATACATACATGCATATATATGATATATATATATATATATATATATATATATATATATATATATATATGCGTGTGTGTGTGTGTGTGTGTGTGTGTGTGTGTGTGTGTGTGTGTGTGTGTGTGTGTGTAAATGAAATAAGGATTTAAATAAAGTTATTTAATTGATTGACGAACGTTTCGATTGAAATATCAGGAATATATATTCATGTTATATTAATCTCTTGAGAATATATTAGATAACATTAACATTTAACAACCACATGTTCATATGAGCTTTGAAATGTTCTTTACCTTTATATGGTTGTATTATCAACTCATCTAAACTCTTATATATATATCTATGTACATAAACTTCTTTGTCTCTCTATCTGTCTGTCTTTTCCTTATGCATTCTCAAACGGCAGGACCAAATCAAATCAAATTTTACAACGCGATAGTATTAGACCCCGGGATTAATATGTAATTTTTTATTTTCATTTGGATTAAAACAATATAACATTTTACAACACAACTACGACGATGACGACGTCACATTTTGTATATGAATGTGTATGTGTCTGTGAGTGTGTCTGTGAGTGTGTGTGTGATTGTGCGTCGTTACGTACGTTAGGCCTTACACACACATCTTCACGTAAATATTTCATCAGATACAGAGAATTAAACACACACACACACACACACATATACACATACATACACATATGTGTGTGAGTGTATGTGAGAGTGTATGTGTGTGTGAGTATACATACATTTCTCTGACGACTGACATAATGAAACGCTGTATGAATGTATGTCTGTATGTTTCTTATAATTGTGTGTTAGTGTATGTGTGTCTGTTCCATTTGAAATTAAGAGGCTTCAGTTTCCAGTCCAAATCAGTTTTGTTATTTCAATTAATAAATCTCAGGGTCAATCCCTCAAGGTAGTTGGACTTGATCTCTCTACTACATGTTTACGGGGTCGATAAAATAAAGCACCAGTAATCCACTGGCATAATTGCTAGCCGTGTGCCAAAAATAGAAACAGTTATTACACAAGTGATATCAGAGTTCTTTTTAGCGAAAGCGAGGGCCTTATTGAGGAGAACAGGGGTTATAGAGTAATAGTAGTCGTTTATATCGAACTGTATACATTTAGAGATCTTCTTTCCTCTTTCCTTTCTAATCCTGTAAACCAGTTAATTGCCTCAGTAGTGTTGCCCCATAATTTGAGGTGTTATTACATCGGTGGATTGGCAGTATCGGTAGAGAGTCGGACACCATGCTTTGAAACATAGAGTTACGTCCCTTTATGATCTGAGTTCAAATCCCGCCGAGGTTAACTTTGCCTTTCATCCTTACGGGGTCGATAAAATAAAGTACCAGTAATGTACTGGATAATTGCTGGCCTTGTGCCTAAAATAGAAACAGTTATTACATTTTATATGAAGTGTTTACTTATTCTTCCTACGTCCGATTTCGATGGGCATATTAGTCTAATGGAGGGGTTTGAGTCGAAATCGCTTTTGTGGTCTTTCAAGTTGAATATGAGGCATCAAGGGGTAAATGGCACAGTCCTATCACCCAGGTTTAATTTCTCCACTTTATTTAATCCATTGCTGTTAATGTCCCTCAAGGTTGAGTTGTTATTTTTCTTGTATTTCCTATGTAATTCATTGCGTATCAAGTTCTTTTAAGTAGCGATATCCATAGATATTTTTTTATATATATATTTTTGATATATTCACCCTTTTTTTCGCTTTAAATGTTTCACTGGTGCTACGTAGTTTCATCATTGGTGCTTAAATGTCCTTTAGCAATTTATTACACACACACACACACACACACACACACACACACACACACACACACACACACACACACACACACACACACACACACACATATATATATGTATATATGTATATATATATATATGTGTGTGTGTGTGTGTGTGCGTATTCTGATATTAGTAAGGTCCGCTTTATTTTGTGTTGAATTCTATGTAGACTTATAATTTTATCATAAAATGTAGCCTTATCTTGTTTTCCTTTGCATGTACCATATGAAAATATGAAACGATGGCGTTTTCTAAGTGAACACATTTAATATTTAACTGGTGGAAAATGGTATACCATAATAGAATAAGTAAAACAAGAGCCGTCGTCAGATTGAAATAGGGAATCAAAATGTCGATTAGTTTTTCTATTGATGATACTATCTGCTGGTCACATTTCCTGGCGAAAGACATTGCCCAGAGAGCCAACAATCAACGGCCTTCGCATTGGTACATTATTTTATTGAACTTAAAATGTTGAGAAGCAAAGTGTACCTCAGTAGAATTTGAACTGAGTGCACTGCGTGTTAATCAAATTGTGAAGTGTTTAATTCGAAGACTTTAACAACCCAATCAATTCAGAGTAACAGAATATATAAAATAATCTTCTAGAGTTTCACTTACTGTTTTATTAATGATTTCAATGTCGTTTAATGTCGTTGACGAATCTTCGATTAAATATATATCCCATATCTTTATTTTATCTGTTTATTATTATTTAATCATTAATGTTTGACCAGGTATGGAATAAGCTTACCGTTCTCTATTCAAGCGTTGTCTATTGTTTGTTTAATATTTATTTCATGGTCGTCTATATCATAAATGGAATAATAAATCAAATGAAAAAGAACTGTGTATTATTTCGTATGTTGTATTTCGTCCTGGCGGCTCATATGTCAGAATTTCATAAATAATCATTGGCTCAGAGGTATAGATAACACATTAAATGTTTATAATATTATTATTCAATAAGATGGTGTGGTCTGACTGTATTACAGTAAACGTTTCCTCCTGTGGGTTTCCGATGATGTTATAGCAAATATTCTGTTGTCTAGTAATATTTTTATCTTATTTCATGTGATTACTACGAAAAAAGAAAAGGCCACACAGTAAATAAGAAATAGTGTTATATTACAATAAATAAATAACATTGTATTAGCTGATGCTGTTAGATACACAGAAATTTATTAGTAAATGCTAAAAAAGAAACAAACATTGTGCCATCATCCTAACGTTTGTGCAAATCTATCGCCAGTAAACATAATTATAAGGATTACGATGTCAAATATGGTAGGCGTTTCATGAAATTGTGCTAAAAATAATCTGAACTTTGCTGGCAAAAATGCCTGTTTGGTTTCGGTTATTTCCTTTTCTTTCTCTTCTTTCCTTTATTCTCTAGGATGTTAATGCGTTTTGGTATATTTTAACACACTTTGGCACACTTGTATCTTTTATAGGGGCCCATCCTTATTCCTTCGAGCTAGTAACCCCCCCCCCCCCCTCTCTCTCTCTCTCTCTCTCTATATATATATATATATATATATATATATATATATCCCTCTCTTCCGCCGCAATTGTTACATTTCTGACTGACAACTTTGCTTCCGTGATATTAAAAGTTGAAAATATTTCCATTTGAAGTAAAATGGAACAATGAAAAATGTGACCTACCTATTAGTGTGTATATATATATATATATATATATATATATATATATATATATATATATATATATATATAAGATAAAAAGATGGTTAAAAGAGTTCCAAGTATTTTATTATGCTCATTTCAAAACCAAATATCATCCCATGATGATATCTGCGTTTTCATCAGATAAAATAGGGATACATGATATGAAGCTTAAAAAACACTTGTGAATAGTGAAGTTTTAAATCAATATATGAAAAATAATTTAAGATTGATGTATGAGATTGGGAAAAAGTGAGGGGGGGGGGCTGGAAAAGGTAAGGAAGAGGAGGAGATGAGAGTTAAGACATATATATATATATATATATATATAATATATATATATATATATATATATATATATATATATATATATATATATATATACATATATATAGTAATAATAATAAAATTGAAGACTAAAATCCAAAGAGGGCTCAATAAGGAAAATATATATCAAATATATAAGAACCGTAGAGCAAATATTTATTAAAATAACAGATTAAAGTTTAAGCAAAGAATCGCTGCTTTCACCCTTAACGGGATCTTCTAAAACTAACAAAGTCAATCTGTAAACGCCAAACTGGATATTTCAAAATACGTTGCAACCGGGGGAAGACAGGAAGACGATACTTTGGTTCTTGGAAACGTTCCCTGGCAAAGAACGGGAAAAAATGAATATAATACGTCATTAATAGGAGCGGTGAAAAACAATTACGCGCAAAGACAGAACCACGTTTATGGTATAAAAGAGGTCGTAGACTAATGTTCTCTTAGGTGGTGCATAGAGACGTTCTCTGGCAATGAACGAAAAAACGAAGATAATAAGTCATATGTGGAGCGTGGAGAACAATAGCACGCAAAGACAAAACCTCGTAAATGGTATAGCAGATGTCGTAGACTAAAATTAATCTCCGCTACAGAGTTAAGAACAAAGTAAATAAATACAATACAGAAGTAATAGAAACAAATAAATACATACATGCAAACAGATACGTACAAACACAAGCATACGCAAAACCTTACCATAAGTATACAAAACCACGCACATATAAATATGTGTGTGTGTGTGTATGCTAGTGTACAAATAAATAAATAATTATATCACCGTATATAAGTAAATAATACATATATATATATATTTGAAAAAAAGGAAAAGAATGACTTCACTTGTAGTTCTAAACAATTTGATTTAATTTTATAATATTATAATATTATGAGTTGGTAGATCTAGTAAGTAAGTTCTTGGTTAACATCGGTGGGAAGATTTTTTAAGATTTCTGGTTAACTTTCCTTATTCCGACAACGTATGTCCGTCCATAGATCACAAATCAAAATACAGGAATACAGAAAGATTGCTTTTAGTGAACATATCGCCAATTGTGCACCTAACCAACATCCAAACTTTAAAATTTTCCCCATTTACAAATTCATAGACAACGCTTCTTTCATCCATCGTACCAATAAGGAAACGTATTTCATTAACAAATTCCAACCTCTTCTTAATGGACTAAACTTCGGACTAAACTAAATCTGGAACGAACAATGAACCATAGTCCAAAATTCCTACGTTCTCTAAAGAGTTACCTCCCTCACACCCTACCTGATCCTTTTTCTTATATAAAAAAATTACCCCCTCTCCTCTCTTTCTCCTACCCGACCACTCTGAATTACCTCCACCTGCATATTAATTCTCTAAAAAAGGAAAACACATCCATTCCCAGGCGGACATTTGCCTCCGTCATCGATCAATTTCTCTAAGCGCTCCTGCCATAATAACAAACATCTTTTGAACTGCTTATCCTCAAGAACCATGCCTGTAAATAATATTATTCTTTCTTTCCCATTATGTTATCGTCTTCCACATCACCCTTTTTTAAACTTCAAAAACCTTGTTTGTAAATAATATTATTCTTTCTTTCCCATTTAAATAACATGTTCAACATCAACTTATCTTCTCTCCCACTCACATAATTTGATAATGCATAAAATGCTGAAACCGGTAATTAATAATTATTAAATAAATAAATCAATGCTATTGTTAATACATAAATTAACTAGTACCTTAACACTTCACACAAAGTAAAATATTTTGTTTTAAACATTTTCTAACCCAGAAAAAAAGAGAGAAAAATAAAGGAAAACATTTTTTCTTCCTAATGATCTTTTTTTTCTCCTTATTTACATATATATACATATATATATATATATATATATATATATATATATATATATATATATATATATATATATATATATATATATATATATATATATATATATATATATATATATATGAAATTAGAATTTGATTTCTCACTCTCACATAGCGGGTTACATAAATAATGTATTTATGAGTTTTATAACGTTTTCTTGCAAACGAATCGAACATTATTATTATTCGATATAAAACTCATACACAAACACACACATATTTATATATATATTCATATATATATATATATATATATATATATATATATATATATATATATATATATATATATATATATATATATATATATATAGTAAAAAATTGAACGGGAACAAAACAGAGGCAGTACGAACAAAGGTTTATTAGTTTCACGCTCTTGAGAGTGGGGTGGTGGTGGGGAACGATGTTTCGGGCATAAACCCTTCTTCAGGTGAAAAGTGAGTGGGAAGAGAGTTCCAAGGGTGTGTAGGGGAGTGGTGGAGAGACATATAGTAAAAAGGGGGTGAGAGGAAGCGGTATATATATATGTATGTATACGTACATACATATATGTATACAGACGTACAGTAGTATGTATACATATACATACATGCACACATATATATATATGCACGTATCGGTTTACCGAACATTTATTATAATTCTCGGTTTGTTTGTTTGTAAACAAACAAACGGCCCGAATTACGCCGTACAGTGTTTAGGCAACCACGTCACCTTTTTGTTCAACACTGACACAGGGACGATGTACTAGTTTGAAGCTTATTAGCTATCGTCAGCATCGTATACCTTCCTGCTGATGATAGCTAATAAGCTTGAAACTAGTACATCGTTCCTGTGTCAGTGTTGAACAAAAAGGTGACGTGGTTGCCTAAACACTGTACGGCGTAATTTGGGCTATTTGTTTGTTTACAAACAAACCGAGCATTATAATAAATGTTCGGTAAACCGATACGTGCATATATATATATGTGTGTGCATGTATGTATATATATATATATACATACAACTGTACGTCTGTATACATATATGTATGTACGTATACATACATACATACTTCCATTTAAGTAAGTGCCGTACTAAGAGTGAGAAATGAAATTTCGTTTTATTCTATTCCATTTATATATATATATATATATATATATATATATATATATATATATATATATATATATATATATATATATTTAGAAACACACAGATACATGCGGACACACACATATACATGAATGCATCCACATCCAACCGTGAGTTAATGGTGCCAACCTTACCGATGTTGCTCTATGAATGACTGGGACAGACCAATCCGGTTGAATTAGACTGAACCAGTATCAGAGCTAAAAGTACATTATGAAGAGAGAAGAAACATTTAGATATAATTAGTAATAAAATGTATCATACCTAAACTGCTCCTAGATTCCTCGACTACGTAGTTTCGTGGCATAAACAAAAACAATACATCATAAAGATATAGAGTTTTTGCGAGGTCTGCCGACTTATCAAGAGGATACCTCGTTTTACTAGCTTCAAGAACGCGTCTATATGATGAGAAAGAATCCCAAAAGGCGGAGGGGGAGATAGTCACGTGATACAACGGTCAAGAATATATATATATTAGGTTATGCAAGAAATGCTTAGGGTTATCCTGAATGCAGTAATGATTAATTACTACAATAGATTTGCGGGGTTACTCAACGAGTTATGGAAGAATAGTCGCAAAAATTCAGTTTCAGATCCTTCTGTATTCCCGAGTGTATATAAAGAATGAATAATAACAGGTAGACATCATACAAAGGTAATTTATTCCGAGTGCTTACAAATGTTTCAACAGTAGTTATACAGCCTAATCATGCTATGTGCAATTGATAATTAATAATTATTTGATTGCAGAAACTCAATTTTCAAATGCTTCGACTACCATTTCCTCAGAGCAGAATGGTTAAAATGTAAATACCCTTGTATTTCTTAAAGGAAGTTTTTGGAGAAGATAGAGTAGAAAGGAAGAGAGAAAGAAGGAGATAGAGAGAGAGAGAGAGAGAGAGATAGGGAGAGAGAGAGAGAGAGAGAGAGAGAGAGAGAGAGAGAGAGAGAGAGATGTAGGGGTTGGAGAAGTGGGAGAGAGTGGTTTTAAGAATACAGATAGCTTAATCAAAATGTTGTGGTAGGGGTTTTATTTTACTGTTTATTCTCAAGGTGACAGCCCCTTAGGCATTGTGTTGATGTGGTCAAGATTGGGATCATTTATTGCCACAGAGAGCAGTTTCATAGATGTGGTGAGGGAGTGTGGTAGACCGAGGGCGAGAGAGGGGGGGGGGGGAGAGATAGTAAGAAAGAGAGATAGAGAAGAGACAGACGAAGGCTACGAGATGGGGGATACATCGAGTTCATAGTTGTAGTCTGCAAATCACACTCAAGTACCCATTTATAATGATAACCAGGGTATTAGCTTGTAGTGTGGGGGTGAGGGATATAGTTAGGAAGTAGTTATTGAGAGGAATTAGTTAGCGAGAAAGCAATGTTGCAGTCTCGGGTTCAAATGTTCAGTTTGTGGTTGCAGTATATATATATATGAATAAAGTTAGTCCTTCATCAGTGATCTTCCAACCATCATTGGTATTTCATCGCTTTAAAGACCATATACCCCCTCCTCCTCCTTCTTCCCGTTTGACCTGTGCGTAATTCTTTTCTTTCGCACCCTTGGTCTGGCAGGTCGATTTTTTTCTCTCTCTCGTCTACGATTTCACAGAACTTACGTTCACCGAAATCACAGACTAGATCCCTTCTTCCTCCCGTTAGACCTGTACGGAATTCCTTCCTTGCTTACATTCCAACCAGGTTTGATGGTCTTTATTCTCTCTCGTTCACGATTTCACCGAATTTAAATTCATAGAAATTTGGGACTTGACTCCTTCTTCCTCCCTTTCTGTTGCTTCACCATTTTGTTTGTTTACACTCGTGTCCCCTTTAATTACGTGTCCCAACGACTTTTTTTAGCCGTTGCTCGCACCAACCGGAGGTATATGGTCTTTAAAGCGATGAAATACCAATGATGGTTGGAAGATCACTGATGAAGGACTAACTTTATTCATATGTAACCCATTAGCATCCCGCAGCACGTTTTTCTCATATATATATATATATATATATATATATATATAATGGGTGGATTCCCAATATATATGGGAGGTTATCACAGTTAGAAAAGGTGTTACTAGAATGTAGGCATCTTTTTTCTTTTATAGAAATGTCTTCTACGTGACTAGAACTGTTTCATTCGTAAGTAATCATCAGGAAAGTGTATTGTAAGTTGCAATACAAAGTTTCAATTTTCCGATTGGTATATCATTTGAAGTGGAGTGCAATTCGTCAAATTTGCCGAGAAAGATTGATTACAAAAACAAAGAAATTTCATGGGTTAAGTAATGAAATTACTGAGCTCGCCACGTTTTAAAACAATTTAGGCCCCATGAAATAATTTCTACCTTTTTTGCTCAAACCCCTCTATACGACCGTCTTTATAAAATGAACGAAACCTAAAATAATACATTTTAGATGTATGATGACTGAATATAAGACTAGATGATTTTATCATACCTGAATCTCCTTTGGTACTGTGCAATTTTGGATAATTTGAGTCTCTGCAATACTTCTACTAACTACTAAATTGATCCACTTCTTTGTGGCAACATTAACTGCTTCAGTTCTTCACTAGATAATTCTCTATCGTTCTCAATGACTCTCTTTAATATCTTGAGAGGTCGTCCGCGTTTTTGTTTCACATTAGTAGGCACCCATAGTATCACAACATCTTAGATTTAAAATAAAACCTTTTGTTACGTGGTTAAATCTTTGAATAAAATATATAACCCTTGTTTGTATCTCCTTCAGTTCTAGCGATGTATGTCCCAGGTTTTCAAACAACGGAACAGCTTACTCATGTTATTCACGTACAAGTGGCTGAACAGTCAAAAGACACGTGTACCTTTAACATAAATCTCAGGACTTTTGAGCGTGATTCTCTAAGTAATAAAGTTGGCTCTTTGAATCTCAAGTACAACTCACCTTTCCAAGGTGAGTCAACTGGAGCAATGTGAAATTAAGTGTTTTTCTCAAAGGCACAACACATTGTCGTCGAGAATCGACCTCGCGACCTTAGGATAGTGAACTCAACATCCCTAACCACTTAGCTACACACGCTCACATATAACTAAGTCGAAGTTAAATATGAACCTACATTTTTTCCGCCTATGAAGAGGTCCACTTAAGAAAAGAAAATATTAATTGTCATAATTTGAGTGCAAACAGAATGGCAATTGAAATGTTAACATTTGAAAGTTGGATTTAATCTTGATTAGGCTGATGGCAGAACACTTAATCTAAACAAATTAATAAAGAGATGCTGATAAAACGGAAGTCTTCTCCCCATCCTTCTTCAAGTGAGTATTGTGTTTGTGAACAAACATTTTTCTCCTATTCGGTTTTATATTGTGCAATAATTGTTTCTACTATTGGCACAAGGCCAGCAATTACCCAGTACATTACTGGTACTTTATTTTATCGACCCCGTAAGGATGAAAGGCAAAGTTAACCTCGGTTGGATTTGAACTCAGATCGTAAAGGGACGTAACTATGCTGGAAAGCATGTCCGACCCTCTACCGATACTGCCAATCCACCGCCTTTATATTGTGCAATAATGACAGTGACAATGTATTTTTAACTCCTGATGGAGGCCTAGATGCACCATCCTGATACACGGCGTGTCTTTGGGGGAACATATTCCTCACCAGTTCTGAACACGGCTGAATTCCTCCAGAGAAATAATGGTGGGGAGGGAGGGCAAGAGAAGAAAAAGATTAAGAATTGATCCTAGTATTGTACTGTCATTTTATTTATCGACATCGAAGATATGAAAAGCAAAGTTGAAGTCAGTGACATTCGAAATCAGAGTGCATTAAACAGGGACAAATAACTAATCATTCTTAATCAGACGCCCAAATCCACTCTGCCAATTCACCGCCTTTGTGCAATAATTCTGTTATACAAATCATAGTGAGATATATATAGTGAACTGTTTAAATGTTCATGATCAGGACCCGGGATCAGTGGAGGAAATACAATTTGATAAATGTTTGACTGGTAGAATAGCAGTTCATGTGGTGCAGTAATATGGAGTAGCGGAACCTACACTCTAGTTCAGTGAGTGGCAAACTACGGTTCATTTGGCTTTCGTTTTGGCACGTCTAATGTCAAGATTGCATGATATTTTTTAATAGCTCGCCTTGTGATGAATCACATTCTATGTACCCCACCGCTTGAAAAAGGTTGCTTATGCCTGTTCTAGTACATCATATATCGCACTAACCTCTTAAGTGTCGACATTTTATATCCTCTCAGTTGAATTATACAATGACCATTTATTTGAAGAGAAGAGACATATGAACAGCTACGTGATGTTGTATGGTTTTTTTAGAAAGAATAGGAAGAAAGTTAATGGTAGAAATTCAATAATTTCGATATTCTCTTCCGCTTCTATAATAAGTAATACACAACGTAAGAGACGTGAAGCATTCATATAATGACCAACCTGTTTACTCCACTGGTTATTATTGATTCCAAGATTACTAGGATAATTAAATTTAATATTT
This sequence comes from Eledone cirrhosa, assembly GCA_964016885.1. NCBI lineage: Eukaryota > Metazoa > Mollusca > Cephalopoda > Octopoda > Eledonidae > Eledone > Eledone cirrhosa. Next base: position 122,512,082 of record OZ024741.1, on the reverse strand, counting down.
ACTGCATCATTAGTTTGTGAAATGTATGTCTTTAGTGAAAGTAACGTGAAAATGGCTGCACATTCCAAAGACACAGGCACCTAATGCTATTGGCAAAATTTGGTCGACCCGAGTCTATGGTAAAGACGCCTATCGAAGATGTCACGCAGTGGAGTCGAATCCGAGATCTTATGATTGCGAAGCAAACGCATTAATAATTCGACTATGCTGTATCTACATTGTATATACTAAGAACAATATATAAAGACCAACATCAATAGAATCTATTCCATGCGTAGAAATTGATGACTAGGAATTGACACCAGTTTTGGGCCTTTCGACACCATGAACAAGATGATTTGAATGAAAAGGAAAATAGGCACTGCAAAATATATGTATTTATTCTATCGAATATATGTATTTATTCTATCGAACTTGACGGGAAAATATACAAAATCAAACGAACGAAATTAGATTTCAGAAGAAGCGAATTTAAATTTAAACACAAATTCAACTGCCATACTTTTATTGATAACTGAAATAAGTTGATATATTTAGCGGGTTGTCTAGAAAATTATCTTTCTCCTTCGTGGGTCCACCCTTTTCAGGAACATTTAAAACAATATCTCGGCAGTCTGAGCAATTTTCGAAATACACTCAGTGTTCCGAAACATTGAAGCTAATCGTGTAGAATATTACGGAACCTTAAAAAAACAAATATAAGGAACTGGCATATGACTGCAATTATTTTAAAATAGGATTAAAACCAACAGAATTATTGTTTGTAAATTTCCGTGGTAAGTCTCTTTACACGAAACCCATCTATGTTCAATAAATAAATATACACTGCCCCCTTTCCGGTAACTCTAGCGACCAACCTTTGATTTTCTGGTATGCTAGTAAGTTCCCAGTCTATTGCTCACTTCATTTTTCCATCTGATATGTGGTATTTCCTTTCGACGTATTCCTTCCTGGCCACTCTCTTTAGTGAATTTTTCCAAGGCAACGGAAATATTTGTTTATGTTCTTTTTTTATCTATAGACGCAGGCATAACCGAGCGATAAAGAAATTCGATTCGGAACCACATGGTTCGAGCTTCGTTCCAAGTGCATGGCATTTTCTTGAAGACTAGTCTTTTGTCCTGTACATTCGGATTTACCAATAGTTTGTGAGTGAAATCTGACAACCAAACTAAGCAGAATTCCCTTCCACCTGAAGGAGAATGCAGTTCACTTACGGTTAAACCCCAACTACCTGCTACTACTGCTGGTACACATTTGCATAAGGTAACCGGAGCAACGTGAAGTGTTCTACTCAAGAACGCAGCACACCGTTCAGACAGTCCGAGAATCGAATCTGCACCATTATGATTGTTTGCCTAACACTCTAACCACCAGTCCACGCAAGCCTCTAACAAACATATATTAAATTAACTAGAGCCTGAGGGAACCCCAGTAGCATTCAATATCTATATTTGCTACTTGTACCGACAAAGAATCTAATAATTTTAAGCTCACGTAGAGGAAGCATGGTCAAATGGTTAAGAAGTTTGATTTGCAATCATTAGGTGCCTGGTTCAATTCCAAGTGTCCAGTACCATAGCCTCATGTCGGCTCATAACATGTGAGTGAATCTGGGCAATCAGAATCTGTTTGGAAATCATCGAATGGACTTTACCTGTAATTCAAAAGGCCAGCTTTTTCCATACAGTCACACGCTGAATTTCCTTCAGAATTATTTAATGAGTACACCTGTCTATGGAACGCTCAACCAATTACACGGTAATTTCAGGTGCTAGCTGTTCTGTTGATCGAACAACTAGAACAATCATCGTCGAAACTGATGCAAGTCCATTCCACTAAAGTTAAAACGAAAACCAAATAAAGAAGCACCGCTTCGAATTGTTGTTGTTTGACTTCCTTCAGTTTCGACGTCGATTGTTCGAGTTGTTTAACCATCAGAACAACCTGCTCACGCTTAACGTGTAAGGACTGAGCATTCTTCAGACACATGTATACTAACGGGATTAACAGGGAGATTTAATATGGCATCGCGTGTTACTTGGCTGGACCATTCATTTCCAAGAAGAACTCATTTTCTTTTGTCAACTGATGGACTTGTGCAATGTGAAGGACAGAATGTGCCACAGTGAATCGAACTTACAATGTCACGATCGTGAACCAAACACATTAATCACCAAGACAAAGGCTTCAGTAGGATTTATTATCAACGTACGCACACCCTAACTTTTTTCAGATATAATCGACATTGGCATCACTAGAGAACACATTCTTTTTTACAGATCACATTACGGATTTGGCAATTACTTTCCAACTCTTCTAAACAAATTAACGCAGATATATATATATTTGGGAAGGGTCACATTGTTGTAATAATATTGCCAGAAATAATAACGGAACACACTCACTGTTTGGTTGGTTTTCGCTTCTATATCTTTTATATCTTGGAGATATAAAAAATACAGAAGTGAAAACCAACCAAACAATATGACCCTCCCCAAGTATAACAATATTTGTTTCGACACACGATCTCATATCAAAAACCTTGCAAAACAAATTCATCGCCGTCATTATATATATATATATATTAAAATACAAATATTAATAAAATAGATGTTCTTTTGATCAATTACATTTTATTATACATATTTCGGATGTACAACAGTCATCAGACAACATATAATGATACATGATATACCCTGAGATGTTAAATGGTTATGATTTAATCAAGGTAGTGATTAACCTAAGAGAAAGTTTAACATTTATACCCTAATAATGAGAAAATGCGAAAACGTAATAAATTCAATAGAGAGTAAGAAAAACGTTGCTTAATTATTACTAGAGTTGCGGTAAACTCCACAGTTCCGAAGTTTTGTCCAAAGAATGGAGTTTACCGCAACTCTAGTATATCAAATAACTGTGCGCTCTGTACAATGGATACCCTGTTGATTATTAATAACTATGAGACCCTAATTAACAAAAAAAAGTGAATTATTCTCTAGTTGCCTCCATAAAGCTACGTCCACATTCTTAGCCTCCCACAAAACGAGAAAAAAAGGGAGAGAAATACTTAACCATTAAAAACTTGGTTGTCAGACGTATATAATCAACAGGGAAAACATTAATGGCCTTTAATATTGCATTATCTTGTGGATTGGCAGTATCGGTGGAGGGTCGGACGCCATGCTTTCCAGCATAGTTACATCCCTTTACGATCTGAGTTCAAATCCCGCCGTGGTTCACTTTGCCTTTCATCCTTACGGGGTCGATAAAATAAAAGTACCAGTAATGCACTGGGTAATTGCTGGCCTTGTGCCTAAAGTAGAAACAATTATCTTATAACTATCTATAGAAGAAATAACGCTCGAATGAAAGACACTTGTTCAATAACATGCCGGAACATTGATATACATGACATAATATTATTAACTTTGATCCATACCATTATTTCTTTATTTCTCTCTCTTTATCTTCCTATCTAAGTTTTAAATTTTAGTTTAATATCCAACCCATACATTTTTGCGGAACTTATTTCTAACTGTGAATCTTTCATGTGTTTTTTTATCTCTTATTTATAATATGTATGTAATTATATTTTCTACGTTTTCAAATATACCTACTGCATTTTTATATCCATGATTCAAATATAGATCAAATATACAAACTATAAATTATTATAGACCTTATTTTGAACTCTGAATTATCCTTGCCTTTATTATTGCTTTTCTTATATATATATATATGTATATAACTATAACACGTTCGAACTTTATTATATAAAATTATAACCGTTATCATTTACCTAAAGTATACTGTATCAATAATACCTAATTTATATCCATATATACCTCCCTGTATCTTTCTATACATAATTTTTAGTTAACTTCTAAATTTCTTGATTATTATTTATTTCGAACTATGAATAATTAATGCATTTACACCCTGTCATATATAGATATATATTTAACTTTAGCATGCCTCAATCTATTATTTTATTTTTATTTTCGTTATCATTTACCTAAAATATACTGGCTCATTAATATATATCTATATACATAATCGTTATTGAAATATTTCTAACAATACGTACTTCATAAGATTTACACACTAAATATGTTGACAATGATTATCTTCGGTAAAGTTTACATTTAGGAAAATATTCAAAAGTGTAAACTTTCCTTTCCGCTAGCCAGCTAAATCCTTTAAATGTTATCCTCATAAAATTCAGAAGTTTAGAAATGTTAACACACTTATAGAATTTACAAATCTAAGAAATATAAATAACCAGCAATTTAAAAAAAAAAACTAAAATCTTGATTCTTCACCCTAAAATAGCATAAATTAAATATTTTTAAACTTAACCGTTTAACTTTCGGAAAAAATCTCCTTCTACATATCTTTCCCTCTCTATATATCCTATTCCAGTGGCTCTCATTGACTGTTTTCCTAGATAAACATAAATTGTAGTATCATACATTTTAAAATCTCTATAACAGTTACATTAATCAACGTTTTTTTTACTCACACATTCTCTATTGAATTTATTACGTTTTCGCATTTTCTCCTTATTAGGGTATAAATTTTAAACTTTCTCTTAGGTTAATCACTACCTTGATTATATCTTAACCATTTAACATCTCAGGGTATGTCATGTATCATTATATTTTGTCTGATGAGGACGTACTGTTGTACATCCGAAATATGTATAATAAAATGTAATTGATCAAAAGAACATCTATTTTATTAATATTTTAATTTTAATATTAATAACTCTGGAAAATTATTTAATCGTAGCGTGCTTCCAATCTACTGTAAAACTCATTCTTTGATATACTCATTGAATCTTGTTTAACTCTTTAATATATATATATATATATATATATATATATATATATATATATAGAGAGAGAGAGAGAGAGATAGCGAGAAAGAGAGAGAGTATTTACTATTTATACTTTGTAATGTGATAAGGAATGTTCCGGCTTTGTTAGATGGATCCGCTTTCATAATTTGTTGGCTTACTTACAATAATTGTTTCTACTTTTGGCACAAGGCCACCAATTACCCAGTGTATTACTGGTACTTTATTTTATCGACCTCGTAAGGATGAAAGGCAAAGTTAACCTAGGCGGGATTTGAACTCAGAATGGCAAGGGCCGTAACTCTACGCGTCAAAGCATGGCGTCCGACCCTCTACCGATACTGCCAATCCATCTACAATAATAAGAAATGAACTGATGACCATAGTGAGGAAGATGATAGTGATGGTGATGGTGATTATGATGAGGAGGAAGAGGAGGGAGAGGAGACGATTTGACATTGACCGTATGTTCTATATGTCTTATATTATAAGAATAGTAACAGCCTTTTGTAGAGATCAACAAATTGTGGGAGTGGCTTCTGTTGGATATATAAAGTTATTGACAACGATATTTGTCTAGGTTTCGTGTAAGGGTTTAATTTGTTTCAAATTTAGGCACATGTCCAGTAGTTTAGGGGTGGGAGAAGGTATACGTCGATGATATCGAGCCAGTACTTAACTGGTACTATATTTCATTGACAACAGAAATATGAAAGGCAAAGCTGACCTCGATGGGATTTGAACTCACGACGTGCATAGTCATATTTAAATACAACTGAGCATTTTGTCCGTATTTCTACAGATTCTGCCAATCTGCTACTCGAATACCATGTTTAATTAATCGATGACATTGTGTCTATTCTCATAAAATCTAGAGACCATTACTCTGAAACCCTCGTATACCACCATCTAAATTCTTTTGGCGTAAATAGTGAGTAACTGGGGAGTGTACTATCTTCGAAAACAAACACGCCAATTGGATTTATATCATATTGTAAATAAGTGATTTTGACACGTTTTCCCGCAGTCATACGTACACACACATAGGCTATATAAATGCTCTCAACTTCCACATTACGTGTATATATATATATATATATATATATTACGTGTGTATATATATATATATATATATGTGTGTGTGTGTGTGTGTGTGTGTGTGTGTATGTATGTGTATGTGTGTGTATGTGTGTGTGTGTGTGAGTGTGTGTATGAGTGTGAGTGCGTGTGTGTGTGTGTGTCTGTGCGTGTGTGTGTTTTAACGTACTATTTTCTATATTTCTAGTAGTTTGAGTTAGGTTTGTGCCCTATATTTTTATATACTTACATATTTTGATCGATATTCACATGTGCGAGCCCAGAGATTTGAGGCTTACAATGACGTATGTTGCTAAATGTGAATATTTCTAACGTTAAATAAATATACACATAGAGACGCTGTGGAAAGTTTAATCTATGATCGGATCACAGATACCTGCATATCGATGTATGAGGGTTGTATAAATGCATTTCAGAATTATTCTTAATCATCAGCTACGCCTAATTACACCGAAATATTGAGATATGAATATCTTGCTTATATACATATATTGATAATACGGGATTCAGAACAAAGGCGTACATATATATGTAAAAAGTAAAAAGAAATAACAAAGCAATCGACACAGTAGATTGAAGAAATCTATTAGTCTAACGCGTGAAATTGCAGGAAAAGTGTCTTAACATTTCGGACACTAGTTCATCATCAGAAGATAGAGTTACAAATAAAAGATAAAATAGAAAGGTGAAAAGTGAGAAAAGAAAGGAACGAAGTAAGAAATAAGAAAAAAGGGGGAACACATGTGTGTATTCAGTCAGCCATATACATAAGAAATAAACTGATGACCATAGTGAGGAAGATGATAGCTGCATGCGCGTGTGTGCATGAATTTGTGTGTGTGTGTGTGTGAGAGAGAGAGAGCGTTTGTATGTATACATGCCTGTGTATCTATATACGGACAAACACATACGTATATATAAGTAAGTATCTATACAGACAGACACCCCACCCTGATTATACCTTCAGATATATACCTGTAACTATTGGGTCTCTGTGGTATGTTACTAGCTAACTCAGTATAAATTTTGAGAAGATGGTCTTCACAGGACCAGAAAGAACACGACTAGTTGAGAAGTTACAAGTACAATTCATTAATTGAACTGTAAAAATATGTAAAACATTCCAAAAGTAATTCTGCATGCAATAACTGCATATACATATGTAAAAATACAAAGCATATGCACATGCACACAGATACCTCAAAACATACAGATCCACACTTACAATAACACACACACACACACACACACAGACACACACACACACACACACACACACACACACACACACACACACACACACACACACACACACACACACACACACGCACACACACGCATCAGCTATGCATACATATTTACCTGATTGATGTTGTCTAAATTCTAATGAATTGTATCGATGTTAGAAACCGATTGCATCTCCATTAGTACACACATACATCGACATGCATGCAATCATGCGTAATAGTTATATGCATGCTTACATATACACCTACATGCATTCATGTATACATACATATGTACATACATACATACATACATACCCATAATTTCTTTGTTGGCGATCTGAAACTCTATGCCAAGAACATGGACGGGGTGAAGAAAAATCTTGACCTGGTTACAACGTTCTCAACGGATATAGGAATGGAGTTTCGCCAAGATAAATGCTCATACATGACTGTAAAGCGGGGGAAAACAACAACCCAATCTAGCAACATTGTCATCAATGGCCTAACTGTTTCACCAAGATCTGATGAGGACTGCTACAGATACCTGGGAATAGATGAGAATATATCCTATAATGGTATCTGTAATAAAGAACGCGTAACCAGGGAATACTACACCCGATTAAGAAAGATCTGGTATCGGAACTCTCTGCACAAAACAAAACAGTGGCTCACAATGTGTTTGCTGTGCCTGTCCTAACCCCAACGTTTGGAATACTAAATTGGACGATAGACGAAATCCGAGCAGTTGATGTTGGAACTCGAAAAATACTGAACAACACCGGAAACTTCCACATCAACAGTGACATAGACCGCTTTTACTTGAAACGTAAGCAGGGAGGCAGAGGCCTAACATCAGTCCAGGCAACATTTGAATGTCGCATCATATCTCTCCGACAACATCTACGAACCTCGAAGCGTAGGAGCCCGTTTCTCGAGCAAGTCTATCTGCATGAAACAGATAAGATCATGAGAGTTGTGAAGGAACTTCTTGAGAGATATTCCCTGTGTGATAATTAAAAACTCACACCCAGGGAAGTCGCTCAGCAGTATCGCAGTGAATCCATGGATGGAAAACTGCATGCCTATCAGCAAAAAATCATGCATGGATATGTTGCCAGAAAGCTCCAGAGTGAGAGTAATATAGATAACAAAAGTAGTCTATCTTGGACCAACAGCCGCTATATTGGCTCCCACTTTGAAGGATACGCTTTTGCAATCCAGGAACAGGAGATTAGCACGAAATACCTGATTCACAAAAGAGATAGGGATGCAAGCAAAACACCTAGATGTGATAACAAGTGCAGACTCTGCAAAACTAACATCGAGGATATCACTCATGTCATCAGCAGCTGTCCAAAGATGTCATCACGGTACTATCTACCTATGAGGCATGATGTATTGGCCAAAACACTGTACAATGCAGTTCGTAAAAAAGATAGCCCCGATAATAAACACATTAAAAGCTACAACAATGTGGAAGACATCCATGTACATAATATGAAAGAGTACTGGTGGAATGTTCCAGTAAAAACCCCAATAAAATGCAGACATAACAGACCAGATATTATGATATGGGACATGGAGAAGAAAACATGCACAGTAGTGGAAATTAGCTGCCCAACAGATGCCAATATAATATCAAAGATTAGTGAAAAGGAGATTATTTATGCAGAACTGATGAAAAATCTGCAGATACTCCATCCTGATTACACCTTCAGATTTATGCCTGTGATTATTTATGGAACAGTAAAAATATGTAAAACATTCCCAAAATGTTGCATCTAATAACTGCATATACACATGTACAGATACAAAGCATATACACATGCACACATACAACTCAAAACATCCACATCCACACATACAATAACATCCATATCTATACATGCATACATACATATCTAACTAGTTGATGTTGTGTAAATTCCAATGAAAAAGTCTTGTGTCTATGTTAGAAACCGACTCTCTCTCTCTCTATTGGTAAAACTTTGTGCAATTATAAAACCAGAAGAACATACATATATACATACATACATACATACATGATGGCTGCAAACTCTGCTAAGAGAATTGCAATTGCTTGTCAGCTTATAGAGTTTGGTGCACTTTTAGGCTACGGCCAGGCACACGAACCTGTAACAGAACCTGAACAAGCAATGCCTGTGCTTTGAAGGTTTTTTTAAGTGGGGAAAGAAAGATCTTGCACTCGACCAATCCCACTTTCTGGGCATCGAAAACACTACCCGAAAAGGGGAATTGGTCAACATCATCGGATGCTTCCGAAGCCGGAAGTTTTTGTTTTTTTTAGAGTTTTCCTCTCCTAGAAATATGTTGTGACAACAACTGGGGCCTTTCATTCCTAGGTAAAAAAAAGTATTATTTGGCTGGCCGTTGACTCTGCCGAGTTCCTCCTCCCTTTGACGGGTCTTGTATTTCACCCTGCAGGCTGTCCAAATATCACCCTGCTCACCAAGCTTGGTGGGGTTGCCAGTTTAGTCGCCGACGATCCGACCATGGGACATGTTGTACTGCGTTACATGTTACCAGTAGCACTCGAGAGCGATCTGATATAATACATACATACACACATACATACATATTGGGAATGAATATTTGTACTTTCACACAGATTAATTGTTCCCAACCAAAGTAAATGTTTACAATATTGTACATATTTATGTTTGATGGACGTAAATATAGGCTTGCTTGGGTGTGCCTGTGTGTGCGAGGTGTGTGGATGCATGGGTGCGTATGTGTGGTCATTGGGCTGTATACGTGTATGTACGTGAATGTATTTGTATGTATGAATGCGTATGCATGTTTGTGTGAGTATATATGTGTGTAGGGTGTATATTTTTAACCAATACTATTTAGAAATTTCTAGGAATGCACGAACGATATTATTTCCTATATTTAAATAATGAGAAAGGTTAAAAGTTTCCTGATTGTGGGCATCATCGTTGTTATATGATAGGGTGTGGAAGCTATAAATATATTCTTCAGAGAAAAGCAGACCCTTTGGAATATATCATAAAAACTGGACATTCTTCTATACCTTGCGTGCATTACCAATGGCGAAATATAGATTAGAATGAATATGAATTTTAAACTATCAACATATATATATATACATATATATATATATATATATATATATATATATATATATATATATATATATATATATATATATATATATATATATATATAAATGGGCTCTTTGAGCCTACCAAATTTTCACCAGGCAATAGTCAAACCGAGGATACAGTAAACGACTCAAGTCCAAGTTGAGACTGAACCTGAAACCGACTGGATGCGAAACGAACTCCTCAATCACTTATACATGCTTACGTATTCTAGGAATGTATATATGTAGGCCTATCCTGTTTTATGGAGTTTCAAAAACATTCTCTACTATCATAGGCATTTATTACATATCAAGCATATCTAAATGTATTAGCTATATATATTTCTCATTGTTATTGATTATATCAAAATGACGTGTTCCTTTTTTATTGACTACACTACAACCACATGTGGAAGTGCGTAGCTCATTGGTTAAGGTATTCAACTCCCTGTGGTGAGATGTGTCTTTCCGCACGACATTGTATTTCTCATTGGTCTTGGTCCATTCATGTGGGGGAAAAAATGAGTTCTACTTGTGATGCAAAAACACAAACCCTTACGTTAAGGGTACACATGTCTGTGGAATGCTGAGCCACTTGTACGTTTATTTCATCTGCAAGCTGTTCCGTTGATCAAACAACTCAAACATTCATCGCCAGAGCAACATAAACTCAGAAAATATCATCGGTGTGAGCACCTAATAAACCACCTAAAAATCTCAATAATAAACGGATCAAACAAAAGCAGCGAATGCCCAACATTGAGTGAAAGTAATTGATAAAGAATAAATTAAATTTGCAGCTCAAAACTATATACGTTTGCTTAGACTCCTATAAGTTTGCATCCGATAGGAGGTTTCATGGTTGATTTAATGATATCCGCTCCGGTCCTATCACGAAAAGCAGCAGAAAATGAAGCATCCTGTTGAAACATCCAATGTACCTCCTGTTGCCGTACTCGAACTCAGGACATTATGTTTCTGAGTCCCACAGCAATTAGGCAACACGCCTCCACTGAAAGTAGCTGCAGTCAGATTACTCAAGGTCGCTGTAAAAATATCAGGGTTTTTTTTTTCAGTGATATCTGAAAGAAGCAATTCTTTGTGAAAAATGTCATGAGAAGAAATTGACATAATAAACATAGAAATAATTATATAAAATGCATAAATTACAATTATATTCATTTACTATGTAAATGTAAGTCATTATTCCAAATTGTAAACAATAAAAAAATAAAGCCCCGCTATTATACTGGGTTTTCTCAGTCATTTTTCTCAGCGACTAGACAAGTAAATACATATTTTATTTTATTGTTTAGTCAGGGTGGGGGAAAGAAAAGAAGTACTTACAGTACTTTTCAAACACTCCGAGATGTATGAGAGAGAGGGAGAAAGGAAGGAAGGTATCCTCAGCCAGCGATTTGGTGCAAATACTTGTAAGAGTGAAAATTCTACTAAAGGAAGCCAAGGAGAAGATGGGAGTGTTAAACCAAGCGACGGATTATGTCTACACCCCCAAACGTTCAACCTAATAGGTATTCACCCCAGGTACATATAATGTAAGACGTCAAACGAGTTCCAGATATTTTGTAAATATTCAGTTCAATATATTAACTGAGATCGATAACAAATATTTTGTCACGATTTCTCGGTGTCATTCGATGCTCTCCTTTCGAATGAATAAATCATTAAAAATTCAAAATAAACAATAACAACCACATTCAGTTTCGCTATTTTTAATATCATTTTAATCATAATTATTTTAGTCAATTTGATATATATTAAGCTAAATTTAATATGCAAGGTATTTTTTGTCTCGAAACTTCTCTTTCCTTGTTAGACAAAATTTCAAGAAGTTAGTTCTTTGAACTTTATATTTCATCTGAATATGTTTCTGGCATGTATCAGACACAAATTCGACGCCACAGGACTCATATTCTCCTCTATGTTCTATACCATGTCACTCCACTAATGTATACGTTTACAAAAAGATTACTTGAATATTCGTAGCACCAGATAATGTTTTGAAATGAGTTTAGAGCAGTTATCTCTAGCTTGAGTTTATAGGAACTCAAAGGCTTTACTAAAAATGATCGTGGAAGAAATGGGTCTCCCAGAAGGTTTACCAGTAATGTTTTACAGTTTTTATTACATTCAACATGATATTCAAAGATTGTACTTTAATATGTTATTCTTTCATGAAATGATATAGATGTTTTTTAAAGGTAAATAAAAGAAAAACGTGTAAATATGAAGGATTTCCATTATCAAGATTGACTTTGCCTTTCATCCTTACGGGGTCGATAAAATAAAGTACCAGTAATGCACTGAGTAATTGCTGGCCTTGTGCCTAAAGTAGAAACAATTATCAAGACTCTCTTTATATTTGGTCTTTTGTATCATCGTTAGAGACCACTGATTTAAATCACAAATTTAGAACTCTAGCAAAATATTTCTGATAAAAAAAACACTACCTCAAACATTACAAATAAATAATGTATAAGCAAGACATAAATTAATGGAATGTCGTCATCCAAGACGAAATAGCTGCAAAAACACATCAGCTGAACTACACATGGAGACATGCCGCAAAAAAATTATCCCGTCTCTTGCAATTTCAAATATGTTGCTGCGTGTTCGTATTGTTCGCAAGACATTTAGTTTTCTCTTTTATGCGTTAATATACTCTCTCTCTCTCTCACACACACACACACACACACACACACACACACACACACGCACGCACACACACCCACACACCCCCACACACACACACACACACACACACACACACACACACACACACACACACACACACACATAACGTTTATGATGCTTACATCTATATTTGTGTATGTGTGTGTATGTATGCAATTATATATGTAAGAATGACAGGCAGACAGACAAATAGATAGTAGATAGATAGATAGATGCAGTTGAGGTAAGGGAAATATGTATGTATGTATATATCTATGAATACAATCATAAATCATATATGTTTGAGGGGGAAAATATACACAAGCAGATAGAATATGTGTGTATTGTGTAGATGTTATGTATGGGTATATATTGCTTTAATGCGATAGCTAGTTTGTGTATCCATACGTGCTTTTTAATATATTTTCTCTTGAGTTTTTGTTGCTGAAAAAAGAGGTTTATTTTAAAGGCTAACTGGGGATTAGATTCTTGGAGAACGTTTAACGTAGCGATACATTTGAAATTACTATATTTTCGGGATTTGAATTAAACTGTACTTGTTTGTAATATGATTCATCCCAATTTACTCTATAGGAATTTTGAATATCATCCGAAGGAAAATTTTTCTTAATTTCTTGCAAATCAAAATCAAAATCCAAATCCTCAAAGTTACTATTTCTGCTATTTCGAAATGTTTCCTGGTTTTCGATTTCATTTCTAGTAATAACGTGCTCGTAATCGGGGTTAGGATGTGTGTCCTTCTGAGAAGGATATCCAACAGTGAGAAACCGACCACCATTATTCATAGGATAATTGCTGCTATTATCATTGGTTGCGTATCTTAGATCAGAGCGCTCGTACGAATGTTGACTCTTTCTGTTTAACATGAAGTCCGTAACTGATAATGTTTCATTTTCCATAGGATTGCCACCGTTTAATCGTGGTAAATTTTCTTCCTGCTTTCTCAAAATAAATTGTGACTCGACACTATTAGGAGCAAAGTTTACCGTATCACCTTGATTAATTACGGAGAAGTCGGATGTTTCGTGGATCTGTTGAAGAATGGAAAATATGTCAAATATCGTAAATATACACATGCAAATATGGAATTGTTTAGACTATTTCTTTGGTTGAATGTAAGGGGCCGACTACATCATTGATATGACTTTCGAGGGGCTGAAATCCACACTAAAATCTAAAATACCGCAGCAGTAAGTAAATGTCCCAAACCAATTAATTTCAAGGAAAATACCATTTACTGCTACCAAAACATACATAAGGTCGCATAGTATGTATTAATATTTCCACCTGTTTACATCAGAACGTAATAGCATAGAAAAACCATCGTGATATTTCTGTTCAAAACAGTACAAATTATAAGAGTGAATAGGATTGTGTCTCATCCTCGCTTTTCGTTTACCCTTTAGTGACTCATAACATAGACACAGCATAACAAACTTTAGATCCTGGGATTGATCCTATGTTAAAGCAAGTATCATTTTATATAAGACTCGGTCGGATCCACCTATGGCCAGTTAGTGAGATTGAAAAGACGGGACATGATTACAAACTCATAAGATGAATTGTACCTGTAATTCAAACAAACGTCGGGAATGTCACAATCTGTGTCACCTTGAGGATTACAGGTACACGTGTCTGTGGCATGCTCACCCACTTACACATGAATTCACGAGCAGGCTTTTTTGTTGATAGAACAAGGGGAACATACGTGTCGAAACCGACAAACATTCATGCAATCCCTTCTAGAAACATGATTCCTTTGTCTTTGAGTAGCATGTCCTGTACAGCTGTCGCAGGGATTCGTGTCAAGTCTTTAGCCTGAGGGAAAAAAAACACTCCCTTCTTCTCAGCCGTCTAAGAGACCGTGGACAATGTATCCAAACGCTGTTTTCTCCTTCTTGGTAACTAATTGTGGTTTCTAATTTAGGTATAATGCGTTTAATTTCAGGGATTGGGGAAGTTAATTATATCGGCCTAGTAATTAAAGGATACTTTATTATATCGGTCACAGGAGGATGACAAGTAAAGTTGACCTCGGTGCAATTTGAGCTCAGAGCACAAAGAGCCAGAAGAAAGCATTTCTTCAGACGCTCTAGTAAAACTGCCAATCAATCGTTCTACTAAGTAGTTATAAAAATGGAATGCCACTGTTTTCAATTGCGATTCGAATCTAATCGGTTTTACATCCCGTTTTGAAATACTCACCGATGCTGTTGTTTCTAGAATCATCGGCTTCCTAGAAATAGAAAGGTACGATAAAGAATTAAATATCATAATATAATAAAGGGAGGAGTGCAGGACTGTGTCCTGAACATCATTTTTTATCCCGTTTGTAAAATAAGTTGGATTACTTTGAATAAATAATGAATTAATATTACTAAATTTCGTAATTCTTGATTAAATATAAATAATTGTATTGCTTATTTCAAGTTGCACTTCTTTTAAAATGTTCAAATGTCAATACTTCTAGTTATGATATAATGAACGCTGTATTACATCGCATATATAAGGTTTATATTTCCGTCGCTAATTTTCTCCTTTTCTGTTTTCATAAAATTTTGACGTAATGGAGATTATATATGATATCGTCTTTTTTATATGTATTATGGATTACTTTACTGATTACAGAAGAGAGTGTACTACAGTCTCTCTTCAATTTCTGTGCATATTCTCAATTACGATTTTTTTTTTTACGTATCCTTTTTTTTACATGCAAATATATTTGCGTATAATATCAATATACACACTACACATGCTAGTTTAATTAAATAAAAGAGTTAATGAAGAAATTCTAATCAATTCCATCTAGATATTTTAAAGGGGCAAACATATTTTGTTTCTTGTTTTTTTTTTTGTTTTTTTTTTATTTGTCAAGGAGGCGTGTAGCTTAGTGGTTAAAGTAGCACACAATCGTGAGTTCCATTCCCAGTGGAATATCTTTGCCTTCTATCACTGAGCATGCCACTTTATTTCACATTGTTTTCCCAGCTGAAATGATTTGTACCTGCACTGACAGTGTAACAACCTGTCTTGTTACACTGAATCTTCCCCTGAAATACATTCAGGTTTCACGTGTCTGTGGAATGATCAGCTGCTTCTTCACGAGCTGGCTCTTTCATTGATCGAACAATTGGAACAGCCGACGGAAAAACAGTAACAACAAAAGTATTTAATCTATTCCGTGGTTACTTTGATCATTTCCTAAACACAGATTACAGGTGGCATTTGGAATGCCTTTTTTCACTGAGAGAAGGTATGAAATCGCTTATATTTTGCTTATTGTTTACTCATAGAGTTCTAACATCAAGTAAAAGCTAATGTCTAAAGGTAATTAATGAAATATGATGCTATTAATGGGATTGAAACAACACCCGAGACCTTCACTACCATCATAACACTCAAAGATTAGCACTAAATAATTTCTTGTAACGATAAAACTCAATTTATCTATCTATCTATCTATCTATCTATCTATCTATCTATCTACTAGTCCGTTTCTTCCGATATCATTTCGGAAAAAGGATCAGGATGGAGAGAGAGGTGCTGCACCCCAGCCGTTTTTATGAAAGATGGGTGAAAGTGGCGAGAATGGCCCGTGTGAATGGGCCTTCACTCTACATCAGACTATAGGTGAGGAAGATGAAAGACCAAGGGAGAATCCCCTCTCTGTGCTCCTGAGGAAAAGGGTTGCACACTTTTTTTCGGGGTTATGTGCGACCCCCCAAGGCGCCTCCTCCCTATTGAGGATTTTGTTATAAAATTTATTTTGTTATATTTTATTTTATTTTTATACTTTTATATCTTGTTATTGCCTCCTCCATATTGAGGACGCCTTTGCATGTAAACTCCCCCCTTTGTACTTGTCCCACTTTTGATGCCCTGGTGGCAAATAAAAAGAAAGTTATCTATCTATCGATGCCTTCCGATGGCGTCGTCGGACGCTGGACGGAAGAACCGGTAAAGCTGCTCGGGGTCTGGTTTGGTCCGGACCTCCAAGTGGAGAAGAACTGGAACGAGGTGACGGCCAAGGTGTTTGCGCTCACCCAGAAGTGGGCCGAGTGCAAACTATCCTTGAAAGGTCGAGCGGAGGTGGCGAATACTTTTATAGCGTCCGTCATCTACTACCACTTGACCGCCGTGCCTTGTCCAGCCAAAACGCTCACTAAAATGGAGTGCGCGCTCTTCCAATTCTTTTGGAAGAAACGGGCTCCTTTGGTGAGAAGATTCATCTGCTGCCAACACCCTTCAAACGGATGGCTGGGGATGCCGTGGCTGACGATGCGCAAACACGCGCTCAGGCTGCGGCACCTCCACGTATTCCTCACCGGACAACCGGTGTGGGCCCCGTTCGTGAGGCGAGTCTTCCCACGATTCGTCTCGCTGACCGAGCTGCAGTCCTGGGTCAAACAAAGACGGAGGAAAATGAGCGACTCGCACATCGAATGTGCTCAGGCGCTCACAGCCCTCTGGCAGGCGGACCCGGCGATCAGTGAAGACTCCACTTCGACATTCTATAGAGGGTTGGCCCGCAGCAAGTGCGACGACGCACTCGGAGAAACTCTTTGCGTAGAGGAGGACGAACTGACGAGGTAAATTGTAACACTTCGAATCCCAGGGTTGGGGCGGAATCACTGACAACAGAACAAATTAAAGAAAGGATCGAAAAAGTGGAGGGAGTGCATGCTCAAGATGAAACTCAAAATGAAAACAATGAGATCGTAAATGATAAAGAAATGAATGAGAATGAACTTGCCAACTTGAAGGATGAAATTATGATCGATGGATGAAAATGAAAGAATCTGACATGGGGGAACGACACACCCTCCCTAAGATCCAGAACTCCAAACAGAACCAAAAGATAATACACAAGACTAACATAATTCTCAAAAAGATTATCATCACAAACAAACTAAACATTACTGATTTAAATCATCTCTATTATGCATCGGCTAAAGTCACCACTCACTTATGTGGAGTGAAAATGAAAAAACAAAGGAATTCCTAAAAGAAATCTACATCAATCGCCAAATAAACCTTCTCCGATCTGACATAGAAATTTTAACAAACTACAAAGTAGGTGAACATGTTAAACAAACTAAACTTAGAAAATTGAAAAGAAAATACAGTATAAAATCAACAAGTGACATAGACATGCTGATAGAAATAATCAAGCAAAAAGTGTCGGCCAAAGCTACTCGTATAAAGCGCTTTGAAAAACCATCTAGATAATAATATGTTCAAAAACAACCAAATAAACATCTACAGAAAAATTGGCAAGTCAACAATAACTGCTAAATCAATACCACCCAAGGAGGAAGTGCAAGAATTCTGGGAAAAGATCTGGGCCGAAGAAAAAGTTCATAATATACATGCCCCATGGATAGACAGTCAAATGAAAGATACAGCTCACCTTGAGGAACAAATATGGTAAAATATAACAGTTGAACAGTTGCGTTTGGCTCTTAGAAAAACCAGCAAATGGAAATCCCCAGGAAAAGACAAAATACCAAATTTTTTGGATAAATGCCTTCGCAGAGTCTCCTGAAGTATTAGCCCAACTTTACAATGAAATAGTTAAGGAGCCAGAAAAGATACCATCATGGCTAGTTAACGGCATTACATTCCTACTTCCGAAGAATGATGAGACAAACAATCCCAAAAATTACAGACCGATAACTTGCTTGACAACAATGTATAACATTTTAACATCAGTCCTAACTGAATATACATATGACCACCTGATATCCAATGACCTATTTCCCAATGAGCAGAAAGGGTGTAAACGAGGCTCATATGGCTGTAAGGATCAGCTTTTGGTTAACAAAATGATTGTTTCTACTTTTGGCACAAGGCCAGCAATTATCCAGTACATTACTGGTACTTTATTTTATCGACCCCATAAGGATGAAAGGCAAAGTTAACCTCGGCGGGATTTGAACTCAGAATGGCAAGGGCCGTAACTCTATGCGTCAAAGCATGGCGTCCAACCCTCTACCGATACTGCCAATTCACCGCCCTTGGTTAACAAAATGATACTGGATGATTGTCATAATAGACACAAAAATCTATCAATTGCTTGGATAGATTATAAAAAAGTATTCGATAGTTTGCCACACAGTTGGATTGAAAAAATGTTTAGAGATATAAATATCTCCCGTTGTCAGGAGGTTCTTGTCATTCAGTATGAAGACATGGAAAACGACACTCCTTTTGAATAGTGAAACAAAATCACTGGAAGCTGGAGAAGTTAATATTAATTGTGGAATTTTTCAGGGTGACTCTTTATCACCGCTTTTATTCTGCATCGCAGTTACAATGTCATCAACTGATCAAGCACAGAGATCCGTAGGCTCGATACAAAAATTCGAAAACTCTTAACTATGCACAGAATGCATCACCCTAAGGCAGATATAGATAGAATATATCTCCCTAGGAAAGAAGGAGGACGTAGGTTAATCTAGTTAGACATTGCGTTGAAAACTGCAACAATTGGATTATCTACATATCTAAGGGAATCACATGATTGGATGATCAAACTCGTTTTGAAACACGAAAGCATCAAAAGATCATATTCCATTACAAAAGATGCACAAAGATACAGTAATGGACTACAAATTTCAGAAGTCCCATTTACTGCTGAAATGGAAAACACAGAAAAAGCAAAGCAGGTAAAAGTAACTGCAAAGAAAGAACTGCTACAGAAACTGGCTAAGAAATGGCAAGAAAAGCCTCTGTATGGAAAATACCCAGAGCGAGCTAACAATCCTGATGTTGACAAAACTTTAACCCATCAGTGGTTGGCATCCTCTGGACTGAAATCGGAGACTGAAGGACTGATTATATCAGCACAAGATCAGTGTCTGCCAACAAAAAATTACCAAGCCAACATAATAAAAAATGGATGCAGCCCATTATGCCGTGTATGCAAAAAACAACCGGAGACCATTGACCATATAATTTCAATGTGCAGTCCTATAGCTCCAACCGAATACCTAAACAGGCATGACAGAGCTGCACAATACATACATTGGATAATGTGTAAGCATTTTGACCTGCCCCATCAAAAGAATTGGTGCGAGCATCAACCACCTCCCATACTTGAAAAAGATCACATCTCAATCTTGTGAAACTTTAGCATCCACACAGACCGAAAAATAGATGCAAATATACCTGATATAATATTGAAGGACTTTAAAAAGAGGGTATGCCTGCTAATTGATATGTCTGTTCCAATAGACAAGAATGTATCTATAAAAACATTTGAAAAATTGAGCAAGTATAAGGACCTGGAGATAGAAATTGGAAAAATGTGGAAATTGAGAACTAAAACAATACCAGTGGTTGTAGGCGCTCTGGGAATGCTACCTAAGGGGTCTAATGATTACTTATCGCAAATCCCAGGAAACCCGCGTATAGGAGAAATACAAAAGATAGTACTAATGGGAACTGCCCATATACTAAGGAAGATTCTGTCAATATAAGTACATCACAAGTCTAAACACTAAAGATGCATGTGTGAGTATGTATGTTCTTTCTTGAACATGGCGGACCTTGTTGTCTCTTGAGGTCACTGGTTGTGACTTGGTGATAACTGGTATGAACATAAAGCAAGATAAATGCAACTGTAATAATAATAATAATAATTAAGATCTGAATACATTTGGTGAGTAAGGAGCGTAATAAAGTCACATCTGAACAGTAGGAATGCCATAAGTGCAGTAAATTCCCGAGCTGTGTCTATTATTAGGTACAGTGCGGGAATTCTGAGATGGAATGTTGCTGAACAAAAAGAAATGGATAGGAAGACTAGGAAGCTATTGACTATCTGCAACATGTTCCACAAGAGGAGTGATGTCGATAGACTCTACATAAGGAGATCTGAAGGTGGAAGAGGTCTTATCAGCATAGAGGACTGTGTTCAGATGGAGAAAAACGACCTACACAAATACGTGACTGATAGTAAGGAGCCAATGCTCAGAATTGTACTGAAGGAGAGAACAATAGACCAGGGAATGTCCAAGGAGGAAATAACAACAAGGGGAAAGAGCAGCCTTCATGAAAAATCCCCTCATAGTACCTTCTTTGAGAAAACTGAATTCAGAGATCCACAGACATGGAACTGGTTGAAAAGAGGAGACCTTAAAAAGGCTACAGAAGGAATGCTAATGGCTGCGCAAGAGCAGGCCCTCAAAACGAAGTGGTTGAAACACCATATTTACAAGGAGGAGGCTAGCCCACTGTGCAGGATCTGTGGAGAGAGAGAGGAGACTGTGGCTCACATTGTATCCGAGTGTAAACACCTAGCCCTGACTCACTATAAGGGCTGGAAACTTGATGGGCATGGTGATCCACTGGCACCTATGCAAAGTAAACAATTTACCACATTCTGAGAAGTGGTATGAGCATAAGCCAGAGTCGGTGATAGAAAACGATCAGGTGAAGGTGCTGTGGGATTTTATGATACAGACGGACAAGAAACTGGAACACAATAGACCTGACCTGTTGGTTTTGGACAAGGAAAAAAGATCGTTCCTGATTGTGGATGTGGCCTGCCCATTCGACACGAGAGTGCAAGAGAAGGAGAGGGAGAAAATTAACCGATACCAGGATTTAAAGTGGGAGGTAAAAAGGATTTGGAACTGCCATAAAGTCAAAGTGGTCCCGATTGTCATAGGCGCACTAGGTACTATCTCAAAAAGTTTCCAGGGATGGTTAAAGAAAATTGGCCCCGCCACGCTTTTTGGAACACTTCAAAAGGCATGCTTGCTGGGAACAGTAAGAACTCTCCGATACGTCCTGAATATCTGAGGCTGCAGGTAGTGGCTTGATATTCATTTCACCAAACTTTCCAGTTAACTAACATCAATGACTGAGACTCAAAGAACAATAACAATAATAATAATAATAATAATAATAATAATAATTGTTTCTACTTTAGGCACCAGGCCAGCAATTACCCAGTGTATTATTGGTACTTTATTTTATCGACCCCGTAAGGATGAAAGGCAAAGTCAACTTCGGCGGGATTTGAACTCAGAATGGCAAGGACCGTAACTCTATGCGTCAAAGCATGGTGTCCGACCCCCTACCGATACTGCCAATTCAACGCCATAATAATAATAATGGTAATAGCACTAATGAAATTAATAACAATGAGAACGATAACCATCATTACCCTAATGCTATCCCTAATAATGATAATAATAATAATAATAATAATAATAAGAAGAAGAAGAAGAAGAAGAAGAAGAAGAAGAAGAAGAAGATTTAATTACATATTGCATATGTTTCACTGTCAATCAGCTCGAGAGACGATAGAGAAACGATCGATTAATGATTGATCCTGACTCAGGAATCGGAAGCTCCTAAGATATGTGTTAACATGTAGACTCGCGTCTAAAAGTGGTTGGATATTTATCCCGATTCCTTATTTTATGCTGCCACACATTCTGTTAAGGGAATTTTTCATCACCGTATTCATCCTGTTAAGTTGTATCCGGTGAAATCTCTGTGGGAAACGGCCTAGAACTCAGCAGCTATTACTGCTATTTGTTGGCCAAGGCGGCATTTTACGCTGGTCTCATACCAACCTCATTCTTGCGTGGCGGCCGTTCTGCCGGAAAACAGCTGCTAGTCTTTGAAGTAAGTACCAAGGAAATAAAGCAATACAAAAACACAAAAATAAAAAATAAGAAAATACAACTAATCTTTACAAAGATAGAGAGGTGCTAAATAATAAAATAATTGTTTCTACTTTTGGCACAAGGCCAGCAATTACCTAGTGCATTACTGGTACTTTATTTTATCGACCCCGTAAGGATGAAAGGCAAAGTAAACCTCGGCGGGATTTGAACTCAGAATGGCAAGGACCCTAACTCTATGCGTCAAAGCATGGCGCCCGATCCGCTACCGATACTGCCAATCAATTAAATAATACGGGCAGAGAAGATTGGCAGTGAGATAGAGAATAAAAGGATAAGGTGAATAAGTAAAATATGTAGATGATGCAACACTGATTCTTTGTTCTCTCATATATTATTTCTATTGATACTCTGATCCACACGAGCATCGGGAGCTCATCTTGACATACCGCCTACGGACGCAATTAATTTACACCAGGGAGAGAGTGTGTGCGGGGGGGGGGGGGGGGGGGGGTAAACGAACATTACTAAAAAAGTGTTTTTTATTAAATGCATTATTTAAGGAAAGCATAGTACTTACATATTTGATTCCATATTATAATGTGGAATGTCTGTAAAAAACAAAGAAATTAATGTCAAAATATAAACAATTTAGTCTGTCCATATGTGGGGTATATATTAGTGTAAACACCCAATTCATATTTGATAACCTGATTCTAAATAAATAAATGTTGTTGGACCTTTGTGGGCTCCAATAACGAATGTTTCATCTATTTGACCAACAGAATAGTCTGCTTGTGAAATTAATGTGCTAGTGGCTAAGCATTCCATAGACACGCGTACACTTAACGTAATTCTCAATGAGAGTCAATGTGAATTATTGTGTGACAAGGCCCTTATAATGATAGGTAAAATTCATTTTTCTTTTAAATGATTTGAGTCGAGCAACGTGAAATAAATTGTTTTCTTCTAGGACGCAATATGCCAGTAATAATCGAATTCACCACGTTACGATCCTGACCTGAAATCCGTAAGGCGGATTAGCAAAATCGTTAAAAGCTCAGATAGGACAGATGCTTTGCAGAAATTGAAGTTAACTTTGCTTTCCAACATATCGGTGGAGATACCATAAACTGCCTGTCAAATATTGATGTAAATTTAACCACACAGACTCCTACACAATTTCTGACCCTGTGCCTAAATCACAAACTACTGCTATGCTTAATTCAGAAGCAAATAGAGCGTAACAAACAGAGAAACTATGATATCTTGTATTCTACAGATTCTACTTTCCACTGCTTTATTTTCCATGATGCCAGGCCAACCGCGGAAGGATAAAAGGTAATGTTGACATCAGTGAGTACTACAACCATAAAGAGACTGAAAAAATATATTAAGGAATGTTATCCAATGCTCTAGCGAGTCTGTTAATCCAACACCCTTTGTTTTACAACGAAATAATGAAATACGAACTCGATTTACACCACACCCGCAATCATTATCAAAGGAAAAATAAATGGACCAAACACAATAAAGTATTTATGGTTGTTCAACGTATATAATGTAACATGTATGTATGAATATGTAACACTTGGTGGAGTCATACGGGCGCCGCAGTGCCATACAGCATTTCTTGCGCATTTTTATCCTAGTACTGGACTGGGGATAGAGACGAAGTGAGAAAGAGTTATAAAGGCAGAACCGACCCCAGTACTGAACTGGAAATTTTCTTTATGACCTCGAAATGATGACAGATAATGTTGACCTAGGTGGGATTTGTACTTAGAGCAAAAATCCGGGACGAATACTACAAATCATTCTATCCGATGTTTTAACGATTCTGCGACTTCGCCACCTATAACGAAGAATAGTAATGAAATACTTACTTGTTTTATTTTGATTCCTGTGGAAGTCATATGGGTTTTGAAATCGAGATGAATTAAATACATTATATTCCGGTGTGTAACGTGGTATGGGTAGTAATTCAGTGTCTGTATTCGGCAATCGGTGTAACATTGGCGGCGCTAGAGTGCTTACAGTAGGTGGTGCCGTTCTATCCATGCCATATGTTTTGTAAGCAGATTTCCGCAATGTATTCATTTTATGAATGTTTTCAATGTTTTCCCTTCGGTTGGATTTCAATCTGTTTCCAAATGTGCAAGAAATACAATTTAGAAAGCACGAAGATGTAATTAGTTTCGAAATGCACTGTAAACGATTCAGTATGGTAGTTGCATATTTGAGGATATATAAGGCCTCATTTTTTTCTTAAAACAGGACTCGAAAAATATCACATCGGTATGTTTGTGTGTGTGTGTGTGTGTGTGTGTGTGTGTGTGTGTATCCACACGCACACACACACACACATATATATATAGATAGATAGATATAGATATACATACATACACATACACACACACACGCGCACACAGATATATATATATACATAGACATACACACACACATATATGTGTGTGGTTGTCCTAGTCTGCGTAATATTTTCAAAATAAATTTATGCTACTACTATTCTGTTCTTCAAAGTTTTTACAGCACAAACACTATCACACACACGCATTCATATATATATATATATATATATATATATATATATATATATATATATATATATATATATATAAGAAAATGAGGGTTTTTTAAATGTAAAAAAAACAGATGTCCTACACGTGTGAAAGTATAAGAAAATGAAGTCGAAAATGCAACTGGTGTCTTTTACAGAATATTTATTTGTTTCCTTTACCGGTTTCACAGTTCTTTAAAAGATTCCAGTTGCATTTTCGATTTCTTTTCCTCATATTTATTTAAATATAAAAGAGAACTTTTTTCGCTCTACATGGCTGAATATAATAAATGTAATCTAAGTTTTTCGAATATTAATAATTGTTTCTACTATTGGCACAAGGCCAGAAATTACCCAAAATATTAATAATAACATTCAATTCGTTGCAATTATGCAAACAAGCCTCAATTTTCTTGCTCTTGTGTTGGCATTTGAACAGAACTGTAGACACTAATGTTTCTGGGTATCACCCTTCATCAGTACAGCTCACTGTTCACCTGCCAAACAATCAGAGCTAGTGAAAATATATGCTATTTTCAAAAATACACAGTGACTGATCGGCCTGGTTTGCATATTAGCAGACTGGCTGATCAGTCAGATCTGCATATTAGCAGATCCACTGATCAGCCAGATTAGCATATCAGCAGACTGGCCACTCAGTTTCCTGTACAGGAGCGATAAATGGCCGGCTTTGCCAAATTCAAATAAAAGGGGAACTTTTTTCGCTCTACATGGCTGAATACAATAAATGTAATCTGAGTTTTTCGAATATTAATAATAACATTCGATTCGTTTGCAATTATGCAAACAAGCCTCAATTTTATAGCCATGTCAGTAGAATGAACCCTTCATTCTTGCTCATGGCTATAAAATTGAGGGTTGTTTGCATAATTGCAAACGAATCGAATGTTATTATTAATATTCGAATTCAAATCCCGCCGAGGTTAACTTTGCCTTTCATCCTTATGGGGTCGATAACATAAAGTACCAGTAATGTACTGGGTAGTTGCTGGCCTTGTGCCAAAAGTAGAAACAATTATCAATATTCGAAAAACTCTCAGATTACACATATTTATTTATATATAGATGATAGAGAGAGAGAGAGAGAGAGAGAGAGAGAGAGAGAGAGAGAGAGAGAGAGAGAGAGAGAGAGTGAGTTACATCCATACTTGCACACACATGCATGCATGCAGACATGCAGACATATCTACCTAGTTGTTGTTGTGTAAATTCCAATGGGAGAGTCTTGTATCTATGTCAGAAATCGACTCTGTCTCTATTGGTAAAAATTCATAAAATTATTAAACCAGAAGAACATACATACATATGTACATGCATACATACATAAAAACATGATAGCTGCAACTCGATTTCGTGTAATACCATTGCATGAGTGGCTTTTTCGTTTTTAGTCCTGCTAGGGACTTGCCTATGGCCAGCAATACGATGCATCACAAATAATTGTTTCTACTTTAGGCACAAGGCCAGCAATTACCCAGTGTATTACTGGTACTTTATTTTACGACCCCGTAAGGATGAAAGGCAAAGTCAACCTCGGCGGGATTTGAACTCAGATCGTAAAGGGACGTAACTATGCTGGAGTACGTAACTATACAGCATCCATCACAAATAATGTCAGATATCAAGCAATGCCTGTACTTGACGTTTTTTTTAAGTCAGGAAAGGCGGAGCCAATCCCACTCCCTGAACATCGAATGCATTTGCCCAAAAAGAAGAACTACTCTACATCATTGGATACATACGAAGTCGCAGGTTTTATGTCAGAGTGACCTCCTCCTAGTGAAATGTTTTAATGAAGACTAGAAGTCTATCGCTCAAAAAAAAAAAAAATTATTGGATGGCCGTTGACTCACTTCAGTTCCCCCGCCCTTTTACAGGTTTTGTTCTTCACCCCGCAGGGTGTCCAAATTCACCAACCTCACCAAACAAGCTTGGTGGGGTTGCCAGTTTAGTCGCCGACGACCCGACCATGCCCTAGTTGTACTGGTTTACATGATAGCAGTAGCGTTGAAGAACGACCTGACATCCATCCATCCATACATACGTACATACATACATACGTAAATACGTACATACATACATACATACATGGTGGCTGCCAACTCGTTTTCGAGTACGGCCACTACTTTATATCCATGTAGGAGAACCCCTACCAATGCGCTGAACGAGTGTGACTTTTTAGTCCATCCAGCGACTTGAAAACTCTGGTACAAACAATACACTTGTGACAATTATTAACACATAGTGTTGGGCCCATGGTACCATGTGACGACAAGTGCAGAGAGATCTCCAGATATAAAGCAATGCCTGTGCCGCGAAGCTTTTATAGTGAGCAAAGGCACTACACAAAGCCAGTCCCACTCTCTTAACCAAGATGATATTTACCAAAAAGAAGAACAAGTCAACATCATTGGATACCATCAGGGTTGCAGGTGTTATATCAGAGTTTTCCTTCTCCTAGAGTTCTGCCTTGACAAAGGCTAAGGGGTCATCTCTCGCATACATACATACATAAATACATAAATGCAGGTGCGTCTCTCTAAAAAAACTCATGTTTCAAATACTATCTTGTCCATAACTGTTTGCAATACACTTGTAATAACACCAAAACAGCAATGACTGACAATGGCATGGCGTCACATATCACTATACACCAAGTAGTCTGACGCCTGTTTGTTGAATTAACAACGTCTCCCATACTATAAACATTGTCAACGTTGCAATTACAAAATTAACCAGACATAATCTATAAACATTTATTGACAACTTGATATTTTCCTGGTTTGGAGTGTCTCGTCCCTCTGTAAGTATATAGCCTATTTATGTATGTTAAAACAATATGTATATATATATATATATATATATATATATATATATATATATATATACACACAATAATGTTTCTTCTCTCTTCATAATGTATTATATAGCTCTGATACTGAATCAGTCTAATCCATTCGGATGGATTTGTCCCAGTTATTCATAGAGCAACAACGTTTGAGGTTGGTACCACTAACTCAGGGATATATCTGGATATATTCATGTATATGTGTGTCCCCGCATGTATCTGTGTGTTTCTCTCTATATATTGTTTATAACTCCCTTTGGTCGAGTAACCTTTGAAGTGTAGTGACTGCTGGAGAGCTACCATTACTCATACTTCTCGCCTCTTCAAACCACCTCTTCTACGGCTTTGATATAAATACCCCCTCCGCCTCCGTGGTATTTTTTTCAGGGTTTTCTTGACTGCTGTATCACGTGATTGACTCCCCCTCCGCCTTTTCGAGATTCTATCTCGCGCATCACAGACGTGTTTTGAAACCCTTAATGAGTCATCCTCTTGATAAGTCGGCAGACCTCACAAAAACTCTATATCTCTATACATCTTTTTGCATACATAATATGCCACGAAACTACGTAGTCGGGGACTATAGAAGCAGCTTAGGTATGATATATATTATTACTAATTATATCTAATGTTTCTTCTCTCTTCATAATGTATTATATATATATATATATATATATATATATATATATATAATGAGATTCTACAGGACTAGAACTATTTCATTCTTTAGAATGTATTGAGTATCTTACTTACTGTGGTTACCTCCGACTCAACTCGGAATAACGTATATATATATATATATATATATATATATATGTGTGTGTGTGTGTGTGTGTGTGTGTGTGTGTGTGTGTGTGTGTGTGTGTGTGTGTGTGTGTGTGTGTGTGTGTGTGTATAAAAATGTAAGTCCAAAGAATCATTAGATAAAATATATACAGTATTTCCTCTCCCAATCAGTATAAATCAACCACATAAAAATCATTCGGCTGCGCTTTCTAGCAACCAGCCTACTCGCCGACAGGCACCAATCACAAACGTTCTGCCTTGACCACTGGCCACGTGATGGTTCTTAGCCATTTTGAATTCAATTCTGGCGGCAAACATCTGTCACCTAACTTTGTTAATTATATTTCCATTTAATGAAATTATTTAAGCTGACTAATTCGGCAATCGTTGAAACCTCATCACATACTAAATCAAGGGCGTGTTAGCATTCTTAGCAACCCAAAACGTTTCACGTAATCGGTCTACTTGCAATTATTTACCATATTCAAAGTTTAAAATAGAAATACATTCTTCAGATACGAGTAGATCATTTATTATTACAAGTACAATGCAATATTTATCATCTTCTCCACTCAGAGTGAACCATGATAGGGAACTTTAAGGTAAAATTAATGTAGATATAACAACTATTTTTCTTTTTAATTAGAAAACTTTACTGTCAAAAAAATGAAATGCTAACATTAAGAAATATTATAAATGCAACGCACCTCTTACAAAAGTAGACCAGAGCGACTATGACTGAAATTAATAAAGATAATCCAATAATTCCTGCGGCAATGACACCACCAACTTCAGAAATCTCGGTGGCGGCAGAAACATCTAAAAAACAAAGAAAAAGAATATATGTGACACAAAAACGCAAGAAATATATATTCATCCATTCGTCACCCTATTGTAATACATCCACTCTTGCACAAACCACGACGGTTAGCTTTACGTCCTTCAGAGAAGGACGACCCTGCTGAATACCCTTCTTTATACTTGTATTTATATCGATGTTCACCCAGAATGAGTTGAGCCGTCTTTCCAATGAGTGCAACCATGACATCGTGAAGAGAAGCCGCTGAACACAAACGTTAGACGGGGATGTTGTCACTTTGTCACGGTTCAAACGGTGTGTACCATATATACGAGGACAAGACATTATTAGCTCAAGATCTGAATAGATCGTGTCAATCGAGGCATTGGACTGGTAATCTCACAGTATCATGAACAGGGGCCACCCGTGCACGACGATCACTGACGTCTGACGTCAGCCAGTCACGATTCCAACAGCGGATACGATATATACGAAAACAAGGCATTACCGTTCTCCTTACCATTTATACTGCCATCGGTAAAAGGTTCCGGCGTGACTGCATCGTAGATGAGTTTCTAACTAGCAAGGTAAAATGCGTTGCGAAACCATCGGCGGAACCTTTTGTATAGAAATTGTGGAGGGGATCGATCTGGCAGGACAACACATTTTGAAGTTTGGTGCACAGTATAATCCGAAAACGTGAAAGATTCGCCGAAAGCAAATGTTTAAAAAAATAATTGTTTCTACTTTTGGCACAAGGTCAGCAATTATCCCAATGTATTACTGGTGCTTTATTTTATCGACCCCGTAAGGCTGGAAGGCAAAGTTAACCTCAGCGGGATTTGAACTCAGACCATAAAGGGAATGGTGTCAGACCTTCTACCGATTCTGCCAATCCACCGCCATGTTCAAAAAAATAATACTATACAATTCCCTCCCATCGTATATTTTCCCTGCACCCACTGACGTGCCTTTCTTGTTTGATGACTTACGGCGCTTATGGAATGGATCTACATCGGTTTCGATGATGAGTGTTCAGCAGTTTGATCGATGAAAGAACCGGCTGATGAAATTAGCTTGCAAATGGGCATTACGCAGACTTGTGTACCCTTAATGTGATTCACAGGGGGATTCCGCGGTACACAGTATGTGACAAGTCTAGCCCTTTTTATTACATTGTGTTACAAAGCAAACCCTTTTAATTACAGATATAGTGGTCTTCCAAACAATTTCCGTCTACTCAAATTCACTCACAAGACAGGGAGGAAGATTGAATGATTTGGATCATATACGATGTATGACTATATCAGAACTTACGCTAGGTTTTATTTTTAAATGAGTGACAGACAAGTACTATAAAGTTTAACATCATTCATTTCCTGTTTCTATCTAAAGAATTCTAAAAATATAAATTTATCATAGAAGAAACAAACTGCAGCGATATTATTAGAATAAGTTATCTAAATACTAAGCGATGGGTTTTTATTTAGATACATATGATCGCTTAAGATTTTTAATTTCCGTGAGTTATTATTTCAAAGAGAATGACTGACTCAACAAGCTGAAGAACATTTACAAGTTCATAGAATGTTATTTTTGTTGTTGTGACTGTTGTTGTTGTTGATAGTGTTGTTTTTTTTGTTTGTTTACTTATTCATGTTTTTTTATCCATTATAGTTGTGTAGTTTATTATTCAGCACTTGGTCATCTCTGATACAATAAACATATGATCACTCATATTTTTGTCGTAACCGTCTGATTTTATTTATTTATTTATTTATTTATTTATTGTTAGTAGTATTATTATTGTTGCTGTTGTTATTATTATTCAGTAGAGCATCGGACAACATTCTTTGCAGCATAGAATTTCGATCCTCTACTTTCTGAGTTCAAATCCGTCTATAAAATAAAGTACCCACTTATACCTAAGGCGGAAACCATTATTATTATTATTATTGTCGACCTACGTAGGAAATCGTATTATCGTAAGCTCCGCAAAGGTTTGTTGTTTTCAGTTGTTCCAAATTGCCAGTTATGGAAACATTTTGTTGTTAAGTGTTTATAAGTTCACATATATTGCTTTCTGAAAAGGACACAAAAAAATATTGGGGCCTTGAGCCCAAAACTTAAACTTTTTATTTATCAAACAAAATATTTCTTGGAAAAAAAAAAACATGGACGACAAGTTTACTGTTTTTAACAGAACCTCCCCCCCCCCCCCACCAGCAACACCAACACCATTGTAAGCCTTGCTACGGTTCCCAACACTGAAAATATAATTAATAGCAGTTTGAATTATTTAGAATTGCCGCATAAAGATATGGATTTCCCGCCATTACCAATAACTTCAGGCGTTAAAGCCGCCAACCCCACCACCACAATGTCAAAAATAACAGCGGACACCACTGATACCACCACCACCACCACAGCGACAGCAGAACCCCCCCCCCCAAAAAAAAAAATTATTATCTCGTGACATCGAAATGGATTCAGGCAGAATCGACTATTCCACGCCGAACACCACTGACACCACCACCACCTCCACCACAACTGAAACTAAAAATTACAATAACAACAACAGCAACAACAACAACAACAATGAGAATAACAACATCAACACCACCGCGAAACAAAATATGTCGTTTGCCAAAGCAGCCAAGAAAAGCGAAACAATCGAGGTAAGCCAGGATGAATTAAATGAAGCCAAGAGAATGGTAAAAAAAAGATGGGTACAGGGTCAGCCTCACAACCTACAACCCCACACACACACACTCCTAATGAAATGGAGCATCGGCGCCTGTGCACCGTGTCTTATCGGACGATAAACACAAATTCACGCCGAGTGGAACGGCATCCGAGTCCCAAATACAAAAATCTTTGGGACATGTGTGGGCGAAAAAACCCCACATCAGACGTGGGCAGAAATATGGAACCGTGGAGGTGTTCTTTGGAACACCACAGGATGCCAGAGAGAACTCCGTGGCCTCATTAAGAAGCGACGACTTCACACTCTTTCCAAGCTATTGTGACCAGAGACTTGTGAAGGTCAACGTGACCCACGTTCCACCGACCATCGAAATTCCCTGACTAATGGCTGCCTTCCTCGCCGGCATCGAGGCCAACACAAAAATAATTGAAATAACAAAAGAAAAGCAGGAGAACTGGTTCGGATCTGGAATGGAGCTCCTGATCCAAGCGGACCAAAAAAGCATTGAGGAAATCCCAGAGGTGGTAGACCTCACTGACGGCAGCCACCCCACCGTAATCGTTGAGGATAGAAGGCCTAGGTGTGATGAAGGAACCCCCCTAAAGGCTTTCTGTCCTCAGGCTAAAAGTTGAGGCCACCTCTCTTACCCACCCCAGTGACTCAACCACCAACACCACCAGCAGCAACAACTGTAGCAGCAGCAACAGAAGCAACTGTAGCAGCAACAACCCCAGAAACGGTAGCAAAACCAACACCACCATCACCCACCGCGCCAGAACTAGCACCAGCGCCTCCACCATGCACCACGCCACAACCAAAACCAACGCCTGTGGAGGATTTTCCACTCCCCGACCTATCGCAACTGGAGACAGATTGTGACGACGAGGAGTGGGAAACTGTATCAGGAAAAAAGAAAAAAAGAAAATGAACCCAAAAAAGAAAAAAATCCTCTTCCTTCCCCCTCCAAAAACAAAATACAGGGGGAAACAAATAAACTAACAAACAAAAAAGTTAGGACAGCTATGCCACCATCCACACCAGCATCACCAATCCCATCACCACAAACACCAACACCATCACCATCATTAACCCCAACACCACCATCACCAACACCACAAAAGTCACCAAATAGCGCAACAGATACAAACCCTCAACAAACGCAAACAAAACAACCAAAACGATACACACCACACAGCATTAACTATGAACAACAACTAATTATTATACTACATCCAACACAACACCAGCATCATAGAAAAATATTACACAACGCCCCAAAAATTCACACCTATTCCACACATACAAATCACTCGCATCACACAGAAAACGTACACGACACTAAAACAAAAATTCCCCAAGGACACCGGAAACTTCCGACAAGCACTCCCCAGGAGAATTTATAGGGCATCCTTCCGGTGGAGGTCACATTCTACGAGAAGTGAGGTAAGTAGTCTTTCCCATCTTTTCCAATCCTTTTCAACATGACCTCACTCAGAGTAGGCAGCATAAATGCGCTTGGCTTGGGGTCGTCATGGAAGCAGGGCCACCTGCTCATCGACCTCAGGTCACTAAACATAGATGTGGTTACCATCAGCGAGACCAGAATCTCCGAAACATGGGCCTTCCACCGATCTTCGGCGGCTACGATGTGTACGCATCTCCCAGCCGTACTGGATCGGTGGGAGGAGTGGCTGTGCTTTTTCGGAGAGGTGTGGATCTCGCAATACGGGCCATCTTCCTGGACCCAGAAGGTAAGTTAGTGGTGATGGACGTGACCAGCGGAGACGGGCGAACTTTCAGGCTAGTGGCCGTCTATGTCCCGACAGGAGCAGCGCGGCCTGATTTCTTCCGGCGTCTTGAAACCTTTCTTGGAACGTCCCGCTTTTTAGTGTTAGTGGGCGACTGGAACGGGATCTTAGATGCATGCTGGGACTGTGTGGGTTTAGCGGATATGGGAGGAAGGTGCAAAAGCCTCACCAACCTGCTCAGGCGTTTCGAGCTGTCTGACAGGTACCGATTGGGTTTCCCGAATGTGCCAATGTGGACTTGGACAAACCGAATCGAGTCATCCAGATCATATCTAGATAGAGTATTTTGTAGGGAAGATAGTCAGCTACACGGACCACAAATTCGTGATCTGTGTAGGTTGACTTAGATAGGCTTCATAGACAAGGACCCGGCTACTGGAAGCTAAACGCGTTATTACAAGCGCACAAGGCCTACAGAGACCGGATTAGTTAACTAGTTAAGCGGGCGTTGACGGGGGCCATCGTCAACAACAAGTGGTGGTTTGCTCTGAAATGAGCGATTAGAATAGAGTCCATTAGGTTTAGTAAGGCTTTAGCAATAGAGAAAAATAGAGCAGAGGGAGAATTAGTTAGAAAATTAGACGAGGCGCTTAGCAAAGGCATCGCGACCGACGTACATGCGGCGAAATTGGCCCTTGACCAATTATTCAATGCAAAGCACGAAGGCTGCGTTGTCAGAGCTAGGGTGCGTGCTCTCAGACACGAGGGGACGAAAGCCGTTCAATGGGCCCGAGTGGCGGAGGCGCGTCGTGGCAATAAGCCATGACCCGGTCTTTGGTGGACCACGACGGGCGCATGCTACTCGATCCCGGGCAAATGAGTGAAGCTTTTCAGCGACACTTCGCACAGCTGTTCAGCGGAAGAGGTGGGCCGGACGAGGGATGGACTTTAGTGTCTACCTCGACGGACTGCCGCGGCTCTCGGCCACTGAGGCGGAGTGTTGCGAAAAGCCGATAACAGCCGCTGAAGTACGGGAGGCAATGACTGCCTGCACAAGGGGTAAATCGCCTGGTTTAGATGGTCAGCCCTATGAACTTTACGTACATATGCCAGACTTGTTCAGAGGCCTCTTGGCGGACGTCTACTGCAACTGGCAACAGAACGGGAGAATTCCCAGCTCTGTGAGCCGAGGAGCTGTGGAGCTGCTGAGAAAGGATCCGAACAAGGGGGATAACATAGATAATTTCAGGCGCATAACCCTGTGAAACACAAAGTTCAAGATTTTGGCCAAGGTGGTAGCAGAGAGGTTGGCGCTTGTCGTTGGTGGTCTGGTAGGAGAGACCCAGATGTGCGCCATTCCCGACAGATCCATCCACGACAACCTCCACCTCATGCGATACATCGTAGAGAGGGTAGCTAGGGAACCTGGCACGGGTGGGTCCTTGATCAATTTAGATCAGTCGAAAGCTTTCGATAGGGTCGACCATCGTTACCTAGCGGCAGTCCTGAGGGCTGCTGGCTTTGGGCCCGTATTCAGAGGCTGGATCGCTGCCATGCACAGCGACATCTGCTCTGTGGTGAGAGTGAACGGTCACCTTTCGGAACCGTTCAACATCATGGGCTCGGTCCGCCAAGGATGTCCCCTTTCGTCCCTCTTGTACGTATTGACTCTCGAGCCATTACTGCACAAACTGGAGACGTTGAATGGCGTCCCGCGCGAACTAGGATGCGGAAGATCCGTGTAAGGTCCATGCCGTCCAACAGCGTCGTCGGGCGCTGAGGGACAGACCGGTTAAATTGCTAAGGGTCTGGTTCGGTCCGTACCTCCAGACGGACAAAAACTGGGACGAGGTGACGAGCAGGGTGGCCTCTCTCACCCAGAAATGGGCGGAGAGGAAGCTATCCCTAAAAGGTCGAGCGGAGGTGGCTAACGCGTACATCGCGTCCGTCATCTACTACCGCCTGACCGTCGTACCTTGTCCTAAGCCCGCCTGACTGCGCTGGAGCGTTTGCTCTTTTGTGGAAGGGACGCGCTCCGATGGTCAGGCGGTCCATCTGCTGTCAACACCCGCTACGTGGAGGGATGGGCATGCCGTGGCTGATGATGCGCAGACGCGCTCAGGCTACGACATCTCCACCTCTTCCTCGACGGTGATCAGGTGTGGTCGCCGTTTGCTAGACACGTCTTTCCCCAGCTCGTCTCCTTGACGGAGCTGCAGTCCTGGGTCAAGCGAAGACCGAGAGGGAGCGCTTGGAGACTGGAATGTCTTCAGGCGCTCACAGCCCTCGACCAATCGGGCAATGTGATCGATGGAAACTCCACCTTGGCGTTCTATAGAGGATTAGTGGAGGGGAAGAGCGACGACGTACTTGGAGAAACTTTCGGGCCGGGGCCTATGGACAACTTCCAGAAATCCCTGGCCTGGCAGTGCTACCGGGGAGATTTGCCAGTTCGGGATAAACTCTACAGGCATGGAGGTGCGTCATCCGGGCATGGCCGAGATGCGCGCAGGGCGACAAAACCGTCCTGCACGCACTCGTCCAGTGTCCGAGTATTGCTGACTTGTGGGTTTATGTCGAACACCTGCTGTCACGTGTAGGACGGATCCGGCTATCAGCTGAGTCCATCGTGAGGATTGCCCCGCCCTCTTCCTTTAGCCGGGAAGGGCAGGCAGTTTTTATCTGTCTGGTGGCCATGGCGAAAGCGATAGTATGGTGGACACGTTTGAAAGGGCTGAAGACGAGCACTTACCTCTTGGGTGATGCCCTGATTAACTTTTTCAAATTTCATTTGAAAAGGAAAATCAGGGTAGAGAGGGAAGTGCTCTCTTCCCAGCATTTCGTTGAAAGATGGGTGAGAGAAGCAAGTATGGCCCGAGTGAATGGGCCTACTCTGAGTATATGTCTGTAAATTAAAGGTGGAAAACTGGGAGAGGGCACTTGCCCTGCTGGTCAGGGTCACTGTGGTCTTTTAATGGGCTTTCTCCACAAATGTCCTTCGAAAGTCTCCCCCCTATTGGGGAATTTTTCTTTGTTATTTTATTACATCCTCTGTTTTTTTTACACGCAGAAATGCCCATTTGTACCGTCCTGTATTGTCCTGTACTGTCCTTAATGTCTACTTTATGTAAACCCTTGTGGTTAATAAAGAAAACATTATTATTATTATTATTATTATTATTATTGTTATATTTCATTTATGTATTCATTTATATTTTTTTATGGTCATGCTCTACATTTCCAAACGTAGAGATCTTTATTATCTATAATTTAAGATGGTATCGAGTGATTTGGAAAATATTTGGCTGTGATTTCTAGCAGAAGGATGTAAGGCAAAATATATTTCTGGGGTGGGGGTGATGTCAGAACATAAAGTGGCGAAACAAGACGTAATTAGCCTACCTGAAAGACAACACATCGTATTGAAAAGCCCATCAAGTTGCAGATTTCCCAAGTGACTGATGAAATATAATTCAGCCCCTGCATTATAGTGTTTGTGTCTAATCTATCTCATTAACCAGCAGGAGACATTTACAGTAATTAGATACTCAATCACTTTTTATTTTACTTTGAATGACGTTGTAAAGTTAAGTTGGAAAGTTGGGTTGCTAATCATCACTGTGACAAATAATTAATTCAACGTCTCTAAATACACAAATGTTTTCGCAAATGATTATCTTTTCACTAAGACATGCACTAAAATCATACAACTTGACAAAGCAATTTTTAAAATGTAATGAATAGGTGAGAAATTATTTAATACACACACAAACATACAGACGGTGAGGCATATTAACAACAGGTTGCCACGATCGTCCCTGGGTCAAAAGCAAAACACTATTTTCTTCTCCTTTTTTTCTTTATTTTTTTCCTTAAAGCCTCTTGCAATGGGTTTACCATCAATAATTAAGGGAATTCAATCTGTCCAGCCTCCTGTCATGTTACTTTATAATATATTTAACTCCGTTCCCGCACCACCAGCATGATTCAACATCAAAGATGGATGAGTTATATAATGTCGAGTGCTATTTTCATATTACGTCATGGTTAACATTCCAGAATGACCAATTCTACCCAGTGAGGAACCACCAAATTTAAACGTATATATGTAATATCTATAATAACCATATTTTGCTTTAAATAAGCTCAATGGACTTTAGTTCAGAGCATCAATAATTCACAAGAGTCATATACCCTTTAAGAAACACATAGTATATTGTACACATATATAATACAAATAATATTCAGAAAAAAAAAAACATACTGAAGTTGGAAAAAGCTATATTTTCCTTACAGTATTGTTTCCTCGTCCGAGAGACGCAGTATAAAGGAGAATCGATCCAAGCAATCGATTATCGATTCCGGTAATGCCAACAGAAGACAAGGAACTACACATCAGAGGAAACTGTCTTTAGATAGTTTAGTGTACAAAATACCTTTATATCTTTTGAGAGGAGAAAGTCTGTCAGAGCTTTAACTTCACATAGGGTCAAAAACAGTTTAATAACGAGAGCAGATATAAATAGGACTGAACGTCTTATCG
Source organism: Eledone cirrhosa (assembly GCA_964016885.1). Classification (NCBI taxonomy): domain Eukaryota; kingdom Metazoa; phylum Mollusca; class Cephalopoda; order Octopoda; family Eledonidae; genus Eledone; species Eledone cirrhosa. Next base: position 122,473,381 of record OZ024741.1, on the reverse strand, counting down.
GCTAGAAAGAGCAGCGAGATATCAATCACAATTGAATCAGCTCGACAAATTAGTAAACTAATGGAGCTGCTCCAAATGTATTCATTTGTTTTGTAGCTCTACACAATGTTAAGGTATCAACAGATATTGAATATATATGATGCCATGTTTCTCATTAAATAAGCTCAATGAACTTTAGTCAGAGCATTAATAACCCAAATTTTAAAAGATATATTTAGAGAGAGAAAAAGAGTAATATATCCTTTGAGAAAAGAACATAGTATTATATACACATATATAATACGAATAATATTCAGGATAAATACATTCTTCACGTGGAAAAAGCTATATTTTCCTTACAGTACTGTCTCATCATCCAAATGCCAATGGAGATAACATTGCGTATAACTGCTCTAAATGCATTAATTTGTTGATGCCAAATAACCAACCTATGTATATAGTATATATACATAGAAGATCCCGTTAAGGGTGAAAGCAGCGATTCTTTGCTTAAACTTTAATCTGTTATTTTAATAAATATTTGCACTACGGTTCTTATATATTTGATATATATTTATCCTTATCGAGCCCTCTTTGGATTTTAGTCTTCAAATTTATTATTATTACTATATATATATGTGTGTGTGTGTGTGTGTGTGTGTGTGTGTGTGTGTGTGTGTGTGTGTGTGTGTGTGCGTGTGTATACATAGAGAAAATTATATACGTTGCTAAAACAAAGGTAAGGCGTTCAGATACTTGCTTATTTAAACTCGCACGTGGTTTACAAATTACGGCGGTTATATCAAACGATGTATCAACTGTTGAACCCGGTGAATTATTTATTTGTTTATATATACATATATATATATATATATATATATATCCAGTTCCTCAGTGAAATAACAACCCAACCAGGAACTGGGCATATCAGAGTATTGACAAAGTTAAACACCTCAACAACATGTGTACTCGTCTCTACCACACTAATTCGGACTGCCTGAAGAGGTCTCTGCCAAAGATGGCTGTCACCGAAATAAACGAAGACAAATTTTAAACATTTGACTTATTTATTTTATTTTATTTTATATATATATATATATATTAATAAAGCTAACGGCTGTATGCATGTATGTAACAAACCTTTAGCAAAACGGCTGGACCAAACGGCACCAAATTTGCACCATAGATGTAACGTTTTCCAAGGCTATTTTTGTCTACTAAATTTCGTTATTCTTGATTAAGGGTATTTTATTGTTCATTTAAAGATTCACTTTTTAACATTTTCAAATCTCAACACTTCCGGGTAGTGATCGCTTAAGTATACATTCATATATTTTGCCGCTCATATATAATACCGTCTTTCTTTTATATATCATGGATTAAATCTCTGTGTATATTGTCAATCTCTATCTATATTAATAAAGCTGACGGCCGTATGTAAAGTGAGGACTACATTACTGGTACTTTATTATATATAATACGACATTCCTCTCTCTTTCTTACTCTATTTTTAGATAGATACATAGCTATAACGTCGTGCGCTTATAATATATGTCTGTATGTCTGCCTGTCTGCATTGACTTCGCTTCTAACCAACTTTTAATTAATCTATGTATGTAACAAACTTTTGGCCCAATGCCTGGACCACACGGCACCAAATTTGCACCATAGATGTAACTTTTTCCATGGAAGAAAGTTATTTTATTTCAGCCTCGCTTTCAATTGTTCTAGACTTTGTTTTGAAATCCATTTTAAATAAATTCACATCCATTTTAAATAAATTTTCATTCTGACGAGCGAAGTCAGACGTCTGTGTCAGGCTCGCTTGTCTTTCTGAAACCTTTGGTAAATGAAATAATTATCTCTGTAGTCTACATAAAGCACTCTCTTTTCCTTTTCCTTTCCTACGGAAACACTTCATTATTATATATATATATATATATATATATATATATATATATATATATATATATATATATATATATATATATATATATACAATATGCATGAGTTGTTTATTTGGCAGGTCAATAATTTCATGTCAATTTAAAGTATTTCCCTGTGGATTGAAATAACAAAGCAACCCAAGGACTCAAGGGTAATGATGATTCTATATCTTCGTTAATTAGTTAGACGTATGAATATTTTTATTATTACGCATTCTGATTCAATTGTGCCATATGTCATTTACCGGCCAGGACACGTCGGAGTAAATAGGACAAGATATATGACGAAAGATCTTTCACTATTGAATATGACAATTAAACAAGCATCTGTTTACTGAACTAGATAAGGTATGAACTAGTAACCTATCTAATAATTGTTTCTACTTTATGAACAAGGCCAGCAATTACCCAGTGCATTACTGGTACTTTATTTTATCGACCCCGTAAGGATGAAAGGTAAAGTCAACCTTAGCGGGATTTGAACTCAGATCGTAAAGGGACGTAACTATCCTATCTAATAATAAAACTGAAGTGAAGCTCAATGTATTTTTTATGGCAAAATAAAAAATATAAAAAAATATATACCTTATGTGTATATATATACATGTGTGTGTGTATGTGTGTGTGTGTGGGTGTGTGTGTGTGTGTGTGTGTGTGTGTGTGTGTGTGCGTGCGTGTGTGTGTATGTGTGTGTGTTCAAAGATTGATTGATAGAGAACGGCAGTGATACAAGTGTATTTCAATTTCTATGAGCTGACACTCATTCAACACAATATACTTTTATTATCTGAAAATATATATATATTTATATATGTTTGTGTATGTGTTTACATCTGTGTGCTTGTGTGTGGGTTTACATATGTGTGCATGTGTGTGTGCTTACATGTGTGTCTGTGTGTTTATGTGCGTGACTTTGAACGAACGTTAGTAAACCTGCGATTTGACACGCATATTTCTTTCTAAATGTTGTTTCTATAAAAATTTCATTTGTTGCAATACATTTCCTCTTCCAGCTTTTTTTATATTTCTACTTCAAAATATTCATTCTTTTTATTCATGGCGCGTCCTCAGGATTATTGTTTGGGACTCAGACGAGGAGACGCCGTGGGGTCTTGTGTAAAGTCTTTCATTACACCTGACTGAAAATCTGTACAAGTTGGTCTTGACGAACAAAGAGAATCTTGTATACTCAGCCGCTTAACCCTTTAGCATTTACATTACTCTATATATACTATTGTATATTCACTGTAAATACTTTATCTCACATAATTATCTCACATAATATCGAATCTATGAGATTTTGTTGTTATTTATTTTGAGAACAATACCTTAGCACCAGTATGAGCAGTCGGTTGAGGCCGGTTTGAACACAAAGAGATGAGAGTATCTGGCCGGATATAGCAAAGGGTTAACGCTGTGAAAGCGAGGAAAGCTCCTGGTTCCGGACAACCCGTACATGCATGGAAAAATGAAAGTAAAATGATATCCCTAAATTATTTTACATGAAATATTTGGATTCCATCAATGTAAATTCAGAAATCTAATATAAAAATGTTTTGCTAATAATCGTAAGAATTACTATGTCGAAAATACACAGTGCACCTGAGAACTGTACACAATATTTCAATCATAAGACTACGGCTATTTTGAGCCATCACCTTTAAAGTTACTCTAGAAATGATTCCTTCAAGATATCGATCACTATTTTCCAGGGACATATGTCACGGGACATAAACGAAAAGAGATCACTCCCACACTCACAGGCACGCACAAACACACACACACGCGTGCACCCACACATGCGAGAGGGAGCTGAAAAGTTCCTGGCTTTGGGTAAAAGAAAATACAGAAGCATTATTTATTCATGCTTTTATTCAGCATATTCGCCCCTCAGATTCACACACTTATTGCAGCAGTCCTACCTCCTCTGTAAAGTTAATAGCTCCACCCTTTCGCGATACCCTTAAAGACAGCAAGTTTTCAGCACCCCTCGTACATAAATATATACATACACGCTCATCGTTGCTAGTAAACTCTTTAATCACAAAACCATTTCCATACTTACTATTTACTTATCAAGTTCACTAGTCCGGATAAGCAGAATTAATTGCTTGATCTTTCGGTTACCCACGATATACATAAATGATTAATATTATTGTTTTGTGTTGATGTTTTTTTTTAATTTTATTTCGTTATATAGTGGAAAGAGACCATTAAATTATATGAACCGCAGTAGTCCACTTTCTGTAACAGAAAACCAACAAATGAGCCCTCTAAGTGGTCGCGTGATCTGCTAGAAATCTATGCCTTAAAATGTTTAAAATCAGCGGATACATAGATCAACGTAACCCACTAATGTGATAGAAACCAAATTGTTAGTCTTGTTGTGGTTGTAGTCATTTAGCTCGAGGCTAGGTCTAATCGGAAATAATTGTGACCTATAAAAGCGACTCTCCCGTCTTTTTAATGACATTAGAGACTGCATTAACTAATGTAAACTTCTCTTTGCAAAAACATATTATGCGAGGTAATATTGATTGCTATGTCTAGAAGATCATGTAGTCAAGTGGAGTTTCTATTTTTAATTCAACACATTGTTTTGTTCTTGTCAGCATATTTTTTTCATTTGATCATTATATTTTTTATATCTGATCTAACAGTTCTATTAGGTTGAGCTCGGCCCTATGAATCAATAGCGCATGGTTTCTTCCATACAGGACAATAAAAGAAACCATAACTATACTAGACTCGAGTTAGTCAACTGTATCTGTCTGTACAAATTTAACAGGAAAAGCTTTTACGTGTTCAATACCTGAAAAATCTTATTAGACAAAACAAAAGTCACAACACTGGCTGTGAAGTGTAATGCTCTAATGTAGTAAAAGATTCTTAATCATAACATAGAATGAAAACCCTTCTACCAAAAGTTGCCAAAGGTGTGTAATGAAACAACATATTTTTTGGTTGGACTTCGTTTATGTTTGTCGCCTCTGTGATTTATCTGAGCATTGCATCTTTTCTGTATGGATATACTTTTTATCTCTATGTTCTCTAATGTTCGATGTTGGCAAGTTGGTGGAGTACTGATGAGTTTTAACCATCCTGGAGTTCTCACCAGTGTTCACTTATCCTTTCTCCTATGCTACGGGCTGTTTCACTTATGTATGTTATGTACTTATTCCAAAATTAAACAGAAAACATGAGTGGAATAGCAACATCACAACTAGTAAATAAGGACAAAATAAAGACATACAGACACACACACAAATCAAACTAACAAAACAAACCAGACAAACACAGATAGAACAAGTAAATAAACACATAAATAAATAAAAACACACACACGGATGTAACGCATGCCCAAACTAAGCACACACCACACAACAGACAAAAAGAAGATGGTGTAGGACAAAACAAAGGAGAGACACAAAATAAAAAAACCTAGTCATCGAGGAGGTCACTGAATATGTGACGAAAGAACTTTAACAACCTTCTATTTATCGAACGAACCAACCAGCCAACCGGAAATTTATAATAAAACTACATTTCCCTGGGTACATGAAAATATTTTCCCTTCTATTTATATGAAATTTAAACCATAGGTAAATGACAAAATATGTTGCTTATTCACAAAATTTCAGCAAATTTCAATAATATTAAGACACCATAGGGTTCATGGATAAGTATATTTCATTTTAATCAAAGGGTTCCCGGAGGCACAAACCCCCGCTGAAACGTTTTTCCTTTCGAATTATATGAAATTTAAACCATAGGTAAATGACAAGATATGATACCTATTCACAAAAGTTTTAAATTGATATTTTGAAAAAAATTATTTACAAGAAACAAAATAAGAATAAAATTTAATAATGTAATTTTGATTTGATATATTACAAAAAATAATGGTTTCCAATTTTTCATTTTATATTGAGTAATATTGAAATGCAGAGTTTTTCTCCATAAATTATATCACTGATTTAAAATCAATCATCATTTTCTTACAAAAATATTGTATGAAACGCAGCAAGGTGCGGGTAATTCGGGTAGTATATATATATATATATATATATAAACATGAGAAGAAAGAAGAATACTGCGTGGTTGCACATAGGTTACATATGATAAAAATAGTCCTTCGTCAGTGATTTTCCAACCATCATTGGTATATATATATATATACGGGGTAACAAATAATAGTTATATGCAGTCCACTTAGGTGTAGTCCAGTTATGGTATTCCGGGTAGTGGATGATATCAACGCTTGGCTTGGTTTGACTCAACAAGGCGTTTTCATAGTGATGTTGCGAGTATGCTGTAATTCCTATGTTGTAAACACTTGGAGTAATAATAAATCAGGAAAGAAGATTGACATGGTTTGCTATACAAAAAAGGTTTTTAATCTCATTGCTGACAATTGTTTCTCTGAACTGGTAGGTCTAGAGATCGCTATTCGCTTGTTTTCACGTTACTCGATCGCCAATACAAAATTATAACTAGTCAGTTCTTCGGAGCATGCGGGCAGGATATATATATATATATATATATATATATATATATATATATATATATATATATATATATATATATATATATATATATATATATATATATAGAGAGAGAGAGAGAGAGAGAGAGAGAGAGAGAGAGAGAGAGAGAGAGAGAGAGAGAGAGAGAGAGACGTGTTCAATTATTTTGAGTCTTTAACTCCACTTTTTAATTCGATATATATAAATATATATGTATATATATCTATATATATATCATTATCTATAAAAGCGGTGGATTGGCAGTATCAGTAGAGAGTCGGACGCCATGCTTTCCAGCATAGTTACGTCCCTTTACCGTCTGAGTTCAAATCCCGCCGAGGTTTACTTTGCCTTTCATCCTTACGAGGTCGATAAAATAAAGTACCAGTAATGCACTTGGTAATTGCTGGCCTTGTGCCTAAAGTAGAAACAATTATCTATAAAAGGCAGATTGTTGTTGTGTGTGTGTGCACATGTTCCATGTTTATACATTTGCACAATTTCAAACCGATTCAACTCAAAGTCTGTAAGAATGTTGTAAATGGTCCAACTTAGGTCAACGATTATTTATTTATTTCAACCTCACCCACAATTACGGAAATAATCGATAAAACTAAATACATGACCACCACCAATACAATCTGAGTAACTCTACCTACCTCCCTTACATACTGCAACCTTCTCTTATATAGGCTTATAAACCCACTCCTTAATAATTTCCTTTAGAGAGAGAGAAAAAATAAAGGAGTTAACCAGAGAGACAGAGACAAACGTTAAATACATGACGCTTACATCTCTTATATACGTTTATAAACCCACTCCTTAATCATTTCACACAATTACATTTTGTGTATAACATATTTACACGTTTATTGAGTGAAAAAAAACACATAGGGATTTTTGGCCAAACAACTTCACATTGCTGACAGAAGCGCGCTTTAAACAAACTGTGAGTTATTTATTTACCTCTGTAAGAATGTTGTAAATGGTCTAACTTAGGTAAACGACTATTTATTTATTTCAAAATCACCCACAATTACGGAAATAATTTCCTCTCTCTACTGAACATAAAAATAAAAATAAAAAATACATGCTCACACACAATTACATTTTATTACACGTTTATTGAGTGAAAAAAAAAACAAATACGGATTTTTGGCCAAACAAATTCAAATTGCTGACAGAAGCGCGCTTTCAACAAACTGTGAGTTATTTATTTGCCGTTCGTTCTCCCATTGTTTCCCCTGCGGAACGCAGACAGTTTTCAGCCTTATACTTTCAAAGGCAATTTTGCTGTAAAAGTAACTTTCACCCTTTCTGTTTCACATAAAATGTCACCTAAAAAGAGAAGTCGCCTCGCTCGCCATACTGCGTCAGCGGCGGCGCAGAGGGCGATTACAGCAAACGAGCCCCCCCCCCCCTCAGGAAACTGCTTTAAGACTTTCACAGAGCGCCTTACGTTCAGCAGAGCTGCTGAAAGTTTTCAACAACGCACCGCACACGCCTAGCCAAGATGGCTTCATACGACGTTTCGAGACGTGCTGCGATGTGCGATTCGGAGCGGACGATACGTCATTCCAAAAAAAAAAACGCTTCTACTGCTACCTCCAGGGCTTCAGAAGGGCAGGAACAAAGGTCGATTCGCCTGAATAGAAACGCTGCTGCTACTGCTGCTTCTAGGGCTTCATAGGGCCCGGAACAAAAGGCGGCTCGATTGAATAGAAACGCTGCGGCTACTGCTGCTTCCAGGGCTTTGGAAGGTTTGGAACGGCGGAGGAATCGCCTTGCTAGGAACGCTGCGGCTATGACTGCTTCCGTGGCTTCTGAAGATGCAGACGGGCGCTCCACTAGGATTGCAAGGGTGGCTTCTGCTACTGCTGCGAGAGCTTCCCACGACCCACAGGAGCAACATTCTACGTTGGAGCGGAACAGTCGACGACAAGAAGCTGCCTGCGGTGTGACGAGCCCCGACAGCCCATACTGGCACCTACGGGCTTTCAAGTATGAGCCCAACGTTAACTACTCGATGCGTGCCGACATAAATATAGGGGAAATGTGCTTCAATTGCAAATTCTGGAATGCTAAAAAGTGGGCTGGGGAGCCACCTGCAATGTGCTGCTTAAACGGTAAGGTCAGCTTCCCCCACTTGGGGAACCACCAGAGCCTTTGAAGGAACTACTTACTGGTTCTACCCCAAGGTCATCCAAATTCCTTCAACTCATCAGGAAGTACAATGTGCGTTCAAATGACTTCTTTCGGGGCTAACGTTGTCACAGAAAGTGGTTGGATGCCTACTTTCAAGGTCCAGAGGCAGGTGTACCATCTTATTGGGTCGCTCCAGTCACTACAAAATTGCAAGCCTTCGTTCCTTCAAATTTACTTTATTTCTAACTACAGTAGGCAAGTTGATGCGCGGTTCGGCGTTATTCCAACACATGCAAACACTGACGCTGACACTTTTGAAAGGGTCATGCTGCTCGGTCTTCAAAACATGCTTCATGAGCACAACAGTATATTCGCAGTTTCAAATACGCATTGGAAACACATCCTTCACCAAACTTCACCATCGTCATCGATGCTGACAAAAGACCTTCTGGGGAGCACGCACGCCGTTATAACGCTCCTTCGTGCAATGAAGTGGCGTAGTTATCCATGGTGAACAGCACAATAAGCGAGACATAGTTCTTCAAAGTCGTGACAGTGGTCTTCGACGTATTAATGAGACGCATCGTTCATACGACGCCCTGCAGCATCCCCTTCTCTTTGCATACGGAGAAGACGGGTACCATTTCGGCATTCCTCAGCGCAAACCAAACGAGCCCACTGCTGCGACATCTAAAACTGTTTCATGCATCGCTTTATACTCATACCGCTTCATGACGAGGCCTAAGGATTTCAGCACACTGCACAGTTCACGGGAACTGTTTCACCAGTTTGCAGTTGACATGGCTGCAAAGATGGAGTCGGAGAGACTGTGCTTCATAAAATTGAATCAGAAGCAGCTGCGCTCAGACTCCTATATCCATTTGCGTGACGGCATGACACTGACTCCCGGAACATCGGCAAAATGTGCATTCTCCCCTCAACCTATAGGGGGGGGGGGGGGGCGGTACATGCACGAGCTAGCGCAGGACGCTATGACGTTCGTTCGGCATTATGGGCGCCCCGATTTATTCATCACGTTTACGTGTAGCCCCAAGTGGGTTGACGTTACGCGGGAACTTATCCAAGGGCAGAGGTACTGCCATCGGCATGATATTATTGCCAGGGTTTTCAGGCAGAAGCTGGCTGAGATAATTGATCTAATAAAAAAAGGGAAGGTTTTGGGGCTGTTAGGTTCCACATGTATACTGTTGAGTGGCAGAAGAAAGGGTTGCCACACGCGCACATTTTGGTTTGGTTGGTCACCAAAATAGACCCTACAGTTATAGATGACGTCATTGCAGCGGAAATACCGAACCCCGTTGTTGACCGGCAGCTGTACGACATTGTGAAAGCACACATGGTGCACGGTCCGTGCGGTCCCGGTTTTCAAGAGATCTCTTCATGCCACAAGGACCATGTGTGCACTAAACGATACCGAAAGAGGGTTGTTGAGGAGACCCAGACCGGTGGCGACGGATACCCACTGTACAGACGAAGGCGGCCTGAGAACGGTGGATTCACTATGGTGTTACGGGGTCATCAAGTTGATAATAGATTTCTGATGAAAACTTTCAATGCTCATATAAATGTAGAGTTCTGTAATTCAGTGAAGTCGATAAAGTACATATGTAAATATGTTAACAAGGGTTCCGACGCTGCCATGTTCGGCCTTCAAAACGACAATAGCAGGAACGAGGTCTCGGAGTACTTGGCAGGTCGATATATCAGCAGTGGTGAAGCTTTTGGGGGGATATTCGGGTTTCCACTTCACCAAAGGCACCCCGCCATCATACAACTAGCGGTTCATTTGGAAAACGGCCAGCGGGCTTACTTTACTGAACAGACTGCTGCTCATTTGGCGGCCAATCCAAAAGAAACAACTTTGACTGTTTTTTTCACGCTTTGCCAACTTGACACATTTGCAAAAACACTTTCATATCCTCAGCTCCCGTCCTACTGCGTGTGGTCAAACAACACTTGGGTGCGTAAGAAGTCAGGTCAGGATGTTGAAGGACATCCTGGTGTCAAGTTCGACAGTTGTCTCGGAAGAGTGTACACTGTACCTCCCAACAAGCATGAGTGTTTTCATCTGCGCCTTCTCCTCCATGAGGTTTTTGGTCCACAAAGCTTTTGAGACATATGAACTGTTGACGGTGAATTATGTGATACTTTCCGGGAAGCCTGCTTTAAGCGTGGCCTTTTGGAGGATGATTCACAATGGGGCGCCACTATGGCAGTGGGCGTTTTGTTGAAATATCCTAAAACACTAAGATCGCTTTTCACTATTCTACTCCTATGGTGTGACTTGGGTGATCCGGCCTCTTTATGGCTTAGCTACAAAGATTACATGTCTGAAGATTTCCTGCGTCACGCTCAGTTGCTAAACCCATTGATGGAGGTCGGGTACAGTGACCTCATTTACAACAGGGCGCTGCTTGAAATCGAAGATACTGTTCTCGATATGGGCGGTAGTACGTTAGCTGTGTATGGCTTACCTTCAACAAACCGGGAAGGCGCAAACACTCGGATTTGCTGCGTGAGACATCTTATAATGTTGACGAGCTTGCCCAGTACATAGCGGAGAATGAGCCAAAGCTTCTTCCAGAACAGAAATTCGCTAATAACTCCGTTGTTAATTCTGTCCGGGGTAAAGCTGGGGGGATTTTTTTCATGGACGCTCCTGGGCGGACTGGGAAAACTTTTGTCACCAAATTAATATTAGCTGAGATTAGGCGAACAGAAGGCATTGCCTTAGCTGTGGCATCATCTGGAATTGCGGCTACTTTGTTGCCGGGCGGCAGCACCCGCTTGCAACATCAGTAAGAGCTCCGATCAGGCAGAAGTGTTCAGACGATGCAAGCTTATCGTTTGGGACGAATGCACGATGGCCCACAGAGGTGTTCTTGAGGCGCTCGATAGAACTCTGAGAGACATCAAAGAGTCTACGGCTCCAATGGGAGGCATAACACTTCTTTCAGGGGACTTCAGGCAAACGCTTCCCGTTATTCCCAAGGGGACTAGAGCTGATGCAGTACGTGCGTGTCTTAAGTCATCTGCATTGTGGTCCCTAGTGAAGACTCTGAAACTTCACACTAACATGCGTGCTCATATGCGAGATGATATCACATCAGCAGCATTTTCTCACACCCTCCTTGACTTGGCGAAGGCAAAACGCCCGGGAATGAAAAGGGTAATATTGCCATCGACTCACTTTGTACCGTTGTTAGTACGCCTTCTGATCTGGAATGCAGTGTTCCCATATCTCCAAGCAAATTATCAGAATATGGATTGGCTTGCCCAAAGAGCTATTCTGGCCCCCAGGAATAAAACTGTTAACCATATTAATGATCAAATGCTAAAACTCATTCCTGGGGATGGATACGTATATAAGTCTATCGATAGAACTCCTGACCCCGAGGACGTCATCAACTATCCAATAGAGGTACTAAATTCCTTTGAGCCCCCCGGATTACCCCCACACATTTTGAAACTTAAAGCTGGTGCCCCTATATTGCTCATTCAAAATTTGGTTCCGCCGAAACAATGCAATGGCACACGTTTGGTCGTTAAGTCCTTAGCTCCCAATCTGATTGAGGCCACGATAATCACAGGGTGTGGTCGGGGCAAGGTTGTGCTCATACCGAGGATGCATCTTTTCCCATCAGGAACAGACCAGCCTTTCACATTTCGGAGGTCCCAGTTCCCGGTCAGGCCATGCTTCGCAATGTCAATTAACAAAACGCAGGGACAAACACTGTCTGTCGCGGGAATACATTTGGGGGAGCCGTGTTTCTCTCATGATCAGCTTTATGTTGGCTGCTCGCGTGTCGTCAGCAAGAGTGATGATTTCGCGTTCGTTCCGCAAGGAAAATCAAAAAACATTGTGTACAAGGAGGTTTTATAGGATTACCTTGATTCCTAATTGTATAACTTTTTTTTATTTTTTTATTTTTTGCCTTTTCGTGAGTACTTTCTAAGTAGGTTAACCTTCACTGCAGTGCACTGGACATTCCCCATCATCTGCCGTACAAAGGCTGATTCTCGCGGCGTTACAAAGCTTCATTGCAACTCCGACCCTGCTCAAATATCAGCTATTGCTCCTCACCAACCCCCGTTTGGTGGGCCTCGGAGGACTGTGGACAGGTTAGTATTTCACGTCCGTACGACACTCAAAGGCGCAACAATGCTTTAATGACGGGATTTACATTTTTAGGCGGTTCCCTGCAATTACTTCACACTTCACCAACACCTGGCCTCCACTCAGCTCTATTTCCCTCCCTCCGTCGGCACAGCAGCAGGCTCATCTTCTACGTCCGACGGACGTACATGATGCATCAACCATACAATGATCCCGCTTTCTCTTTTTTGGTTGTCATAATTCGATAATGTTTTCAGGCCCCAGTTTGCGGTTCCCTCAATCCACCCCCTCCCCCGTTAAAATATGTCATGCAGAACAACTCCATCGCAGTTTTGTGGTTTGGCTGGCATCGTCTACGCGCGTGTTGCCCAAGTACTGTGAAACAATAAATTTGAACACTTCTTTGCACAGAGATAATATCATAGGCGAAACTACAATTGTCACTGCTGGCGCAGCTCCTGTTTCGGCAGTGCAGGTTTTCAATTCATTCAACCAGTGCCTGGCAGACAAAAAAGTGCTGTCATAAAATGGGTGGTTCAACCTAACTTTGGTAACTTACTGACCCCGAGCAACGCCGGGCTTTAATGCTAGTATATATATAAATCAAGAAAGAAGAGTGACACGGTTTGCTATATAAAAAAAAGTTTTTAATCACTTTGCTGACAATTGTTTCTCTGAATTGGTAGGTCTAGAGATCCCTACCCGCCTCTTTTCGCGTCAATCGACCACCAATACATAGTTGTAACCAGTCAATTCATCAGAGCTAGCGAGAATGAAGGGAATACACACGTATGGCTTCTATATATAGTAGTGGCATTCAATCAGAACAATAACAACAATACTAACAGTGCTAACAATAAATTATTTGAAATAATCACATCAATCTAAGTAAGACATAGAGTATACTTAAGACTTTAGCATGTAAAACGAGTTGATATGAGGCAGATGTATGAAATTGACATGTAAAAGCTGTCATTGGGTGTATTATATATAGTGTAGAGATAAGCCGGGACTTTAAACTATGTAGCATTTCCTTTACCGTAGGTTTGGTGACCGTAAGAATTATTTATTATCTGACAGATAAAATATTTATCATTGTAGTGAGGATAGGAATGTTTGTGGTGTGAAGTGGATTCAATATTTATGTGGTCTATATTAGATGAAGGGATCGTTAGTTCGAATCATGGGTTGTTTAGCTTTCACATCATCAATAACATACATGTATAAGATAACGTTAACAGAGTAGCAATATAATAGGTAAGTTAATACAGAGATTAAGGAGGCAATATATATATATATAGAGAGAGAGAAAACATGCTGACTACAATTATAACAACAGGAGGAAGGTGATGTTTTACTGTGGTAGTATTCTGAAAATGTACTTGGATTTGGGTTCATCTGTTGAGAATCAAGGGTGAGGAAGTTGCGTTGACTGCAGCTGAGAAGGGATATATTTATGGGTTGATAAGATATTTGCAGACATTACTGTGGTATAGAATTAAGAAGGCTAGAATCTGCTTACCCTTCTTTCTTACTCCAAGTGTAAACAACATAGAAATCACCACGTACTCGCAGCACCACTATGGAAACGCCTTGTTGAGTCAAACATAGCCAAGCGTTGATACGATCCACTACTCGGAGTACCCTAACTGGACTACACTTAATAATCTGTTATCCCGTATATATATATATATATATCACAGAAAAAAGAGAATCAGTGTTGCGACGAAAGGAATTTATTGGACATATTACAATTGTTTCTCGGGCGACCAGCTCTAGGCACGAGCGATATGGTGATCAAACCTGACTCTGAAATCGTGCAGTCCTCGGATACCGCTCGATTCTACGAAGCATACATTGTATTTAAAATTGAGTGGCACAACATAAGTGGTTAGCAATTTTTAGACAACTTAATCAATGAAACAATTATTAATACCGTAAATAAAACCTTTGTTGTACTGTTGACCATGTTATTCTTCACTCTTTCACTATATGTATATATATATATATATATGTGTGTGTGTGTGTGTGTGTGTGTGTGTGTGTGTGTGTGTGTGTGTGTGTGCGTGCGTGCGCGCGCGCGCACGTGTGTGTGTATGCATATACTCATTTATTATGGCTAAGTAGTGAATTTCACCAGCGCACGTATAGGATCACAAGACAAGATGACTCTGTGGGCGAGTAGGTGAACGTCCGGAGTCACACTCCTCGCTACTTAGCCATAATAAATGAATATGTTAAATCTACTTTGATATTGAGTACACTTTTCTCTCGTCCGTCAACTATATATGGATATATATACATACATATATACACATACATACATATATATATACGTATATATATATATATATATATATATATATATATATATATATTATACAATTATTTAGTTTCTGAATTTGTTTAGCAATATTCTTTATCTGAAAACGTGTGTTGAAACCGATATTGTTATACTTTGGGAGGGTCATGTTGCCTATAAGAAACACACGTACCAGTTGTATGGACAATATATGAACAATCGTCTGGTTGTGGAACCAACCAACCAACCGGAAATTTATAAATTCCTAAATTTATAAATTTAATTTATAATAAATTGAAGTGAAAGCATGTGGTGCGTGTGTTTCTTATTGGCAACATGACCCTCCCAAATTATACAATTATATTATATACAAATGTGTGTGTGTTTGTCTGTGTTTTAAACAACAATGTACACATACTGTCACGCCAGTACTCATGTACTCCGAAGTGCTTAAATATATACAGGCGTCCAAATATATATCTATGCGTAGGGGTGAATACATGTGAATCAGTGCGTGCAGTTGTCTGTGTGGATGTGCCCCCCCCCCCCCCCCCCCACACACACTCTCTCTTTCTCTCTCTATCTATCTATCTATCTATCTATCTTTCTAAACATAAACTACTGGTGGTTACTAACCGGTTTCCTCAATTTAGACGAGGACAACCTCATTTCAATAGGGAAGGCATCCGGCGACGCGTTCAGTGGAACGAGTATCCAAGTTCTGACCCAAATAAGGCCAGAACGTATCGCCCAAATCCCTGAGCGCGTCATGCTGGATGACCGTACCCACCTCAACATTATTGTGGAGGGTAGGCGTCCCTCCTGTTACCTCTGTGGCAATAGAGGTCACCTGAGGGCGGCCTGTCCTCAGCTCACACAGAAAAAAACACTGCTACCAACACCACCCCAACAACAAAAACAACCACAACAACAACAACGACAAAAACCAACAACACCACCACCACAACAACAACAACAACAAACACGTGAAAAAACAACACAGAATACTGTCCCACCCAATCCCTCCCCACCCAAAACAAATACAAAAACACACACACTGCAAACACTACCAGAAAACATACCCCTCCCACCCAACAAGGAAGACGAAAAAGATCCCTTCCAACAAGTAAAAAGAAAGAAGAGGAGACGCACCACAGACACACATGTTAACTTTAACCCCCCCCCCCCCCCAAGAGAACACAAACTACACACAAACCACCCTTCCCTGTCACACAACACTAACTGCTACACAAAAAAAGACTTTACAATATACATACATGAACACAGACAACAAAGAACTACTGAAAACAATTTCAGCAAACCCTTCGGTCCAAACTGAAGGGCCTAACTTTATAACTGATGTGGGACTACCTCATTTAAAAATGATTAAAGTCCCAATGAACTTTTACAAAACACTGAAAATAAATTTCACGGAGGACGTGGGCCCCCCTGCGCCAAACCAATCAACCGCGTCCTCCTAAAAAATTTCACTCACCCCACCCCACCCAGACACCCACTCAACTACAAACACCCCAACCCCACAACACACTGATGCCCCTTCACTTCCACAAACCACCACCCCACCCAACAACCCATCCCCAACCAGCATGGAAATTGAGCGGCCCGTTTCCCGGGACGCAGAGAGGTAAGTGCCTTTTCTCCTTACCACCAACATGGCTGTGCTAAGAGTAGGGTGTCTAAATGCGCGTGGCCTCAGCTCATCTTGGAAGCAAGCAATGCTTCTAAATGACCTCAGGTCACGATCTATAAATGTGATGGTTATCTGCGAGGGCCGGATCAGCAGCATGCGGCAGCTAGCCCCCACCTTTGACAACTTTGAGATGCACGCATCTCTCTGTCAGCCCGGAGGTGGGGGTGGGGTTGTCGTTCTGCTGCAAAAACATCTGGGCCTTGCAACACAGATAGTTCACTTGGACCCAGGGGGTCGACTGGTGGTGCTGGACCTTGGCAGTGGTGAAGGTAGAGCCTTTAGGCTGGTAGCCGCATATGCCCCTTTTGGGACAGAGCGGCTCGACTTTTTCCAGCGTCTGGAGTTTTTTCTAGGGACGTCCCGTTCCCTACTTTTAGTGGGGGACTGGAATGGTATCCTGGATGCACGTTGGGACTATGCAGGGGCATGTCCCGATAGAGAGGGGTGCAACAGCCTCAAGAGAGTTACTCGGCCGATTTGACCTGGCCGATAGATTTCGACTAGATTTTCCGACGGTGACAACCTGGTCTTGGTCAAATCGCAGCGGATCATCTAGGTCGTACCTAGATAGGTTTTTAGTTAGAAATAAGGACAGGGACTGTTTAAGTTGTCCAGAAATGCTCATGGTTGGCTATTCAGACCACAAGTTGGTGACCTGCATGGTCAACCTTGATAGAACTGATAGATAGGGCCCCGGTTACTGGAAGCTCAACTTGTCCTTGCCGACAAGTAGAGCTTACAAGGATCGGATTAGTACGTTAGTTAAGGAACGGTTGACTGGAGCGATCGTCAACAGCAGGTCGTGGGTATCTCTAAA
Source organism: Eledone cirrhosa (assembly GCA_964016885.1). Classification (NCBI taxonomy): domain Eukaryota; kingdom Metazoa; phylum Mollusca; class Cephalopoda; order Octopoda; family Eledonidae; genus Eledone; species Eledone cirrhosa. Next base: position 122,455,817 of record OZ024741.1, on the reverse strand, counting down.
GAGAGAGATTAGAGTAGTCTCGATACAATTTAGTAAGGTTCTAGCTGCGGATAGGAATAGGAAGGAAAGGGAGCTAATAGATAGAGTAGAAGAGGCAATTAGAAGCGGCGACGTGGCCAGAGTGCTAGCGTCGAGAACGGCTTTGAGCCAGTTTTTCGACGCGAAGCACGAAGGCTGCGTTGTCCGAAGTAAAATACGTGCTCTAGGGAACGAGGGGACCAAAGCTGTTAGCTGGGCCCGCATGACAGAGGCCAACAGTGGAACTAAATCCACCATCCGGTCTTTGCGAGAGCAGGATGGACGGGCGATTCTTGAGCCTAAGCAGATGTGTGAGGCCTTTCAAAAGCACTTTGCCCGACTGTTCGGAAAGGGCGGGGAGCCGGTTGGGGATGTGGATTTCAGTCCATACCTCGACGGCCTGCCGCGTCTCTCGGACAGGGAGGCGAAGTCCTGCGAGGAGCCGATTTCGGCCGCTGAGATAGAGGACGTGCTGAGCCAATGCGGCAAACGCAAATCTCCGGGTCTCGATGGTCTTCCATACGAATTATATCTAGCTATGCCGGACTTGTTCCCCGATCTCCTCGAGGCGGTCTACTGCAACTGGCAACAGAACGGGAGAATTCCCTGTACTGTGACCAAGGGCGTAGTCACGCTAGTGAGGAAGGACGAGAGCAAGGGGGACGAAATAAGTAACTTCGGGCCCATAACTCTGCTAAATACAGTTACAGATTTTGGCCAAGGTGCTAGCAAAGAGGTTGGCGCTTGTCGTGGGCAACCTGGTGGGAGATGCGCAGACATGTGCTATCCCGTCCAGGTCCATCCATGACAACCTCCACCTCATGCGATACATCATAGAGAGGGTTGGGAACGAAACCGGCTTTCGTGGGGCTCTGATCAACTTGGATCAATCTAAGGCGTTCGATAGGGTCGACCATGGTTACCTGGATGCGGTGCTAGCGGCGGCAGGCTTCGGACCCGTTTTCAGGGGCTGGATCACTGCTATGCACAGCAGCCGCATCTGCTCTAGGGTCAAGGTGAACGGCTACCTCTCGGAGCCGTTCAAAATCGCGCGGTCCATCCGACAAGGGTGCCCTCTCTCCTCCCTTCTGTATGTGTTGACTCTCGAGCCACTACTGCGGAAGTTGGAGTTGTTGCAGGGCATCCCTTTGGAACCGGGATTGCGGAAAGCGGTGTCGGCCTACGCCGATGACGTGACAGTAATGGTGTCGACGGCCTCCGAAATCGGGGCGGTCGGCACCTTACTGGAGGAGTACGAAAGGGGCTAAGCTGAACCGGGACAAGTCGATCGGTTTGCAACTCGGCACGTGGAGGGGCAGACCGATGCCCTCCGATGGCGTTGTCGGACGCTGGGCGGAGGGCCCGGTGAAGTTGCTCGGGGTCTGGTTCGGACCGGACCTCCAGGTGGAGAAGAACTGGGCGGAGGTTACGAACAGGCTGTTTGCACTGACCCATAAGTGGGCCAGTTGCAAACTATCCCTGAAAGGTCGGGCGGAGGTGGCGAACACCTATATAGCGTCCGTCATCTACTACCGCCTGACCGTAGTGCCCTGCCCAAGGGAAACCCTCGCCAAGATGGAGCACGCGCTCTTCCAATTCCTTTGGAAGAGGCGGGCTCCTATGGTGAGGAGATCCATCTGCTGTCAACACTCTTCGAAAGGAGGGCTGGGGATGACGTGGCTAATGATGCGTAAACACGCATTAAGGCTACGGCACCTCTACGTATTCCTCACCGGCCAACCGGTGTGGGCCTCGTTTGTGAGACGAACCTTTCCCAGACTCGTCTCACTCACCGAGCTGCAATCCTGGGTCAAGCAAAGACTGAGAAAACTGGGCGCCTGGCACACTGAGTGTTCCCAGGCGCTCACTGCCCTCTGGCAGGCGGATCCGGTTATCAGTGGAGACTCCACCGCAACATTCTATAGAGGGCTGGTACGCAGCAGGTGCGACGACGCCCTCGGAGAAGCCCTAGACATGGAGGAGGACGAACTGGCCAGCCTGTTCGGTAGGACATTCAGCCCGGGACCTATGGACAACTTCCAGAAGTCCCTGGCCTGGCAGTGCTACCGAGGGGCTCTACCCGTTCGAGAAAAGCTCTACAGACACGGGCGCCCGGGTAGGGACCCCGCCAAAAAGATCTGTCCCAGATGCGTGAGCGACGAGGAAACCGTTGCACACGCATTGGTACACTGCTCGGGCGTAGCCGATCTGTGGGGCTATGTCGAACAACTGCTGTCAAGGGTGGGACCGATCCGGTTGACCACCGAGTCTATTGTAATGATCAAGCCGCCTCCCCCCTTCAAAGATGAAGGAGAGGCGGTGTTTCTGTGCGTAATAGCCATGGTGAAAGAAGTTGTATGGTGGACGCGTCTGAAAGGACTGAGGTCAGGCACCTTTCTCTCTGGCCAACAACTGGTCCGTTTCTTCCGATATCATTTCGGAAGAAGGATCAGGATGGAGAGAGAGGTGTTCCACCCCAGTCGTTTTTATGAAAGGTGGGTGAAAGTGGCGAGAATGGCCCGTGTGAATGGGCCTTCTCTTTACATAAGCCTGTAGGTGGAAAAGAGGAAGGAACGAGGGAGCACCCCCTCTCTGTGCTCCTGAGGAGAAGGGTTGCACACTTTTTTCGGGGGTGTGTGCGACCCCCCAAGGCGCCTCCTCTCTATTGAGGATTTTGTTATAAATTTTATTTTTTGTCATATTTTATTTTATTTTTATATTTTGTTATTGCCTCCTCCTTATTGAGGACGCCTTTTTCTGTAAACTCCCCCCATTGTACTTGTCCCACTTTTGATGCTCTGGTGGCAAATAAAAGAAACATATCTATCTTTCTCTCTCTCTCTGGTTGTTTATGAAATACATGCGTCTCCTTTAGTCTTGCCGAAGTGTTTCCTAGAAATGTGATGAATTGAACTGCAGACTCGTTTATGGGGTTTAGGATGCATGGGTACACATTAATATTATGTGGGATTCATCCTTCTATTTGAAAGTTGTTCATACTGTCCTGGTGTGTTAATGATACAAACATTCCAGCGAAAGGTTGTCGGTGGTCCTACTTTAGAGGAGCCGATCCTGTAATAGTTCACTGTAAGTACTATAGTTATGAGTAGGTGGTGTGTAAACAAGTACATAGAGACACATACACACACGCAAAAACAAAAAAGTATTTATGTACACACACACACAAACATATATATATATATATATATATATATGATGAATGTGCGTGGGTGTGGGTGTTTATGATTATGTGTGTCTGTATCATCATCATCATCATCATCACCGTTTTACGTCCATTCTTCCACGCTAGCATGGGTTAGACGGGTTGTCCTGTTGTGGGCAGTGTCTGGTCGGCTGACCATGCCTTGCTCATACAGGAACTGATCTGGCTTGATTTCTACAGCTGGATGCCCTTCCTAACACCAACCTCATTTACAGTGAGTGCTGGGTGCTTTTTCGTGGCGCCTACACGTCCACTTTACAGTGTGGGCTGGGTGCTTTTTTGCCGTGGCACCTCCACGACCACCTTGCGGTGGGGGGAGTGGGGGCATATTGTTTATATGCTTCAGCATGTACCCATGGGAGGTCAGGTACCCTGTATTACTGCGTGACGCCAGAAGCCACGGTCGTGTGTCATTGTCTTTGAGAGGTGTAGTTGGGTAAGGTCGGCTTTTATCACCTCATCCCAAGTCATCTGTATATATATATATCTGTATATATATATACATCTGTATATATATATATATATATATATATGTGTGTGTAAATGGTGAGAAGGAGAGAGAGAAAGAGATAGATAGATAGATAGATAGATAGATAGATAGATAGATAGATAGATAGATAGATAGATATGTTTCTTTATTAGCCACAGGGGCACAAAAGAAGGGGACAATACAAAGGGGGAAGTTTACATACTATAAAAACGTGTAAAATGTTATCACAAATGCAATTTTAAAAATTAGTCGATTTTCCCCAATAGAGGGAGACAGTTTATATGGGTAACACATACCCCCGAAAAAATATGAAACCCTCATCTCAAGGAGTACGAAGAGTTTGTACTCCTTTCCTCTCCTCCTCCTTTTCCTCAACCTACAGGCTGATATAGAGAGAAGGCCCATTCACTCGGGCCATTCTCGCCACTTTCACCCACCTTTCATAAAACTTGCTGGGGTACAGCACCTCTCTCTCCATCCTGATTCTTCTTCCAAAGTGGTATTTGAGAAAAAGATTCAGTTGTTGGCCGGAGAGAAAAGTATCTGACCTCAGCCCTTTCAACCTTGTCCACCATACAACCTCTTTCGCCATAGCTATCACACAAAGGAAAACCGCCTCTCCTTCGTTTTTGAAGGAGGGTGGCGGTTTGATCATGACAATGGACTCGGTGGTCAACCGTATTGGTCCCACCCGCGACAATAGTCGTTCTACATAGCCCCACAGGTCAGTGACGCCCGGGCAGTGTATGAATGCGTGCGCGACGGTTTCTTCGTTACGCACGCACCTCGGACAGATCTTTTTTGCAGGGTCCCTGCCCAGGCGCACATGTCTGTAGAGCTTGTCTCGAACTGGTAGAGCTCCTCAGTAGCACTGCCAGGCCAGGGACTTTTGGAAGTTGTCCATCGGTCCCGGGCGGAAGGTCGTACCGAACAGACTGGCCAGTTCATCTTCCTCTACGCCTAGAGTTTCACCGAGCTCGTCGTCGCACTTGCTGCGGATCAACCCTCTATAGAATGACGAAGTAGAGTCTCCACTGATCGCCGGGTCCGCCTGCCAGAGGGCTGTGAGCGCCTAAGCACATTCGATGTGCCAGTCGCCCATTTTCCTCGATCTTTGCTTGACCCAGGACTCCAGCTCGGTCAGAGACGAGTCGTGGGAAGGCTCGCCTCACGAACGGGGCCCACACCGGTTGTCCGGTGAGGAATACGTAGAGATGCCGCAGCCTAAGCGCGTGTTTGCGCATCGTCAACCACGGCATCCCCAGCCCTCCGTTAGAAGGGTGTTGGCAGCAGATGGATCTTCTCACCAAAGGAGCCCGCCTCTTCCAAAGAAATTGGAAGAGCGCGCGCTCCATTTTGGCGAGCGTTTTGGCTGGACAAGGCACGACGGTCAAGCGGTAGTAGATGGCGGACGCTATAAAAGTGTTCGCCACCTCCGCTCGACCTTTCAAGGATAGTTTGCACTCGGCCCACTTCTGGGTGAGTGCAAACACCTTGGCCGTCACTTCGTTCCAGTTTTTCTCCACCTGGAGGTCCGGACCAAACCAGACCTCGAGCAGCTTAACCGGTCCTTCCGTCCATCGTCCGACGACGCCATCGGAAGGCATCGGTTTGCCTCTCCAGGATCCTTGTTGCAAACCGATGGACTTGTCCCGGTTCAGCTTCGCTCCTGTGAAACTTTCGTATTCCTTCAGTAAGGTGCCGACTTCCTCGATTTGCGAGGCGCTCGACACCATTACTGACACGTCGTCGGCGTAGGCCGACGCCGCTTTCCGCAGTCCCGGTTCCAGAGGGATGCCCTGCAATAGCTCCAACTTCCGCAGTAATGGCTCGAGAGTTAGTACGTACAGAAGGGAGGAGAGAGGGCATCCCTGTCAAATGGATCGCGTAATATGGAACGGTAGAACCGATAGACAAGGACCCATCTACTGTAGGCTTTGCTTGCCGTTAACGACAAGTTCAGCTTCCAGTAGCTGGGTCCTTGTCTATGGGTTCTATCAAGGTTGGCCATGCAGGTCACTAGCTTGTGATCTGAATAAGCAACCATGAACATATGTGGACAGCTTAACATGTCCCTATCCTTATTTCTAACTAGAACCCTATCTAGGTACGATCTAGATGTTCCGCTAAGATTAGTCCACGTCCACAGTGGCACAGTCGGAAAATCTAGTCGATATCTATCGGCCAGGTCAAATCGGTCGATTAACTGTTTGAGGCTGTTACACCCCCCTTTATCGGGACATGCTCCCACATAGTCCCAATGTGCATCTAGGATTCCATTCCAGTCCCCTACTAAAAGCAAGGAGCGGGACGTTCCCAGAAAAGTCTCTAGACGTTTGAAGAAGTCTGGCCGTGGTGTCCCGGATGGGGCATATGCAGCCACCAGCCTGAAGGCTCCACCTTCACTACCGTCAACGTCTAGGACCACCAGTCGACCCTCCGTGTCCAGATGTACCGTCTGTGTTACGAGGCCCAGGTGTTTCCGCAGCAAAACGGCAACTCCGCCCCCACCCCCCGGTTGACAGAGAGATGCGTAGATCTCAAAGTCATCGAAGATGGGGGCCGGCTGTCGCTCGCTGTGGATCATGGACTCGCAAATGGCTACCACATCCATGCTGTGCGACCTGAGGTCGTTTAAGAGTTTGCCCTGTTTCCAGGGCATCCCCAGGTCGCGTACGTTCACACATACAACTCTTATATTGGCCATGTTGGTGCTGAAAAGTTAAAAGAGGAAAAGAGATCACTCACCCTTCGTCTCCTGGGGACCAGGCTGCACGATTTCCATGGGGGTGTTGGAGGGGTTGTCTGGGTGTGTGGTGGTTTCCGGCGGTGTGGGGACGGAGATGTTTGGTGGGGTGGGGTCTGGTGGGATGGGGGTGTCTGGGGTGGGGAGACATTTGAGAATATGTTCACCTTTGGTGTGACACTCGTGATTTTAATCTTTTGTGTCCTTTTTCTCATGTATGTAGGGAAAAAGGTATACAGGTTGGATACAATTGGCGACACAGAGTAATTTTAGGCCGTCAATTGATCCTTCATGAGTACCGAAATACTCCCAAAGAGTTTGCTTCTTTGAATGAATGAAATACTATTCATTGAATTTTTGAAAACCAGTCAATTTCTTTCTGTGACAATTGGACTGGTTTTCGGGTAGAATTGGAAACTGTCCTAAAAACTATCGTTTTGAGAGCAGTTTCCTTGCGAATGTCTACCGGAGAATTGATGCTGAAAGCACCATTTTTTTCGAAAGTGACATATCTCCTAGCGTCCTTTAAAAGTCGTTCGGCATTTGTTATGTCGAGATATGTCAGTTCCTCCTTTTTCTGAACTGTCTGTGCAAAGGAGATTTGGTTTCTTTGTGGAATTATCCGTGTTGGTATTATTGTTGTTATTGTTGTTGTTATTCTTGTTTTCACTGATGTTGATATTATTCGTATTTTCCTTGGTGTTGGTGTTGGTGTTGTTGTTGTCTTTGATGCTGGTGTTATTGGTGTTGTCTTTATTTTTTTCTTTGTTGTTGTTGTCATTGTTGTTTTTATCATCATTATTGGTGTTGTTGTTGTTATTTTTGTTGTCATTGAACTGTTTGGTGTCATTTGTGTTGTTTGGATATGAATTTGTTTTTACAATTTCATTTCGTCTTTCCATCTCCATAGTATCTAGGGAAGAAGACGATGTTGACTGCGAGCTATGTAGTCTTACCGACTCTCCACCACCATTATCGTTGAACGCAAAATCCATAACGCAATCAAACTTCTTACGATATTTTTTCAAAAATTCGATGGAGAAAATATTTTTCAAACGAATATTTCGCCCCTGTAGGGGCGAAAATTAGTTGACCCACCACCTTTTTTTCTTTATATATATGCCCCTGTGGACAAGACTTATTTCGTACACACACAAGCAAACATATATATATATATATATATATATATATATATATATATATATATATTTATATATATATATATATATAGTATAAGAGTGAAGAATAACATGGTCAACAGTACAAACAGGGTTTTATTTATAGTATTAACAAATGTTTCATTGATTAGAGTGTCTAAAAATTGCTAATCACTTGAGGTTGTGTCACTAAATTTTAAATACAATGTCCCTAGGTACGATCTAATCAAATCATCAGAATAACTCATATTCATTTATTATGCCTAATAATTTGTTATCTATATATATATATATACTTAAGGTAAACATTGATGAAATTCAATTCAAGCACTCTTTTTCCAGATAGGAGCGACGGAGTATATATCGAATAAGAAAAGCGAAGTAGTTTCAGATGTTAAAGTCCTTTAATGTTAATGCTGTGATACATATTTCAATGACGACAGTGGCCACACGATTCCGTATACCCAGTACCGTGACATCATCAGACAGCTTCTTACATAATAAGGTTATGTTTCCGAGGCAATCCAAATTGAATCGACAAGGGAACGGACAAAGCGTGTGCTCTTGAATCCTTCGCCCGTTCCCTTGTGAGTCCCAATTCACCCCCACCGTCTGCGCAGGCGCAATCCGAAGGAAGTTGATCATCAACTACCCCAATGTTCTACGAAACCCGCCTAGGCAGCCCCCCCCCCCCCCCCTCTCAACCAAACAATCACCCCATCCAGGTCTGTAATATGACACGGTTCTAGTTTACTGCTAGTCGCCCAGCCAGTGGCAGTTGGCCGAAACCTTTTGGGGGTGGGAGAGTATGAGTTTCAATAGGTCTCAATACTACCCCTAAATTACGCTTGGACAATATAATTGACCATCACCCGCTAAGAGAATATATACTTATTTCTAGGTAATATGGTTTCACAGTGGAAATTATGAGTGAAAATTAGAAA
>OZ024741.1:122439739-122442239 GCA_964016885.1 Eledone cirrhosa | reverse complement strand
ACATATTTTTCTGTAAGAATATATGTAGCTGGGCACTTATAAATCATCAGTGGATGCCCATTAAATTTTGATATCAGAAAAAATTTCTCACCGCAGTTATTTTTCGTGTCCGCTAAGTCCTCCCTTCACGCATCAAATGACCGCCAAATTTGAAATTCCAGCAGTCTTTAGACTGAGGAAATATCATAGCGTCACGAAGCGGAATATATATATATATATATATATATATATAAGTAACCAAGACTTTGTAAATGTGTATATAAATTGACACATTTTTAGTGTATAGATATTTGTATTTTATAGACATACCGAATACATGTATTACCTAGTAAAAAAAGAAAACACATTTAATCGATTTTCTACCCAAGTTCGGTTTACGTCAGAATACGTGTATATCATCTAAACAACGACAACGAAACACGTTATCGAGAAGCTCATATGCCCTATCACTTAAGAAATATTCTAAGATGGACGTACTAATTTTCATATTATTAACGTTGCTGTTGGTAGTTAATTACGATATTTATTAAGTTGTGCGCTAAACAACCGAAGCATATGATAACGTTACATACATATATATGTAGCAAAGATTAGAAATTAATATATGTTATACTGTAAATTTGTTCCTACAAAAAATTAAAATATGAGAAAAAAATAGTAAATAACCTTGCTCAAGGTCCATTACTCATATATCTATCTATATTATATATATATGTGTGTATGTGTGTGTGTGTGTGTGCGTGCGTGTGTGTGTGTGTATTTTGGATGACAATACGGAATGACCAGTTCTATCCAGTGGTGAACCACCAAACTTGAATGTATATATATACTGCCTGACCCTGCAAATATCATTCTGACGCACTCTAATCATGTATTAATAAGACACGCGTGCATGCTACACGTGAGATTGTTTCATACACTGACTACTCTAAACTTTCCTCTTGCTTTATCTTCATAGACTGCCAACGCTTCATGTTTATCTTTATTTTCATTCTTGTTTTTATTTTATTTTTATTTTTATCGTGTAACCATTATATGTAAATTGCCATGCTATATCATTTGATGAATGTCACGCCACTGTTGATCAATATGCGCATATATTTTATGTGTCTCTTGGGTTGAAAAGGAGGTCAAGTATGTTATAGATCAGTAAATAGTTGCTCCGAAGAATCCAAACCTCGGTTTGGAGGAAACAATTGTAAGCAAATAAATGACTTAAACTGAACTTTGATTATTGTAATCTCTCTCTCTATATATATATATATAAAGAAATGAACAGAATTTGTCATTAATTCTTTGCGTCAACGTTCAGCGTGTGAAATTTAAATACATACAAACACACATACACACACACACACATATATATATATATATATATATATATATATATATATATATATATATATATATATATATATATATATATGTGTGTGTGTGTGTGTGTGTGTGTGTGTGTGTGTGTGTGTGTGTGTGTGTGTGTGTGTGTATGTGTCTGTGTGCGTGTGTGTGTGTGTGTGTATGTATGTTTGGATGTATTTAAATTTCACACGCTGAACGTTGACGCAAAGAATTAATGACTAATTCTGTTCATTTCTTTTTTCAGAGAGAAATGATTAAGGAAGCTCTATCCATAAAATGACTATCTTACTACTATAACAGTCCATCTATTTCTTCGTCTTTATTTATGTGGTTTGTACCACTACTTTCATGCTGCTTGTATAAAGTTTGATATTTGAATAAATTTATGGATTATACCAGTGATGATTTGGAATTAGATTTATTTGATACGATATTTGCATAACAGTTTCTTTGACTAAGTATTTACCCCTGTTCACCGATGTCAACCGTATTCTTAATCTTTCAATCGTTTTTTGTTGGTTAGCCTGTTGGCTTCCCAATCGTAAAATATTGAGCTTGATTCTCGTTATTCCACCTTAATCCAATGCACTCTGCTGGAAAACATTCGCAGGACCTGCATTATCATAAACAGCGTCACGCTGAATCGTCTTGAAATTTACGTTAAGTATACACGTATATGTACGACTAGAAAATGTGTTGAACCCGACGGTGGTCCATGACATATATTATAATTATTATATATATAATATATTTTTTATTCTTCAGAAAATAAATCTGTTACACATATAATGAGTTCTCTTTCAGTTAATAATTGAACTATCTATACATATATATAAAACTGAAATTGTGTATGTGTGTGTCCCCTAACTTTTGCAAAGTCTATACAATCCACATTTCTACTCCGATTGACTTCAAACTTGCATTTATATATTCCTTGTGGTCTAAGGATATTAACTGCAGCTTTTATCTTTCAATTTTCTGTTGTTAAAGGCGTGTTAGGCGCTGGTTAGCGATCTCTCTCTCTCTCTCTTTCTTAGTCTGTTTTTTTAGATAGATACATAGCTATAACACCGCGCCCTTATGATATCTGTCTGTGTGTCTGGCTGTCTGCATCACGATATTATGAAAACAGTTTTCATTG
>OZ024741.1:122422239-122429739 GCA_964016885.1 Eledone cirrhosa | reverse complement strand
AGTAGTAGTAGTAGTAATAGTAGTAGTAGTAGTAGTAGTAGTAGTAGTAGTAGTAGTAGATCAAATGACAACACAAACGATTCGATATGATGTGCTCCGTAGCATGTTTCTCATCCACGTTGAGCAAACTGTAAAGAGTGACTTCTTCTTTTTCTTCGATTCTTTCCTGAGACACTTTAACCACATGCCCATTGTATAGAAGCTGTGATCTCTCAATACCAAGCAGTAGCGGCTCTACCTTCAGTAACTCTCTGATCTCCAAGCTACGCACTCTATCATGTAACGTTACTTCAAAACCCTTCGGAGGAGCCTCATTTCGGTCGATTGTATTCGCGATCGTATTCTATCGGTCATTTCCCAAGTTCCTGACCACATGTAAGGGTTTGCAGGAAATAACGAATTGAAATACCGAGTTTAGCAATTCTTTCACATAATTCAGCCTCCTAGGATTATCTTTCCCGATTTCGATTGCGTGGGTACCTTTCCAGAGATCCAAGCCATCCGGTACACATGAGTCAGCTAGAGAATAAATTATCTATGTAAGGCTTTTAATATCACGGGCCGAATTTCATCCTCCCCATCGGCCTTGCAACATTTCAGCTCTTTAACTGCTCTTGGGAGCCTCTGAGAGATTAGTCACTGCTCTCAGACGCACCACTTGTACATCAGAGGATGCTGATGTGATCTGTGTGGGAGATCGGCAAATTATTCTCACTAACTCAGGAGAATGCACCTCTCTAAAGAGAGGAGAACCCCAGACGCGTTCTTCATACCATGTGTGGAGGAGGGTTTCTTATTTCGAAGTCAGCGTATGGTCTACCAGAACACTTTATTTGCTGATTTGAAGTCGGATTCCAGTTTAACCCAAACTCCTCCCATGTCTTAACTTTGGACGCCTGTACTATCTTTGCTGCAACTTGCTTTCCTGCTTGTACCGCAGATGCAAGAAGAAGGACTTATTTCCAAGCTTTGTAAGCCTCCTTCTTTGCTCGGATGGCATCTTTGACCTCTTTATCGAATCAAGGGATCCTCCTGCTATCCGGTACCACACTAAGCTTCTTTCGCCCGCAGCATTTAACAGCGGAAGCAGAAATTGCTGAGCTGAACTAACTCCACTATGTCTCAACGTCCTCAGTTTGCTGGGGAGTTCTCTGAACTTGAATGCAATAGTATATGCATACCTGATCCCGACTTCCTCATCCACCAATGCTTCCCACTTTAACCTGTAGGTCGCGTAAAAAACAAAACAAATTACTGATCAAGCTTTTTACAGATTTACAGATTGATTGCTAAACTGCTTTGGGTTTTGTGCCTCTGTAATGAAATCGATTTAATTCCTAAATATATTTCTCTCATTCTCTCTCTTTATATATATAAAAATTGGGAGAGATACAGATATATATTTCTATTTATTTGCCACCAGGGCATCAAAGATTGGGACAAATACAAAGGGGGGAGTTTACATACATTTAAAAAGACGTGTAAAAAACATATAACAAATTAAATTTAACAATCGATGTCCTCAATAGGGAGGGGCGTTGACATGGGTCGCACACACCCCCGAAAAAATGTGCAACCCTCCTCTTCAGGAGCACAAAGAGCGGATGCTTCCTTCCTCTTCTCCTCTCTCACCTACAGGCTGATATAGAGAGAAGGCCCATTCACTCGGGCCATTCTCGCTACTTTCACCCATCTTTCATAAAACTTGCTGGGGTAGAGCACCTCTCTCTCCATTCTGATCCTTCTTCTAAAGTGGTACTTGAAAAAAAAGACCAGTTGTTGGCCGGAGAGATAGGTGTCTGACCTCAACCCTTTCAACCTTGTCCACCATACAACTTCTTTCGCCATGGCTATCACACAGAGGAAAACCGCCTCTCCTTCGTTTTTGAAAGGGGGAGGCGGTTTGATTGTGACAATGTTCTCGGTGGTCAACCGGATTGGTCCCACCCGCGACAGTAGTCGTTCTACATAGCCCCACAGGTCAGCAACGCCCGGGCAGTGTACGAATGCGTGTGCGACGGTTTCCTCGTCCCGCACGCATCTTGGACAGATCTTCTTCGAGGGGTCCCTACCCGGGCGCCCGTGTCTGTAGAGCTTGTCCCGAACGGGTAGAGCTCCTCGGTAACATTGCCAAGCCAGGGACTTTGGAAGTTGTCCATAGGTCCCGGGCCAAACGTCCTACCGAACAGACTGGCCAGCTCGTCTTCCTCCATGCCCAGAGCCTCTCCGAGAGCGTCGTCGCACTTACTGCGCACCAACCCTCTATAGAATGTTGAGGTTGAGTCTCCACTGATTGCCGGATCCGCTTGCCAGAGGGCCGTGAGCGCCTGTGCACATTCAATGTGCCAGTCGCCCACTTTTCTCGGTCTTTGCTTGACCCAGGATTGCAGCTCGGTGAGTGAGACGAGTCTCGGAAAGGCTCGCCTCACAAACAGGGCCCACACCGGCTGACCGGTGAGGAATACCTGGAGGTGCCGTAGCCTTAATGCGTGTCTACGCATCGTCAGCCACGGCATCCCCAGCCCTCCGTTCGAAGGGTGTTGACAGCAGATGGATCTTCTCACCAAAGGAGCCCGCTTCTTCCAAAGAAATCGGAAGAGCGCGCGCTCCATTTTGGCGAGTGTTTTCTCTGGGCAAGGCACGAAGGTCAAGCGGTAGTAGATGACGGACGCTATATAAGCGTTCGCCACCTCCGCTCGACCTTTCAGGGATAGTTTGCACTCGGCCCACTTCTGGGCGAGTGCAAACACCTTGCCCGTTACCTCGTCCCATTTTTTCTCCACCTGGAGGTCCGGTCCGAACCAGACCCCGAGCAGCTTCACCGGTCCCTCCGTCCAGCGTCCAACGATGCCGTCGGAGGGCATCGTTTTGCCCCTCTACGTCCCGAGTTGCAAACCGACGGACTCGTCCCGGTTCAGCTTGGCTCCTGTGAACCTTTCATATTCCTCCAGTAAGGTGCCGATCTGCCCGATTTCCGAGGCGCACGACACCATTACTGTCACGTCATCGGCGTAGGCCGACACCGCTTTCCGCAATCCCGGTTGCATCGGGATGCCCTGCAACAGCTCCAGCTTCCTCAGTAGTGGCTCGAGAGCCAGCACATACAGGAGGGAGGAGAGAGGGAATCTCTGTCGAATGGATCGCGTGATTTGGAACGGCTCCGAAAGGTAGCCGTTCACCTTGACCCTCGAGCAGGTGTTGCTGCTGTGCATTGCAGCAATCCAGCCCCTGAAAAGGGGTCCGAAGCCTGCCGCCGCGAGCACCGCATCCAGGTACCGATGGTCAAGCCTATCGAACGCTTTAGATTGATCAGGGCCCCACCAAAGCCGGGTTCGTTTCCTACCCTCTCTACGATGTATCGCATGAGGTGGAGGTTGTCGTGTATGGACCTGGACGGGATTGCGTATGTCTGCGCTTCTCCCACCAAGTTCCCGACGACAAGCGCCAACCTCTTCGCTAACACCTTGGCCAAAATCTTTAACTCTGTGTTTAGCAGAGTTATGGGCCTGAAGTTATCTATGTCATCCCCCTTGTTCTCGTCCTTCCTCACCAGCGTGACTACGCCCTTGGTCACAGAACTGGGAATTCTCCCGTTCTGTTGCCAGTTGCAGTAGACCGCCTCGAGGAGACCGGAGACAAGCCCGGCATCGCTACATAAAGTTCGTATGGTAGACCATCGAGACCCGGAGATTTGCGTTTGCCGCATTGGCTCAGCGCTTCCCCTATTTCAGCGGCTGAAATCGGCCTCTCGCCGGACTTCGTATCCCCGTCCGAGAGCCGCGCCAGACCGTCGAGGTATGGACCGAAATCCATGGCCCCACCCGGCCCGCCGCCGCTCCCGAACAGTCGTGCAAAGCGCCGTCGAAAGGCCGCGCTCATCCGCTCAGGTTCAAGGATCACGCGTCCATCCTGGTCCTTCAAAGACCGAATCATGGACTTGTTTCCACTTTTTGCCTCTGTCACTCGGGCCCAGCTAACAGCTTTGGCTCCCTCGTTACCCAGAGCACGTATTTTACTCCTGATAACGCAGCCCTCGTGCTTCGCATCAAAGAACTGGTCTAGGGCCGTTCTTGACGCCAGCACGCCGGCCACGTTGCCACTCCTAATCGCCTCTTCTACTCTATTTGTTAATTCCCTTTCATTTCTATTCCTATCTGATGCTAATTCCCGACTAAAACCTATCGATTCTATTCTAATTTCTCTCTTGAGAGAGCCCCACCACCTGTTGTTGACAATTGCCCCCGTCAAACGCTGCTTAACTAGTGTGCTAATCCGCTTACTGTAAGCTTTGTTTGTCGGTAAAGACAAGTTTAGCTTCCAGTAACCGGGTCCCTGTCTATGAGTTCTATCAAGTTTGACCACTCCGGTCAACAACTTGTGATCCGAATAGTCAACCATGAACATTCGTGGACAGCTTAATATGTCCCTATCCTTATTTCTAACTAGGAACCTATCTAGGTACGACCTGGATGTTCCGCTGCGATTACTCCACGTCCATCGTGGCACAGTCGGAAAATCCATTCGATATCTATCGGCCAGATCAAATCGGCCGACTAATCGTTTGAGGCTGTTACACCCCCCTCTATCGAGACATGCCCCTACATAGTCCCAACGTGCATCCAGGATACCATTCCAGTCCCCCACTAAAAGCAAGGAGCGAGACGTTCCCAGGAAATTCTCCAGGCGTCGGAAGAAGTCCGGTCGCGGTGTCCCCGATGGGGCATACGCTGCCACCAGCCTGAAAGCTTCACCTTCACCACTGCCGATGTCTAAAACCACCAGTCGACCCTCCGGGTCCAGGTGCACCTTCTGTGTGGCAAGACCCAGGTATTTTCGCAGCAGAACGACAACCCCACCCCCACCCCTCGGCTGACCGAGAGATGCGTAGATCTCAAAGTCGTCGAAGATGGGGGCCAGTTGGCGCTCGCTGCTGATCCTGGACTCGCAAATAACCATTACATCCACTCTGTGCGACCTGAGGTCATTTAAGAGTTTGCCCTGTTTCCAGGACATCCCCAAGCCGCGTGCATTCACACATCCAACTCTTATATTGGCCATGTTGGTGCTGAAGAGGTAAAAAGGAAGAGGAAAGGAAATTACTTACCTCTTCGTCTCCTGGGGACCAGGCTGCACAATTTCCATGGGGGTGTTGGAAGGGTTGTTTGGTGGGGTGGTGGTTTGTGGTGGGGTGAGGACATCAGTGTGCGGTGGGATTTGGGTGTTTGGTGGGGTGTGGGTGTCTGGTGTGGGGGTGGGGAAACATCTCAATAGGACGCTGTTATGTGGTTTGGTGCAGTTGGTCCCCACATGCATTGGATGGTTCTTTTTCAAAGTTACATAGGTTTCCGTTGGGACCCTAATCATCATTAGGTGCGGTTTGTTCGCTGCGTAGGGGAAAGTAATCCCTTCGGTTTCCACCGAAGGGTTATTTTCTATCGCTTTCATCAACGTTTTATTGTTCTTGTTAATGTATGTATAGAGTTTTTGTTGTGTTGTGTTTGTTTTTGTTTGTTGTTCTTGCGGGTGTTTGCGTTTTATAGTACGTGTTATGTTTTGGGGAGGGGTGGGTTTTTTATTTGTGGTGTTTGTTCTGTTTGTACTGGTGGCTGTGTGTTTGTGGAATTTTTGTTAATGTGGTGCCTTTTTTTTTTCCTTTTCACCTGTTGAAAGGGTTTTCCCTCGTCGTCACTGGGTGACGTTGATACGGAGTCCTCTTCCGTGTTGTTGGGGAGGGGTATATTTTGGGGTTTTGTTGTGGTTGCTTTTGTATTTGTTTTAGGTGGGGAGGGGTTGGGTTTAACAGTGTTTTGTGTTGTTATTTTTCCGTGTTGTTGTTGTGGTGGTGGTGGTGGTGGTGGTTGTGTTGTTGTGTTCGGGGTTGGCAGAAGAGCCTTTTTTTTTTACTCGTTAATTGAGGACAGGCAGCCCTCAGGTGACCCCTGCTTAAGCAGTGGTAACATGACGACCGCCTTCCCTCCACTGAAATGTTTATATAAGTTAGCCCGTCCAGAGGCACGCTTGTGGGATATTCGCTATTCGTTCTGGGCTCATTTGCACCAGAACTTCTACGGTGGTCCCACCAAATACACCTCCGGAGGACTTTCCTATTGAAATTATCTTGTCTTCGTCAAAGTTTATTATTCCACATAGTATCCACCAAATGTTTACATTTGGTGTGATACTCATTATTTTTATTCTTTGTGTCCTTTTCCACCTGTATGTGGGGTAAAAGGTGAAGTGGGGGGACACAATGGGTGCTATCGAGTACTTTTGAGCTGTTGACTGGTTGTTCATCAGCACCGAAATGCTACCAAACAGTTTACCTTTTTGTATGAAGGTTAAGTCCTTCATTGCGTCTTTTAGAACCAGCTCAATTTCATTTTGTGATAATTGAGCTGGTTTTCTTGTTACGTTCGACATTGTCCTGAAAACCACAGTTTTCAGGACAGCTTCTCTACGTAATTCCTGTGGAGAATTGATGCTAAAAGCACCGTTTTCGCCAAAAGTCACGAATTGTTTTGCGTCTTGTAATAGTTGTTTAGCATTTGTTATGTCTATTGGCGTGTATAGTTCGTTTTTTTTTACGCTCTGTGCAAATGTTGTTTTGGTGTTGTTGTCTTTCGTGTTACTGTCACTGTTGGTAATATTGGTGTTGCAGTTGTTGGCTGTGGTGTTGTCATTGTTCTTGTTGTTGCTGCTGGTATTATTTGCCGGATTTGGTTTCGCGGTTTCGATATTTTCCACGTTTTTCGATGATGCGAGGGGGGACGGCTGCAAGCTTTGTACTCCTACCTTCCCTCCACCACTTTTCTTAGTGGGCGTGGCACTCACGACAGTGTGCGAGGTGGAAATGGCATCCATTGCCACCAAGTCTACAGTTTTTAGATGAAAATTGAAAATTTCGCCCCAGAAAGGGGCGAAAATTTGTTGACTTAATGTCTGACGGCCAAGGCAAGGGGCTAAACCAAACAATGTTATTAAATTGATCAATAAACTCACAGTTCTTTTTTACAACAATCCGCAAAAATCCGGAGCAAAGTAAATCACGTCTATATCAAGTGGTAATTGATATAGAGAGGGATATTGGAAGAGAGTTCCGTGTAGTAGATATTGAGGGGCAGTTGGGTATCAATTGATATAGAGAGAGAGGATCAGGAGAGAGTTCCTTGTAGTAGATATAGCGAGTGGGAGTGTTTGGTGCTAATTGACACAGAGAGCGGGATCGGGAGAGTGTTGTATGGTTGATGTAGAGAGGGGAAGTGTTTGGGGGTAATGAAAAGAATGAGAAGATTGATAGATATAAGTATTCATAGATATAGACAGGGGGAGAGTTTGGGATTGATGAATAGAGTGAGAGGGAATGAGAGAGAGTGTTGTATGCTAGATATAGTGAGGGGAATAATTTGGTAATAATTGATATAGAGAGGGGGTCTGGGAGAGAGTATCATGTAGTAGATATAGAGAGGGGTAGATTTCAATGCTTGTAGATATAATGAGGGG
>OZ024741.1:122329739-122417239 GCA_964016885.1 Eledone cirrhosa | reverse complement strand
GCGACTGCTGGTCTTCCACAAAAAACCTTGCCCATGCTAGGTGCAAAACCATGGTCATTCGTGACTGAGTGGGGCCAAAGCAATATATATATATATATATATATATATATATATATATATATATATTGCTTTGCTTTGGCATATATATATATATATGTATTTATATATATATATATATATATATATATATATATATATATATATATATATATATATATATGTATGTATAAAAGACGTAAAATAAGAAAATATCTTTAAAAAAAAAAAAAAAATTTATTTTTATTTTTTACATACTTAAATTTTCACTCCAACTAATTAGTTTCTGCAATGGGATAAAGACAGTTACGTAATCCAACTGTCGAGAATTCATTGCATCATCAGGGAGTCTATTCTCAGTTAAGTCTCCAGGCAATGCGCGGACACTGGCGGCTCATATAAAAATAATAATAATTCGGTAGATCGAACATCTTGCGAGGACTGGATTCTATGTACCGAAATTCTCACTGCTTCAAGTCAAATGGCCGATTCTAAAGAATCAATCACGTGACACAGAGGCTAGTTAGAAGGAATGGGATGGTAAGATGACTGACGCCTACTAACACCCCAAAAAAAAATTTTTTAGAAGTGGTTTTGGCAAGTTTGCTCGACAAATCAGTGATTTGGAGATAAATATAGATAATTTAATATATCAACTAACATAAGCGCACAGATGCACGCCCATGCTAGCAAATACACAGGTTATGTCATAGTACCTAGGTGGTTCAATGCAGGAGAATGCAGAACAATAATATAAAAGACGTAAAATAAGAAAATATCTTTAAAAAAAAAAAAAATTTTTTTTTTTTATTTTTTACTTACTTAAATTTTCACTCCAACTTAGTTGATATATTAAATTATCTATATTTATCTCCAAATCACTGATTTGTCGAGCAAACTTGCCAAAACCACTTCTAAAAAAATTTTTTGGGGGGTGTTAGTAGGCGTCAGTCATCTTACCATCCCATTCCTTCTAACTAGCCTCTGTGTCACGTGATTGATTCTTTAGAATCGGCCATTTGACTTGAAGCAGTGAGAATTTCGGTACATAGAATCCAGTCCTCGCAAGCTGTTCGATCTACCGAATTATTATTATTTTTATATGAGCCGCCAGTGTCCGCGCATTGCCTGGAGACTTAACTGAGAATAGACTCCCTGATGACGCAATGAATTCTCGACAGTTGGATTACGTAACTGTCTTTATCCCATTGCAGAAACTAATTAGTTGGAGTGAAAATTTAAGTAAGTAAAAAAAAAAATTTAAAAGAAATTTTTTTTTTTTTTTTAAAGATATTTTCTTATTTTACGTCTTTTATATTATTGTTCTGCATTCTCCTGCATTGAACCACCTAGGTGTTATGACATAACCTGTGTATTTGCTAGCATGGGCGTGCATCTGTGCGCTTATGTTAGTTGATATATTAAATTATCTATATATATATATATATATATATATATATATATATATGCCAAAGCAAAGCAATACATATATATATATTTATTTATTTATATATATATACACACCGAGCATTATAATAAATGTTCGGTGAATCCATACGTACATATATATATGTGTGCATGTATGTATATATATATACATACTACTGTACATCTGTATACATATATGTATGTACGTGTACATACTTATATTTAAGTAACAGCCGTACTAAGACTGGGAAATGAAATTTGGTTTCATTTTTGCGTTTATCGTTTTCGGTGCACCCGGCCGATTAACCCACTCAATATGCAAATTGGGCTACTCAGCCGTTAATATGCATAAGGTAAGTATATACGTTCAACAATCTGGCAGGAAGATATACGTTGCTGACGATAGCTAATAAGCTTGAAACTAGTATAGCGTTGCTTTGTTAGTGTTGAACAAACGAGCAACGATGGTTGCTGGACACTACGGCTTAATACGGGATGTTTGTTTACAAACACACCGAGCATTATAATAAATGTTCGGTGAATCCATACGTACATATATATGTGTGCATGTATGTATATATATATACATACTACTGTACATCTGTATACATATATGTATGTACGTGTACATACTTATATATATATATATATCTGTGTGTGTGTGTGTGTGTGTATATACAAGGGATAACAACATATCGTTATAGGTAATCTAGTTAGAGGTTGTGGATACTTTTTATTATAGATAGTTTTAGCGTACACGTTTGACTCAATAAGAGGTTTACGTAAGTGGCGAGTTTATGATTTCACTTGTATTCCTATGTAAGTTTATCTTGGAGTAATAAAATTGAGAAAGTGATGAATAACATGGTCAACAGTACAAAAAAAGGGATTTATTTACACTCTGACATTTGTTTCAATGATTAAGTTGTCTAAAAATTGGTGAACACCAGATGCAGTGCCACTCAATTTTAAATACGATGTTAGCTTGATCAGATCATCGGAGATAACTAGAATACTCGTTACATTTACAAATTCAAATTACAGCATCATTAATAATATTAATAATAAAGATAGTGAGAGAAAAAAAAGAGAGATAGATAAAAGAAAGAAAGAAAAAGGAAAAAGGAAAAAGACAAAGAAAAAGGAGGAAGGAAAACAGAGAAAGATATATATAGAGAAAAATACATAGAGAAAAAACAGAGAAAGGAGGAGAGAAAAGGATAAAGGAGAAATAAAGGTAGAGAGAAAGAAAAATAGAGGGAAAATAATGATAACAACAATAAATAAATAAACAAGTTACATCGAAAACGATACAAAATAATATAAAATATGAAAATAAATAAGTAAAAATGTGTGAAGAAATTTAAACACATTAAGATTATTGAAAGTTATTATTAAGAGTGGTTAAAATATAGAGAGATACGAAGGTATAAACATGATAATGTTAAATATATTTATGTGTGTATTGGTTATTTAAAAAAAATAATTATATAATTAATTAATTATTTGATTAATTAGTTGCAAGTTATATTAGAAGTGAAAAGGATATGATAAGATAGAATAAGTTAAAATAAGATAAAATAAGATAATTTACAACTTGAATAGAAAATAGCCGAACACGTCAGTGTAAAACATTCTGTTGCCTACATAATCTTGAGATTACTGAAAAATCGCTTTCCCCCACAACGTTGATATTTGGCTAAATATATTCAATGAAACGAAAGAAATTATTTCCTGTATTTCAATGATATTTTCAAATATTTATTAACGCTTCAGTTGCACAGACTCACTACTTCCTTGCATGATTACTTCACTAGCCTTTTCAAATATTTATTCATTCACATATCCTAAAAAGTCATAAATATGAGCAGAAGGTGAAATCTTTGAAACAGAGTCTGTATGTAGCTATAGAGGAATGAAGGAAGAGTAATATAGTTTCTTAATTGTTAAATAGTTTTACAAAAAGATATCAGCGACAGAGTAAAAGATATATATATATATATATCAGCATATTACACACACACACACACACACACACACACACACACACACATATATATATATATATATATATACATGGTTTACGAAAGTCACTGATGTTATTTCACTGATCTTCCGCAAATTGCCAAAATAACATGAATGACTTTCGAATATATATATATATATACATATATATATGTATGTATGTGTATATATATATATGTGTGTGTGTATATATATCTGTGTATATATATATGTGTGTATATATATATGTTTGTGTTTATATATATGTATATATATATATATATATATATATATATATGCGTCAAAGCATGGTGACCGACACTCTACCGATACTGCCAATCCACCGAATCATTTAATAATTGTTTCTACTTTTGGCACAAGGCCAGCAATTAACCCAGTGTATTACTGGTACTTTATTTTATTGACCCCCGTAAGGATGAAAGGCAAAGTTAATTTTGGCGGGATTTGAGCTCAGAATGGCAGCGGCTGTAACTCTATGCGTCAAAGCATGGCGTCCGACCCTCTACCGATATGGCCAATTCACAATGTAATGTAATCGCTGTTAGTGCCGAATTTAACATAGGCTGTAGTGGCGAACGCCCTGGGCCCTTACTATGTCTCTCTCTCTCTCTCTATCTATCTATCTATCTATCTCGTTCTTTCATTCTTCTTGCTTATGTGAATATATATATATATATATATATATACACACACACATATATATATATATATATATATATACACACACATATATATACAACACACATATATATATATATATACACACATATATATACACACATATATATACACATACATACATAAATATATATATGGTGGCTGCCAACTCGTTTTCGAGTACGGTCAATACTTTATATCCGTGTAGGAGAACCCCTACCGATACGCTGAACAAGTGTGACTTTTTAGTCCAGCCAGCGACTTGAAAACTCTGGTACAAACACTACACCTGTGACAATTATTGACACATAGTGCTGGGCCCATGGTACCATGTAACGACAAATGCAGAAAGATCTCCAGATATAAAACAATGCCTGTGCCGTGAAGCTTTTATAGTGAGCAAAGGCACTGCACAAAGCCAGTCCCACTCTCTTAACCAAGATGATATTTACCAAAAAGAAGAACAAGTCAACATCATTGGATACCATCAGGGTTGCAGGTGTTATATCAGAGTTTTCCTTCTCCTAGAATTCTGCCTTGACAAAGGCTAATGGGTCATCTCTCCCGGTGATTTTGGATGGCCATTGACTCTTAAGAGCTCCTTTGCCCTTTGACAGGTTTTGTTTTTAGTCCTGCAGGATGTCCAAAGTCACCCTCCTCACCAAGAAACCTTGGTGGGGTTGTCAGTTTAGTCGCCAACGACCCGACCATGAGACAGGTTGTACTGGGATACATGTTACCAGTAGCACCAACTGGTGACCTGACACCATATATATACATACACATATACATATATATAGATATATACATATATATGGATATATAGATATATATTATACATATGTGTGCAATGTTATATGAAAAGCCTACAAAACTTGTACTACCCCCTCCCCAGTTCTAAATCTGGTCCTAGTCTCTCCTATTACTAATAAATTCTACTAACTCCTAACCTTAATTCTATAAGGAGGATTGAATGAGTAAATATTTAGGGTGAATCAGCGTATGACAGAATGATAACCGTAGTGTGAAATTAATGAAATTATTAATATATACAATTGTATGTTCAAATTGGTAATTCTAATGTTGATAAATGATACAAAGATAAGCTATATCTCGGCAGTATTTGACGATTTTTGTATTAGTCAAGAAATCTATTTTTGCGTGTGGTAAAGACATCAACATGTGTACATACAAATAGGGTGCTAGTATATCTGGTATATAATAAAACAAATAGTGTCATTTATTAAAATCACATTAAAATCACATTTATAGGGATCACATTAAAATCACATTAAAATCACATTTATAGAGATAAACTACTTATCTAAACGAATAATTGTTTCTACTTTTGGCACAAGGCCAGCAATTACCCAGTACATTACTGGCACTTTATTTTATCGACCCCGTAATGATGAAAGGCAAAGTTGACCTCGGCGGGATTTGAACTCAGAAATGAAAAGGGCCGTAACTCTATGCGTCAAAGCATGACGTCCGACACTCTACCGATTGCTAGTGAAAAAGGCAGATGTGCGAAACTGGACTAATTACAATTATTAAATGTAGAATGCAGTGAATGGCTGAATCTGATCCATAGCAGTACAGTGAAAATTGTGGACATGTTTCAGCAGTATTAGACCTCGTTAGTGAAGCAATATCTACTCTTTATAATAAATGACTAGATATATATTAAATATCTGTATAAACAAAAACTTACAATGCATACTACTTTAAAAATAACCCACTGAAATTATTACTGATGGGCCTAAACAACACCACCATATAGTCGTGGGCTGAAACATGAGTATAAGGTAACATGTATACAGCGAGATGTTCTATAATTCTTAAGGAGTTTTCTTACACAACAAATAAGAATGTTCCTTATGAAAACTACCAGTTAATGTCACAAAAAACGAACTGATTGACATCCTACTTTCGCTATATAATATGTAGGAGGTCACTAAGATATAAAAAAAAAAACTATGACTGGAATTTTTAGGATTGACCTGTATTCTCTATGAATATTGAGAGCAGTGTAATGCGATACTGTTAGCATGCGCAATGAGATATTGTAGTGTTTGTAAATCAATGCGGTTGAATGGGCCTAAGTTGGCGTGTTACGTTTGAACAATATGTTCGAGTGTTCAGCGTCTATACATGATTAAATAATACACACAAAAATATGTAGCAACGTTATAATTAGAAGACTACAGGCAAGAATAAATATATATATGTATATATATATATATATGTATATATATATATATAACTTTAAAAAGACACACGTCTGATCGCCGCAGTTGTAAGTGAGAAGAGAACTGCTAAACGGTCAGGCGAGGGGGTGAAAGTAAGAGGGAGAAAGGGAGACGAAGAAAGAGGGGTAGGGTTAGATAGGGAGAAAGGGAGTGGAATAAAGAGGGGTGAGAGTAGAAAGTAGCGAAATAGGTAGGTAGAAGGGGAGAGAAGAATGGTCACATCGAAAACATGATGAAATATATGGAGAATAAAAATGTAGTTGCTTTTTAAGGTAACTTAAAATGCAGTGGGAATATGATATATATATATATATATATATATATATATATATATATATATATATATATATATATATATATATCATATTCCCACTGCATTTTAAGTTACCTTAAAAAGCAACTACATTTTTATTCTCCATATATTTCATCATGTTTTCGATGTGACCATTCTTCTCTCCCCTTCTACCTACCTATTTCGCTACTTTCTACTCTCACCCCTCTTTATTCCACTCCCTTTCTCCCTATCTAACCCTACCCCTCTTTCTTCGTCTCCCTTTCTCCCTCTTACTTTCACCCCCTCGCCTGACCGTTTAGCAGTTCTCTTCTCACTTACAACTGCGGCGATCAGACGTGTGTCTTTTTAAAGTTATATATATATATATACATATATATATATATATATATATACATATATATATTTATTCTTGCCTGTAGTCTTCTAATTATAACGTTGCTACATATTTTTGTGTGTATTATTTAATCATGTATAGACGCTGAACACTCGAACATATCGTTCAAACGTAACACGCCAGCTTAGGCCCATTCAACCGCATTGATTTACAAACACTACAATATCTCATTGCGCATGCTAACAGTATCGCATTACACTGCTCTCAAAATTCATAGAGAATACAGGTCAATCCTAAAAATTCCAGTCATAGTTTTTTTTTTTATATCTTAGTGACCTCCTACATATTATATAGCGAAAGTAGGATGTCAATCAGTTCGTTTTTTGTGACATTAACTGGTAGTTTTCATAAGGAACATTCTTATTTGTTGTGTAAGAAAACTCCTTAAGAATTATAGAACATCTCGCTGTATACATGTTACCTTATACTCATGTTTCAGCCCACGACTATATGGTGGTGTTGTTTAGGCCCATCAGTAATAATTTCAGTGGGTTATTTTTAAAGTAGTATGCATTGTAAGTTTTTGTTTATACAGATATTTAATATATATCTAGTCATTTATTATAAAGAGTAGATATTGCTTCACTAACGAGGTCTAATACTGCTGAAACATGTCCACAATTTTCACTGTACTGCTATGGATCAGATTCAGCCATTCACTGCATTCTACATTTAATAATTGTAATTAGTCCAGTTTCGCACATCAGCCTTTTTCACTAGCAATCGGTAGAGTGTCGGACGTCATGCTTTGACGCATAGAGTTACGGCCCTTTTCATTTCTGAGTTCAAATCCCGCCGAGGTCAACTTTGCCTTTCATCCTTACGGGGTCGATAAAATAAGTGAGAAGAGAACTGCTAAACGGTCAGGCGAGGGGGTGAAAGTAAGAGGGAGAAAGGGAGACGAAGAAAGAGGGGTAGGGTTAGATAGGGAGAAAGGGAGTGGAATAAAGAGGGGTGAGAGTAGAAAGTAGCGAAATAGGTAGGTAGAAGGGGAGAGAAGAATGGTCACATCGAAAACATGATGCAATATATGGAGAATAAAAATGTAGTTGCTTTTTAAGGTAACTTAAAATGCAGTGGGAATATGATATATATATATATATATATATATATATATATATATATATATATATATATAATTGAAACAAAATGAAAACGAAATTTCATTTCTCACTCTTAGTATGGCACTTACTTAAATGTAAGTATGCATGTATACGTACATACATATATGTATACAGACGTACAGTAGCATGCACATATATATATATATATACATATATACATACATATGCATACAGGTACACATACATATATGCACGTATCAGTTTAGCGGCGCTTATTATAACGTCGCTTTGTTCGTTTGTAAACAAACTGAACAGCCTGAATTTATGCCATACGGTGTTAAGGCAACCACGTCACCTTTTTGTTCAACACTGACACAGGAACGATGTACTAGTTTCAAGCTTGTTAGCTATCATCAGCACCGTTTACCCATCTGCCAGATAGTTGAACGTTCGAAAGTATATACTTTCCTTATGAAAATTAACGGCTGAGCAGCCTAATTTGCATATTGAGTGAGTTAAATCGGTCAGGCATACCGAAAACGATAAATTGAAACAAAATGAAAACGAAATTTCATTTCTCACTCTTAGTATGGCACTTACTTAAATGTAAGTATGCATGTATACGTACATACATATATGTATACAGACGTACAGTAGCATGCACATATATATATATATATATACATATATACATACATATGCATACAGGTACACATACATATATGCACGTATCAGTTTAGCGGCGCTTATTATAACGTCGCTTTGTTCGTTTGTAAACAAACTGAACAGCCTGAATTTATGCCATACGGTGTTAAGGCAACCACGTCACCTTTTTGTTCAACACTGACACAGGAACGATGTACTAGTTTCAAGCTTGTTAGCTATCATCAGCACCGTTTACCCATCTGCCAGATAGTTGAACGTTCGAAAGTATATACTTTCCTTATGAAAATTAACGGCTGAGCAGCCTAATTTGCATATTGAGTGAGTTAAATCGGTCAGGCATACCGAAAACGATAAATTGAAACAAAATGAAAACGAAATTTCATTTCTCACTCTTAGTATGGCACTTACTTAAATGTAAGTATGCATGTATACGTACATACATATATGTATACAGACGTACAGTAGCATGCACATATATATATATATATATACATATATACATACATATGCATACAGGTACACATACATATATGCACGTATCAGTTTAGCGGCGCTTATTATAACGTCGCTTTGTTCGTTTGTAAACAAACTGAACAGCCTGAATTTATGCCATACGGTGTTAAGGCAACCACGTCACCTTTTTGTTCAACACTGACACAGGAACGATGTACTAGTTTCAAGCTTGTTAGCTATCATCAGCACCGTTTACCCATCTGCCAGATAGTTGAACGTTCGAAAGTATATACTTTCCTTATGAAAATTAACGGCTGAGCAGCCTATTTGCATATTGAGTGAGTTAAATCGGTCAGGCATACCGAAAACGATAAATTGAAACAAAATGAAAACGAAATTTCATTTCTCACTCTTAGTATGGCACTTACTTAAATGTAAGTATGCATGTATACGTACATACATATATGTATACAGACGTACAGTAGCATGCACATATATATATATATATATATACATATATACATACATATGCATACAGGTACACATACATATATGCACGTATCAGTTTAGCGGCGCTTATTATAACGTCGCTTTGTTCGTTTGTAAACAAACTGAACAGCCTGAATTTATGCCATACGGTGTTAAGGCAACCACGTCACCTTTTTGTTCAACACTGACACAGGAACGATGTACTAGTTTCAAGCTTGTTAGCTATCATCAGCACCGTTTACCCATCTGCCAGATAGTTGAACGTTCGAAAGTATATACTTTCCTTATGAAAATTAACGGCTGAGCAGCCTAATTTGCATATTGAGTGAGTTAAATCGGTCAGGCATACCGAAAACGATAAATTGAAACAAAATGAAAACGAAATTTCATTTCTCACTCTTAGTATGGCACTTACTTAAATGTAAGTATGCATGTATACGTACATACATATATGTATACAGACGTACAGTAGCATGCACATATATATATATATATACATATATACATACATATGCATACAGGTACACATACATATATGCACGTATCAGTTTAGCGGCGCTTATTATAACGTCGCTTTGTTCGTTTGTAAACAAACTGAACAGCCTGAATTTATGCCATACGGTGTTAAGGCAACCACGTCACCTTTTTGTTCAACACTGACACAGGAACGATGTACTAGTTTCAAGCTTGTTAGCTATCATCAGCACCGTTTACCCATCTGCCAGATAGTTGAACGTTCGAAAGTATATACTTTCCTTATGAAAATTAACGGCTGAGCAGCCTAATTTGCATATTGAGTGAGTTAAATCGGTCAGGCATACCGAAAACGATAAATTGAAACAAAATGAAAACGAAATTTCATTTCTCACTCTTAGTATGGCACTTACTTAAATGTAAGTATGCATGTATACGTACATACATATATGTATACAGACGTACAGTAGCATGCACATATATATATATATATACATATATACATACATATGCATACAGGTACACATACATATATGCACGTATCAGTTTAGCGGCGCTTATTATAACGTCGCTTTGTTCGTTTGTAAACAAACTGAACAGCCTGAATTTATGCCATACGGTGTTAAGGCAACCACGTCACCTTTTTGTTCAACACTGACACAGGAACGATGTACTAGTTTCAAGCTTGTTAGCTATCATCAGCACCGTTTACCCATCTGCCAGATAGTTGAACGTTCGAAAGTATATACTTTCCTTATGAAAATTAACGGCTGAGCAGCCTAATTTGCATATTGAGTGAGTTAAATCGGTCAGGCATACCGAAAACGATAAATTGAAACAAAATGAAAACGAAATTTCATTTCTCACTCTTAGTATGGCACTTACTTAAATGTAAGTATGCATGTATACGTACATACATATATGTATACAGACGTACAGTAGCATGCACATATATATATATATATATACATATATACATACATATGCATACAGGTACACATACATATATGCACGTATCAGTTTAGCGGCGCTTATTATAACGTCGCTTTGTTCGTTTGTAAACAAACTGAACAGCCTGAATTTATGCCATACGGTGTTAAGGCAACCACGTCACCTTTTTGTTCAACACTGACACAGGAACGATGTACTAGTTTCAAGCTTGTTAGCTATCATCAGCACCGTTTACCCATCTGCCAGATAGTTGAACGTTCGAAAGTATATACTTTCCTTATGAAAATTAACGGCTGAGCAGCCTAATTTGCATATTGAGTGAGTTAAATCGGTCAGGCATACCGAAAACGATAAATTGAAACAAAATGAAAACGAAATTTCATTTCTCACTCTTAGTATGGCACTTACTTAAATGTAAGTATGCATGTATACGTACATACATATATGTATACAGACGTACAGTAGCATGCACATATATATATATATATACATATATACATACATATGCATACAGGTACACATACATATATGCACGTATCAGTTTAGCGGCGCTTATTATAACGTCGCTTTGTTCGTTTGTAAACAAACTGAACAGCCTGAATTTATGCCATACGGTGTTAAGGCAACCACGTCACCTTTTTGTTCAACACTGACACAGGAACGATGTACTAGTTTCAAGCTTGTTAGCTATCATCAGCACCGTTTACCCATCTGCCAGATAGTTGAACGTTCGAAAGTATATACTTTCCTTATGAAAATTAACGGCTGAGCGTTTTCAGAAAACCCAAAATATTAATGGTAATGTAAATATTTATTTTTTTAAGGAACCCAGAGTTTGTTTTACGGAACCCCAAGGTT
Organism: Eledone cirrhosa; assembly: GCA_964016885.1. Lineage (NCBI taxonomy): Eukaryota > Metazoa > Mollusca > Cephalopoda > Octopoda > Eledonidae > Eledone > Eledone cirrhosa. The sequence continues at coordinate 122,405,197 of OZ024741.1, read as the reverse complement.
CCGCGGAACCCATGTTGGCGACCACTGCTGTAAAGCATGGAGAGCCGAACAAAATGCTTTGTAACATTTATTTATAGTCAAATCCCACCGAAGTTAACTTCGCTCGATGTAATCGACTTCCCCTCCCAAAATTGCTAGCTTTGTACCTAAATTAGTAATAATTTTTCATGTGGATTTTTTTCAATTGTTTGTTTTGTCTATTATATTCTTAATACACATGACATTTTGTGAGCAGTCCACAATAAGCTCATTCGTTTGATAACGAAATTTGTTTGATATTTGAAAGTTAGTACACGAACCGGATTTTATTTATAAAAAATAATTTTCCATTGGCTACATGATCCACTTAGAGAAGGAGGAACCATAAAAAATAATATGAATTTTAATATACAAGATGTTTTGTAGTGACTATTTTAAAGTACGAAATATTCATCTAGTTGAGTAGTATAGACCTCATTCCACGCTGCAGCCTAAATATTTCAGTATATGCGCGTATATGTAGTGCACATAATCGACTTACATCTCACAAACCATAGCAAATGAACTAAAGCCCGAAAAGGGGAGGCACTCATAACATCGTAAGTACATGGCAACTGCCTCCTCTTTGATATTTCCTGTGCAGCACGTATAACAAGAGGGATTAATGTTAGTTGACCTAACGGGATTTAGATATTTGTTTTAACAATGTGTATTGATGGTGTTATCACGGCGAGGCCAATTGGTTAGGAATTCGAACTACTTGTGGCATCTAGGGCTAGTGTCATTTTACTTAGCCTCAAGTCAGCCTATGCCTTGCCGGTCAAATTGGGTAGACGGAAACTAATTAATAAAGCAGTCATGTTGAACCCCACTGAGAATTACGTTAAGTGTACACGTTTCAAGGAAATATTCAGCCATTTAGATATTAATTTCCCTAGCTAGTTATTTCGTTGATCGAACAACTAGAACACTCACTGTCGAAACCGACGAAATTCCATTCCAGTGAAGGCTTGCGCAAAATGTCGAGCAAATTGAAGGTTAAGGCGACAAATTGAGGCGGTAGAACGTCGGGTAAAATGCTTTGTTGTAGTCGTTTCAGCTTTCTGCTCGCCGAATTCAAACACCGCTGAAGTCAACTTTGCCTTTCATCCTTTCGTTACCGATAGAAAAAGTACTAATCTGGTACTGAGGTCGATACTTCCTCAATATCTCTTTCTTACTTCCTCTCTTTTACTTTCTATCCTTCTTTGGAAGAAATCTGTTGAGTTCAGGCGTGGATAGTGATTAACTCTGCAAGACTTAAAATGCCCTAGAAACGCCGTATGCTAATACGGCGCCTCCACGTTTCTATCAGGGGACCATGCATACATATACATTTTCAATGAGAGATTAGATCGGTTATTTTCCCTCAAATGATCTGTATCATGTTCATTTTTGCCTGAGGAGTGACAAGGAGAGTTAGGTAGAACAACAATTTTACTCCTTTTAAGGCGAAACCACCTAAAACCGCCTAGTTTCTGCGATACAAATCCGTTTATTTTAAAGTGTTTGTATTCATATCTCAAAAAAGAAAATCAACCATCTTGATGTTATGTAAATATATTGGTCACCAGCTTTATAATGAAGAAGTTATTTGTTTTCTTAAATTAATTTAAATTCTCGAGTAGTTTCAAAAGCACTTTAAAATCATAGGTAGTGTTTTTCATTAGATATACGGTAATGAACATTTTATTTAGCTACATATAAATAGATATTGAAACCTACTTACACATTCACCTTATCAGTCAGATGCCATTTACTCTATGAATCTCGCCTACCTACAATAGTATACAATACAAATGCACTCATGAACTGAAAGCTAGAAACACTTGTGTAAAGCATAACAAAATCCTACCTATACAACTCATATACTACTACTACTAGTAATACTACTATTATTACTACTACTACTACTACTACTACTACTACTACTACTACTAATGCTACTGCTGCTGCTGCTGCTACTGCTGCTGCGGCTGCTGCCGAGTTTACATAGAAGCAAAAAGCTCAACTAGGAATCATGGCGGCATTATTTCTCACCTTCTCTCATATAATCCCTCTCTCTTTTTTTACTCACACTTCTCTTTTGATATATAGTCATGATTTATCATTTTGACAAAATAAAACCAAATATTTGACAAGAAATTTATTTGAACTGTGAGGGACGTGACTTATCTAAATGCCGCAAAGGATTTTGTCAGAAGCTCTGAGGATTCTGTCAATCCATGCCCCTCTTTTGTTATGCAATAATGATTTCTTTATTCAATAATGGTTTCTGATTTAGGAACAAGGCCAACAATTTGGGGGGAGGGGAAAGTCGATGAAATCGGCCCCAGGGCGTTACTGGTTCTTTGTTTAACCGATCACGTAAGGATGAAAGACAAAGCTAAACACAGTGAGATTTGAACTCAGCACAAAAGGGACGTAACTATATACTCCAAAGCATGTTGTCCATGCTCTAACGACTTGGCCAATCCACCGTCCTATGAGATGTAATAATTCTTTGTACTATTGGCACAGGGCTAGCAATTTTCGGGAGGGTAAAGTTGATTAAATCGACCCTAGTGCATTACTGGTGGTTTATTTTATCGAGCTCGTGAGGATGAAAGGCAAAGCTAACTTCGGAGGGATTTGAACTCAGACCGTAAAGGAGCATAACTCTATTCTGTAAAGCATGGTGTCTGACGATCTACCGATACTGCCAATCTACCGGCCTTATGATTTGTAATAATGTTTTCTTATATAGGCACAAGGCCAGCAATTTTGGGGGATGGGGAGTCGATTAAATCGACCCCAGTTCCTGGTACTTTAGTTTATCGACGCTATAAGGATGAAAGGTACAGTTAACCTCGGCGGGATTTGAACTCAGACCGTAAAGGACCGTAACTCTATGCTGTAAAGCGTGGTGTCCGATTTTCTACCGATACTGCCAATCCACCAACCTCCTTATGATATGTAATAATTGTTTCTACTTTAGGCACAAGGCCAGCAATTATCCAGTGCATTACTGGTACTTTATTTTATCGACCCCGTAAGGATGAAAGGCAAAGTCAACCTCGGCGGGATTTGAACTCAGATCGTAAAGGGACGTAACTATGCTGGAAAGCATGGCGTCCAACCCTCTACCGATACTGCCAATCCACCGCCGTTATGATATGTAATAATGGTATGTAATAATGATGTTTTTACGGAATCTGTCCACAGTGTGTCCCTTACAATCATGTAAAAATGAAATAGGAGGTCATGGTATAGACCAAAGGAGTCGTTGTGGAATGTATAGTTTAGCGTACTTTAGCGTATAAGCCGATAAGATTACAATCATCAGCACTGTCATAGGACCCCATGGAGACCTCAAAAGAATAATCAAGATCAGATGTTTTTACCCAAGTAGTACCATTACTAAATAGGAGGATTCTACACACGTAGAATATTAGATCTTATTCCATGTCACTGATGTATACAAAAGAACGAGCAAATTCTAACGTGTTATTAAGAAAGCACCTAGAAATAGGGGGATAACAATCTAAAATATTAAACTGTGTGAATTTGGTCCTATATATAATTGATGTTTAGGTGGCGCATACTTCCAATGAAATCACATACAATCACTTCAATTGTATCAATCAAAAACTACAACCATATCATTAATCTACTATTTACTTACCTACGTTTCCTAACCCGGGATGAGTATTGGGTTCATCACTTTAAACTAGAGACAATTCATGTACTGGAAACACCCCTTTTCATCTACTCCAAAGAAGGCCGAGTTCGTTCCATCTACAAGGAAGGTGATAGTCTCATTTTTTTTTCGATGCAAAAGGCATTGCTTTTATTGACTAACTTCAAAAGGATCGCGTCATCAATGGAGAGTATTATGCTAGTTTGCTGAGGCAGTTGCAAAAAGCTATCAAGACCAAACACACAGGAAAACTGACAAAAAGGATCTTGTTTCATCAGGACAATTGGTCCAACACACAGGTTCTTAGCTTCAATGCCTGCTGTGCGGCATTGTGGCTTTGAACTGGTTGATCACCCTCTTATTCTCCTCACTTGGCTCCATATATTATCTTTTCCCCAACATGAAAAACATCACTTTACTGGGAAACAATATCGCAGTGATGATGACGTCATATCTGCTGTTGTTAATCTTTTTGTCAAACAGGGTGAAAGCCTCTTCACCAATGGAATCTAAGTACTGCAACGCCGATGGAAGATGTTTGTGGACCGCATATGGGACTATGTTGAAAAATAAAACACATTTTACCACATTCCATGTAAGTATCTTAATTAGCCTATGAACTTTCCAGATAACCCTTCTATATGCGTTCTTTCGCTACACCCTGTGACCCTACCGATGAGTGTCAACCTTTGTGTCTCTTCTTTTTCCAAACATACTCTGTTTCTACGCCTGCTTCCATTGACTGTAGATATCCCGTAGAAAACCTAACGCTGTTCTGGATATACTTACTACTTATTTCCTCTCGTACAGTCTTTCCGTACCTTGTTTGTTAAGAACTCGCCAAGAACGGACCTTGAAGGTCAAGAACGCGGTTCTCTGCTTAGTTACCTGCCTCTTCGTTTGTGACGTTAAACTGTTTTAACTCATTTTTTTAAAGCATCGCTTCATATTCGTTTTTCGTCTTCCCGTATTCCTTCTTCTGCCAAGTGGTATCCACATTATTCCGGTGCCCTGAAAAAATAAAACAATATTATAATAAAGACTTACTGTTACGTCGCTCAAACTTCTAATAGTAGCAGTCAAACCACACACAAATCACAACCTAACGTTTGTTTTAATGGGAATATTAAATACTGTAGTTTTAAGTACAATGTTTCTTAAAGTAATAATGACTGACTGGCTTCGGTCAGAATTTGTTTTCATCCTAATCAACAATGAGTGAACATCCGACTTGTAGTTTAATATTCCACAGACATATATATCCCTAACTTAATTCTTAGCCAGAATCAGCGTGACATAAATGAAGGCTTTGAATTACAAGTACAATGCATTCCCCAGCGTTTCACGCAGCTTCCTGTTCCTCTAATTTCATTCATAATGCTTGGTTTGACCCGAGTTTATGGTAAAGGCAACGAAAATGCCACGCACACCGTGGGATCGAATGCGATACCTCCAGATTGCCAACCTAACTTCTTATTCACTTAGCCTTTACAATGTATATCGTCTTTAATACAGTTATGAATTACTAAATAAGCTTGGATCGAATATTTTTATCGTTGGCATATTCGGTCAGAGATAATCGTCGGTTATAAATCGATAACGACACCGACACCATCAAACTTTGAAAAGTCTTAACGTCCTGTATTGTATGAAATCACATTAACAAGCCGTCCTTGAAAACTACAGAACATCAATATAATAGTTTCAAAAAATTATTTTGAAACAAAACAAAAAGTCAAAAGAATAAAGGTTTTATATTACAAAAGAAAAATGTTTATTTAACATGCAATATATACAATGCATGAAGAAACATTGTTAATAATTGGGAAATTTCAAATATCAGGATAGATAAGAGATATTACTCGCTTTATATTGTAGTATATCAATATTTTATATAACAATAACGTTCTTCGACTTAACGTAATAATAGACACACACAGACACACACACACGCACAAACACACGCACACAAACACACACACACACAGACACACGTCTATATATTGCTGGATGTGGAGGTATGAATGTGACCTGACCTATCAGTGCAAACACCAGCCCTACTGGATCCATGCACCCCTCCAATATCACTTCTTAGCTATCCATCACATCTACCCCGCTAAAGTCCTTAGATACCCATTCCGTTGCAACTCCTTAGCTGTTCTCTGTATACGGTCCTTTGACACCTCATTAGCTCCCAGTAGCTACTCCCTCCGCCCCTTACAGTCCAGCTCTAACCATGCCAACTACCACTTATAGCTATTCTCTGTCAGAACACTGCGGCCATCAATGCTATCGACGATGCCTCCACCATTCTTACCATTTAGGTATTTCACACTCAGCACTACATCTCCTCATTATCACCTTGTTAAATCACAACCACCATACATCCATGATGCCATCCATCATGCTTCTCTCCCTTTTCTCTCTTCCACAACCCCTGCAGAGAAGAGAAGGTTCTTCAGTAGGGACAATAATAGACTACATCTCTAGTGTGTGTGGAACGAGAATTTTCCCAGTGAAAACTGTAAGGCCGCTGATGATCGGAAGCGCACGCGGCTGTAGAAATCATGCCCAAAACATGACCAACAATCTAGTGCTTGTGCCACGATAAAATCCCCTCGTTAGATCGTGGGACCCTATGTACGTAAGTAGACAGCTCCCAACCTATCTGGGAATTCGGTACACACGCCTAAATACTGGCGCCATGTGTTAATACCCATCCAGCTCTTGCTAGTAGGGAGAGCAGACATTAAAAGATTATATATATATATATATATAAAAGAGAATTTCGCTCTACATGGCTGAATACAATAAATGTAATCTGAGTTTTTCGAATATTAATAATTGTTTCTACTTTTGGCACCAGGCCAGCAATTATCGCAGTGCATTACTGGTACTTTATTTTATCGACCCCATAAGGATGAAAGGCAAAGTTAACCTCGGCGGGATTTGAACTCAGATCATAAAGGGAGGTAACTCTATGCTTCAAAGCATGGCGCCCGACCCTCTACTGATACTGCCAATCCACCGCCCTTTTCGAATATTAATAATAACATTCGATTCGTTTGCAATTTTGCATACAAGGCTCAATTTTATAGCCATGTGAATGAATACTTCATTCCTGCTCTTGTGTTGGCATGCGAACAGAACTGCAGACACTAATGTTTCTGGGTATCATCCTTCATCAGTACAGACTGGCCAGTCTGCTGATATGCAAATCTGGCTGATCAGTGGATCTGCTAATATGCAGATCTGACTGATCAGCAAGTCTGCTAATATGCAAATCAGGCCGATCAGTCAATGTGTATTTTTGAAAATAGCATATATTTTCACAAGCTCTGACAGTTTGGCAGGTGAACAGTGAGCTGTACGGATGAAGGGTGATACCCAGAAACATTAGTGTCTGCAGTTGACTGGCCTTTGTCAGGACGGTCCCTCCGACCGTTTTCCACTGCTGGACTTGAAAGCAGTCGAGAATACATAGTTTTCTCGTCTGTGTAAATGAGGTGATTAAACTCATTTGCATATGAAGCTGCTTAAGTTGTCTCCACTTATAATAGAAAAGAAATAAGATTTTGCTTCAAGCATAGCTTTATACAATATGTATAGAAATTTCGTATTTCTAAAGAAATACGGTTTTAGGAAGCCGTAGCTATGCAAACACCGGGGCTAACGCCTTCTGGTGGTGTCCAGCTGAAGCAAGGAGGACAACCGTCTAGTCATTTCAGGCTTGACTGGCCTATTATAAGTTGAGCCAACAAGTAGTGGGAGGGACCGTCCTGACGAAGGCCAGTCAAGCCTGAAATGCATAGACGGTTGTCCCCCTTGCTTCTGATGGACACCACCAAAGGGCATTAGCTCCGGTGTTTGCATAGCTACGGTTTCCTAAAACCGTATTTCTTTAGAAATACGAAATTTCTATACATACATATATATATATATATATATATATATATATATATATATATATATATACATACATTCATACATACATACATACATACATACATACATACATACATACATACATACATACATACATACATACATACATATATGATGGCTGCCCGTTCGTTATCAAGTATGGCCATTGCATGATATACCATTGTTAATAATTATTAATTAATTCTATTGTACAATGCCTGTGCGTGAAGATATTTTTTAAAGTGAGGAAAGACTGTGCACTGAGCCAATCTCACTGTCTGAGCGACAGTAGCTATAACCCGAAAATAAGAAAAGACCATACATACATACATACATACATACATATATATATATGGGTAGGGGTGTGTACTACATATCATATATATTTTGTATATATATATATGTATGTGTGTGGGGGAGGGTCTATTTTTGTATGCAAAAGGTAAACAGAAACAACAAAACAGACGACGCAGTACAACGAAGAAATATATTAGTTTAATCCTTGGTATAGTAAGAAAAGATTGAGAAATAAAAGAGGAAATAGAAGGATAGAGAGGGAGAAGAGTGGGGAACAGGAATAAAGGATTTTAGAAAACACGTATGTATTTAGTCAACAAATATATATATTAATACATATATATCCATTCGTGTGGAAAGTTATGTCTAGAATGGAAGATTTTTACTAACTTTATTTGCAGTATAAAGACACATGAAACATATTTAGACATGTCTAAACTAGTCACCAACTAATAAAAATTATTATAATATTTATTATAGTAATCTATTTTATTGGCCATGCACCGCATCACGCACACAAACGCACACCCCCACACGTATACATATATATGTATAAATATTTTATATATATATATATATATATATATATATATATATATATATATATATATATATATATATATATATATACACACACAAATATATATATATATATATATATATACACACACAAATATTATATATATATAGTATAAAAAACGGAAAATTAGTGATGCATCTGGACTCAGTTTATTGCGTGTTACAATTGTTTCGCTGGCAGGTAGCTCGAGAGATGATCACTGTATGGATCTGGCTGATTCTACGGCTGCAGATTCCTTCGGATACGGGTAGTTCGTTCGGAGCAAATTTTCTCACTGGGGTGTTATCGTAAAAAAAACACCTTCAAAAAACATCTTCCACTCTTGTCATGCCATTGGCTGTTGCTATTCCACGTCATCTTAAGTTCTGGTCATTATTTACTGCTACACGGGTCATCAGCCATTTTCCGTCCGACACAACTATTAAAGAATTTATTGTTAAATAGTTTGGCTGCCTAAAGTATCAACCGGCCTTATAATTAAACTTAAAGAGGTCAGAATGTTCAACTATATATATGTATTGATCATAATAAACCAAGATTATAGTTTATTATTTGTTCAAATATTGTATTAACTAAATGATTATATAAGTTCGACCTTCCAGGGAAAACCAAACACTTATAATAATACATAATGTCATTTGAGTGTTTAAATTATTTATAAATGTAACCACGATTTTGTTATTACACTAGATAAATATACATTTAGTTAATACAATATATGAACAAATAATAAACTATAATCTTGATATATTATGATCAATACATATATATAGTTGAAAATTCTGAATTCTTTAAGTTTAATTATAAGGCCGGTTGATACTTTAGGCACCCAAACTATTTAACAATAAATTCTTTAATAGTTATAACTATAAATATCTTATAAATTATATTATAGAAACTGTTGTCAATATTATAAGTAATTTTGGTAAAGATTACCTTCGTGGGGATATAAAACATTAAATATATATATTCTCTTTCTTTCTCGGGTTTCCTAAATCCTTTAAATTAGTTTTCATAAAATTAGAATTTTAGAAATTTAACATAATTATATTATAATATTAATACAAATACCTAATAACTTTTAAAACCTAAAATTTGATTCTTTACCCTGAAATAACATAAATTAAATATTTTGAAAATTAACCGCCAACTATACTATATAAGAATATGTGTGTGTAGAAACTTGAACATAAATTACTCCCCTTTGTCTCTCTCTCTCTCTTTAATCATCTTTCATATGTCTTCTCAAGCTAAATACTAAATAAATTATCACATCAGCTGTTTCTTCCTATATGCTTTCCTTTCCCTCCTCTTTCTCTAGTAGTTTTTAAAATTTTAAATGCTATAACTGTTATATTGATGCCATGTATTTCTTAAAATATATTACTCACACTCTCTCTATTGTTTGTATTGCGTTTTCTCATGTTCTCAATATTAGGGTATAAATATTGAGTTTTGTCATAAGTTAATCACTACCTTGATTAATTCTTAACCATCTACCATGTCAGGGTATGTCATGTATCATTTTATTTTATCTGATGAGGACGTATTGTTGAACTTAATTCAGTACCTCTGAAATATGTATAATAAAATATAATTGATCACAAGAATATCTATTTTGTTAATATTTTGAATTAATATATATATATGGTGTGAGTATCTGTCAGTGGGTCTGTGTGTGTGTGGGCGCTTACGTACACCCACATAGGACATGGTCTGTCTATGTGTTTGTATACGGGTGTATATAAACGTATGTGTATACAGTCGTGTGTTTGTGCGCGTTTGCGTGCGTGTGGGACCGGGTGTATGACGCGGTTTAGGCAGGCGCTAATAGGCTTGCGGCGGTCGGTATCTAGAAGTGGGTGTGCCTGGGTTTGTAGAAGAGAGGGAGAGTGTGCGCGTGTATATATGTGCATGAGGGTAGGTGTGTCTACACATCTATGCGCACATATATGTATGCGCGCATGTGTCTGTGCCTGCCGGTGTGTGTGTATATATGTGTGTGTGTTTATGTGTGGGTACATACTCTGGAATGTGAACAGACGTATGAGAGACCGAACCCAGCATGACTCCATTGAAGTGCGTTGGACGGAAAATGGCTGATGACCCGTGTAGCAGTAAATAATGACCAGAACTTAAGATGACGTGGAATAGCAACATCCAATGGCATGACAAGAGTGGAAGATGTTTTTTGAAGGTGTTTTTTTGACGATGACACCCCAGTGAGAACATTTGCTCCGAACGAACTACCCGTGTTCGAAGGAACCTGCAGCCGTAGAATCAGCCAGATCCATACAGTGATCATCTCTCGAGCTACCTGCCGGCGAAACAATTGTAACACGCAATAAACTGAGTCCAGATGCATCACTGATTTTTCGTTTTTTTATACTATCCACACTCTACTCTGTATGAATATTGAGTGCTAATTTTGGCATACTGCCTATGGAAGCACCATAGCTACCATTATACATATATATATATATAACTTAGATAACTTTGATAGGTTTCGGCAAGTATTGGCCCAGGCCATGTTTAACTTAATAGTACCACCTGCTGTTTATATGAGTGGCCCAGCTTATGTTGTTATCCACAATTACTCCCATGATTCTGATATTGTTGGATGCCACGAGAGTTTCACCTGAATGAATGGACTATGAGAGTTTCAGTCAATCCTCCTTTCCAAAATGAATTAATTCAAATTTATCCTCGTTCAACAGCATATTGTTTCTTTTATCGCCCATTGGATACAAGCAAGTAGATCTAATTGAAGGCATGCCCCCCCCCCCCCACACACACACTCCAGTGATGACTTTCTTGAGCTTGGAATCATCTGCAAAGTTTCTTTTGTTGCTGTGTTTGATGGCGTCAATAATATCATTGATATAGATAAGGGAAAGAAGTGGGCCCAACACAGTGCCTTGTGGAACACCACTACTGACTTTGTCTGAGCTTGATGTTACTCTTTCGACTACATGTTGGGCTCTGTTTGTCAAGAAACACTTGATCCATTGCAGTAAATTTCCAGAGACACGAATGTTGGATAGTTATTTCAGTAGATCAACCCCGCCAAAGGCCTTGCTGAAATCAAAGTAGATAACATTATTGTTGGAACCTTCTTCCAAAGCTCTTAAAATGTCATAAAGTGATGCAAGAGCGGCGTTAAGTAGTCCGTTCCATGACGGAGCCTATGCTGGTTGGAGTTCAGCAGATTGTTGCTCTCAAGAAAGTGAGTTATTCGTGATCTCGCACCCCCTATAATATATTTTTATATATGATAGGTGAGTGAGATCGGACGACAATTCACTGCAAGGGACTTGTTTACCGTTTTGAAAACTGGGACAACAGAGTGGGACAGAAAGGTTTCAGGTTTATAGCCAGCGTCCAGTGAGTTCTTCCACAGATTAGCTAGAGGTGATGCAAGTTGGTGTTGACACACCTTTAGGAAACTAGCAGGGAACCTATCAGGGCCTACTGCTGATATATATATCTATATATATATATCTTTTCATATAGAATTGAATTCTACAGGATTAGAATTATTTGAACTCCGGAGGAGAGAGAGAAAAAGAATCGATCATAGTATTTAACTGGTACTTTTTACCAACCTCGAAAGTAAAACAAGCAAAGTTGATACCAGCATGATTTGAACTCAGAAGGCAAAGAGTCGGAACGACTATTCGATATTCTATTGACTGTAAATTCAAGAGTGTAAATGAATTAAAGCAAACATTTCCAGTAATTATAATTCTTGTTATTTTACCTACTCAAATAAAAATAGTATTTATTACGCATTAAATGAATATGTTAATATAGGCGGTGGATTGGTAGTATCGTTACAGGGTCGGGCGCCATGCTTTGCAGCATAGTTACGTCCCTTTACGATCTGAGTTCAAATCCCGCCGAGGTTGACTTTGCCTTTCATCTTTACGGGGTCGATAAAATAAAGTACCAGTAATGCACTGGGTAATTGCTGGCCTTGTGCCTAAAGTAGAAACAATTAAATGAATATGTTAATAAACAGGCTAGGTGTTGTTGTCTGTGCATGCTTAATTAAGTGTCGATAACGCGAGATTGATTAAGTGGTAATCAACAATTAGGTAATATTCTTGTTTCTCTATCCATAATATGAATTACTTCACACCCATCCCTACAACATCCCCACCTAGACCACAACCCCTAAACCGCCACTACCAGCTACAACACCATAGCATCAACTTCTGCACTACCACCACTACCATCTGCACCACCACCAACACAACTACCACCAACACCACCACCACAACCACCACAACCAATACGACAGCTACAACAACCACCACCACCACCATAACAACAGCCATCACTACCAATAACCCCATCCTCATCACAACAAACACTACATCCAACAACAACAACATAAACACAATCCATTGGCTATACATCTCTAATGTACCGGCATTTGTGTATCGACAGTACTGAGACTAGCGTATATCATTGGTCTCAGTGGACATTACCAACGCCAGTGGATATTGCTTGTGTCTTCGGAAAATAGTAGAGAGTTCCTCACCTCAGCCCTGTGTGACCGCATAATAGAAAGGCGCTGCCCACTATTCCCGTCAGAGGTATGTCCTGTTTCGCAAGTTTCCACAAAGTCGCTGCATGTACCATCACCAGCCTCATCATCATCATCATATGTCTGCTTTTTCCATACTCTCATGGGTTGGATGGGACTTTTCCAGGGCAGCATCCCTCCACCTACTGCGTTTCTTTGGTCATTTCCTCTGTGAGAGTCAGTGTTTTAGATCAGATCTCACTGTTTCTATTCTGTTTTTCATTCGATCTACCTCCACTACAGCTTCTTTACACGGGAAACTCCTGGCACTTCTTCACCTAACAATCACCATGCATACGCATCTACGCTTCTACATGACCAAATAGGCATCTATGCTTCTATATGACCACAATAAAAGAATTCTTATGAAACCAAACACTGTTTTCTTAGCTCCACTGGTACATACGTTGCTTCTATGTCAAACTTCAAAATTCCACTTATAAGGCATAGTAAGATTTGAGGCTATGTTAAATGACATTTGTCTGAAACTAGATGCCACGCAGGGGTATCGAGCCCACGACCTAATGATTGGGAAGCGAACTTCTTAACTATTCGGCTATTCTGTATTCACAATAAAAAGAATTTATGTAAAAACGAAAAAGTATTTCCTTAGCTCCACAGGGACACATATATCTTCTTCTTCTTCTTCTTCTTCTTCTTCTTCTTCTTCTTCTTCTTCTTCTTCTTCTTCTTCTTCTTCTTCTTCTTCTTCTTCTTCCAATTTTCACTACTTGCGTGAGTTGAATGAAACTGCGTTTCTTTGGTCATCGGTTCTGTGAGGTTCAGTGTTCTGAGATCAGCTCTCACCAATCATCTACTGCAAACTGCTACCACCAGAGATACCTAGAATTTCTTCTGACAATGCTCTTCGTTCATATGCTTATATATATGAAACCCTGCCGAACATCTCAACCATTAAGAATTTATGTGAAAGCAAATATTGTTTTCTTAGCTTCAGATAGATAGATGCTGCTTCTGTATGTCAATCTTACAAGGTATGGGCTAACCTGAGGAAGAGAAGTAATGGCGAAGCTAACTAAACACACACGCTCACACACACACACACACACACACACACACACACACACACACACACACACACACACACACACACACACACACACACACACACACACACACACACACACACACACACACACACACACACACACACACACATATATATATATATATATATATATATATATATTAAAATAACAGATTAAATTTTAAGCAAAGAATCGCTGCTTTCACCCTTAACAGGATATTCTGAAACTATAAAAGTCAATCTGTGAACGTAGAAGTAAATATTTCGAAAAACGTTGCAACCGAAGTAAAACAGGAAGACGATACAAAAAGCACGCGCACACATAAGTAAATCCGCGCGACACATGTACCTGCACACAAACGAACGTATAGACCAAATACACATATAAAATATATAAACGTATATAAATATACACAGATAAATACGTATATAACTCACACACATACCTACAGGTAAATACACATATGTTCACCAAACGTACATATACCAAAACTCAATGTACCCATATACACACCTTACATACGTGCGAACATGCATACACGCATACACACACAAACACAAATATACATATACACATAACCATATACACACATACCAGTATATATAATATATACACCTATAACAAATACAAGCATATATACGTATGAGAAAGTATACGTATCTCCACAAAACATACGGGTAAGGTATACTTACCTATACAAATAAGTAATGGTATAAACTTGAAATATATTTAGCTACCACATCAAGACGTAAATTATCTGCATATTGTTCGTACTATCCGTTAGGGTATCATGTGGGGCTGTAATACAGGAAAGTTTTACGCAATTTGTGTTTACAAGCCGAAATTGCCTCAGGATTTTTGTTTAAGATGTGATCATTGGCGCAGAGTATTTCCAGGGCTTCAGCGGCGCAAAGATCGCATAGTCTTTTATTACCGTTATACTATCTAGCTTTAGCTAGTATCTCCCCTTATAACCTATATTGGGTGTGGTTGGCTTTTAGACTCCAGATATAAGGTGAATGTGACGTCATATTCCGTTTGAAAAGGGTTAAGAAAAGAATGGGTGTGCATGTAAAGACGTTGCTTGAATCTATTGGCGGTTAACCCTATGTAGGCCCTATAGACGTGGGTGTTTCGACCTTACATTTGTAGACAATGTTACTGAAGAGGCATTTCCCGGATAGAGGGCAGTCGACCCGATTTCTACAATTACAGTTAGTACTAGCTACAGGGTTGCAAGTGTTACAACGGCTCGGTAATTTTGTTAAATTTGAAGCAGCGATGTTATGTGCAAAGTTAGGAGTCGTGGAGTAAGATATTCTAATGGTATTTCTATTAAAAATGTTATTATATTTATGAGCTGAGGGGAAATGCTTCTTAATAAGGGAGAGAAAGATCTTAGCTAATGGTGTGGCCACCTCCATATTATATGGTTGGTTATACTACACAATGTGTCGGGAACTGTTATTTTAATAAATATTTGCTCTAGAGTTCTTATATATTTGATATATATTCATCCTTATCGAGCCCTCTTTGGATTTTGGTTTTCACATTTATTATTATTACTATATCTATATATATATATATATATATATATATATATATATATATATATGCAAAGAGATATTTAATTTATATCTATATATATATAATGTATAATAAACAATACCATATAATTACCTCATTACCAGAGGTTTCCCGAATAAGACGAATACGAAAAAAACGTCCTCATTCGTTCGTCGGACAAGGTAATATAGAACATAGTGAAATATTTGGAAAGTCTCCTCAAGAAATCCAAAAAATATATTAAAAAATATGGAAAAATATATAAAAAATATAAGGAAATATAGTTAGGTATGTCTATATGTATGTATATACACTCACAAATGTACATATGTGTGTATGTACAAATGCATGTGTATGGTGAAAATGTGTGCGTAAGTACATATATGAGGGCAAGTATATTTGTGTATATGTGACCACAAATACGGATATAATATGAGTTGAAAAAGAAGATGATAATATAGTTGACACGCATCCAGATACAGGTATTAAATACACATACGAGTATGAAAGCACGCGTATAAACACACACACACGCGCGGTCACTTATATGCGGAAGATAAAGAGGGAAGGGAGTGTAATAGTGAAAAGAAGTGTCATTCTCGATATATGTATAAACATGAAACAGCATATGAGAATGAAAAAATGTTTAAATGAAAGAGAAAGTAATCAATTAACACTAGAGAAAAGAAAACAAACATAAGGACGCGCGTACATACACATATATCTATAAAAAAATATTTATACACACAAATACGTACAGACAAAAGCGCATGTATGCGTACATACATACACACGAGGCACGTATATATATATATATATATATATATATATATATCGCCCCATGTATATCTAATCACACGTACGTACGCGACTATATATATATATATATACACACATACACATACACACCCATACATACGTATACATATATACACACACACACACATTCACGTACATTCCCCCGCTTACGCACACACGTAAAAATAAGAATATAAAAAACATAGATGTAAAAACAGATATAAAAACACACATACACGCACACATATCTATACACACGTACGCACGCACACATACGGAGGCGCTCGTATACATATACAGAACGTATAAACACATAAACACACTCAGACATATAGATACAGAGTATAAAGCAGCCTTATGAATAAATGAGTACAAATATAAAATCGGCTGCGGAACAACAGAATATATCTGGATTTGGAAAACGCAAGTGACAATGTGAAATCAGGTAGTGAAAGAAAATGGGGAAGTAACATGTGGAATGTGAAGTTATTAGGTAAGTGAATCGAAGAGTAGGGGGAGAGGTTACTGGTGGATGTGAAGTAAAAATAAAAATTAAATTAAAAATAAAGTTAAAAATGAAAGTAAATCAGAAAGAGAAGTCTGTAAACAGAATAATTTAAGGAAAGTGAAGAATAAGAGTTTATGGAGGATAAGTATCTGAAAGAGAGTTAAGTTTATATGAGCTGGAAAGCAAGTGTGATTTCATGTGTGGGCAACTGGTGAAAATTTCTGTTTTTGTATTTAGGCAGGTTCTTGGTGATTTAAAGTTTTGTAAAATCCAATATTTTTCACTTATGCAGAGTGTGCATCTTCTTGTTCCTCTTGCATATTCTTTAGATTGGTTCAAAATTGACCAATCCAATTTATATTGGATACCTTGGTCTTTCAAATCCCATATTCTGCTAGCCAGAGCTGTTGTGAATCTTTTTTCTGGATGTCGGAAAGATGCGACATGTGAGTAATAACGCGTTTTGAATTTGTCTTGTGTCATACCCACATATCGTTCACTGGTGGCTGGTTGGTTGTTGCTGATGGTTGTGTCTTTAGCCGCATATACAATGGCTTTGGTGTTGCATTTACCTTGTAATGGGCATTCACTTTTGACTCTACAGGAGCAATTTTTATAGATATATGTGTATGTACGCGCGTCCCTATGTTTGTTTTCTTTTCTCTAGTGTTAATTGATTACTTTCTCTTTCATTTAAACATTTTTTCATTCTCATATACTGTTTCATTTTTATACATATATCGAGAATGACACTTCTTTTCACTATTACACTCCCTTCCCTCGTTATCTTCCGCATATAAGTGACCGCGCGTGTGTGTGTGTTTATACGCGTGCTTTCATACTCGTATGTGTATTTAATACCTGTATCTGGATGCGTGTCAACTATATTATCATCTTCTTTTTCAACTCATATTATATCCGTATTTGTGGTCACATATACACAAATATACTTGCCCTCATATATGTACTTACGCACACATTTTCACCATACACATGCATTTGTACATACACACATATGTACATTTGAGAGTGTATATACATACATATAGACATACCTAACAATATTTCCTTATATTTTTTATATATTTTTCTATATTTTTTAATATATTTTTTGCATTTCTTGAGGAGACTTTCCAAATATTTCACTATGTTCTATATTACCTTGTCCGACGAACGAATGAGGACGTTTTTTTCGTATTCGACTTATTCGGGAAACCTCTGTTAATGAGGTAATTATATTGTATTGTTTATTATACATAAAATTTTGCTCTGGTACTTACATAGAGCACTCTTCACTCCTATGACTTTTTCAATTTTCAACGGAAACTTCAATACTTTTCAAGGGTACCAAAAAACTTTGGCACGCACTCATCAGATAAAATACAAAATTTTTTTATAAATAGTAACATATCCGATAAACCAGAGAGAGAGAGAGAGAGAGAGAGAGAGAGAGAGAGAGAGAGAGAGAGAGAGAGAGAGAGAGAGAGAGGAGAGCCACGACAATGCAGGGTTTGGACAGAGAAAAATTAAATTATATGACCAGATATTTCTCTTCAACTGAGGAAAATAAAGGAATGATTCAAGTGTCCGTGTAGCTTGCTATACCATGCGGGCCGGAAGTGGTATTAATATTTATTCATTTATTTATTTATTTTAAACACCTTTATGTTAAAATTAAAGTCAAGTCAAAGTTCACATTTTCGTCTATAGTGACACAGCTATGGCCAACACCAAGAGAGAAAGAGAGAAAACAACGGACAAAAATGTGAACATTTCTCTCTATATATGTATGTAAACCATGTTAATCTTTTTCCCATATTCTTGTAATTTAATATGTAATTTAATTTCATTATAAACCTCCGTTGCATGAAGAATCCTATAAGCTGAAACCGGTACGAATAGTGCGGAATAAATGTTTTGCTGTTATTCTGAGAGAAAATACCTTTATCATTTTCTACTGTTTTTTTTTTCTTTTTACTATTATATATATCAACTGTGTGTCACATCACTACATTCTATAAATATTATATACATTATATATACATTATATATGCATTATATATATACGCACGCACACACACACACACACACACACACACATATATATATATATATATATACATATATATATACACATTATATATATATATGTATGTATTATATATATATACATATTTGTATTAATATATATGTATATATATATACACATATAAGGCACCACCCACCAACAGCCTACTTGAACCTTTTGAGGAAGACCTCTTAAAGATGATCAAAGATATCAAATGTAGTAGAGCCAACACACCATTCCAGGCCTACTTAAATACTGAATTGCAGAATATAAAAGATTCCCCCAATCTCCATTTCTCCTCCGATAAAACCAAAAACCTTTATGAGGTAGACCCACACACCTATAATAAGCTGGTTAAAGATGCCATCACGACTACCTACAAAAAGGTAAATGAGATAGTATTGACTGAGACAAATGCGGCCGGAAAAGAAATTGCCAAGTCCCTTAAACTACACGACCAAACCGAACCTTTAAGGGTAAAGACCCCGTAATTTTCCCTGAAGGTCCACAAGGGAAACTTCCTCAACAAACTATCAGTCAGACTTATGAACCCCACACGTTAGGACATCAGCAAAAAGATCCTCTATAGGGTTCTACCATCACTGCGGGCTGCCTCACCACTCGCACTCTGGAGCAGAACATCTGAGGCAATCTCTTGGTCCCAAGAATTGCCCGACAAACACCACACTCACTTCCTGCAACTCGACATAGAAGACTACTATGCTTCTATCTCACGCCCGTAATCCTCCACGCCCGTAAGACCTTTCTACACGACAATGGATCTTACTGGATCAACAAGAACTCTCAGACCCCCTTTGACGTCAGCATAGGAGTGACTCGGCTAAAATAAGGAACCTCGTAGGCCTATACATTTTACATCACCTGAAGAACCTCTTCACTGGCCTCACCGGAGGATTATACCGAGACCACGGCCTCTTTGCTTTGCACAAGGTTAACCCCAGAACCACCGATGGGTTTCGGAGAAACTTAAGCTCGATCTTCCGTAATCTAGGATTAGTATAACCATAGAATATGATTAGGGCCAACTTTTTAGATGTCACTCTCGACCTAGATACTTCCCTCTATTACCCGTACCACAAACCTAATGAGTCCCTTAGATAGATTAATGTTAATTCTAACCTCCCAAAAAACATCACTGATAACTGAGTAAAAACCGTCTCAATTAGAATCTCCGGACTCTCGGCCAATGAAGATATATTTAACGCCTCTGCCTCCTACTACAATGACGCCCTTGCTGGCAGCAGATTTAAAGAAAAGATCACTTACCTAGAAACCACCCAAAGACTACCTAGGAGGAATAGGCATAGGCAGATTAGTTGGTACCCCCCCCCCCCCCCACCCATTCAATAGAGAGGTCTCTACACCTATAGCTAGGACTTTCTTCATTTTGCTGAACACACACTTCCCCATACAACATAGGTACTACATCATCTTCAATAAGAACACAATAAGACTCTCCTACTCTACTACACTTAACCTAGCTAGGAATATAGCCAATCTCAACTTTAAAAAATTAAATAAGCCTACTACCTCCGAACCTAATCCCCGGGCGGAAGCCTTGTGCAACTGCCTAATAAGGAGGCCTGTCCACTTGAAAACAAATGCCTTACAAATGACATCGTATACACATGTGATGTCATCTCACGCACCGATGACGGCAACAACAAAAAGACTTACATCGGCATGACTTCCAATAATTTTAAGACCCGATGGTATGCCCTTATCTACTCTTACAGAAGACCGGACAAATCAAATCAGACTACACTCGCCTCCTATGTCTGGGACCTCAAAAGGACCCCTCCCCCCTCCTACACGCTTAAATGGAAAATACTCCAGAAAGCGCGCTCATACAAGAGAGGACACAACTGCTGCGACCTTTGTATTTCAGAGAGCTACTAAATATTATTTACCAAGGGCCCGCTACTGAACAAACTCTTTAAACACTGCCCGAATTGCATGCACAAAAACTTTGCAACTTTCAAATACCTTAAACCAGTGTTGATGCCAGATGACTAAAAAAGATTTCCCTTTTTTTTTAAATACCCTACTCGACAAAATACCCCCCTCCACCTCCTACCCACTCCACACCTACCACCTCTCGATCCGAAAAACACGCGGCACTATGGTTATGTAAGTACTTCTTATATTCATATATATATATATATATATTAGAAAGTGATGTTTTTTTACAAAATGAAAAAACACGGTGTCCTACACGAGTGAAAGTATAAGGAAAAAGATGAAATCGAAAATGCAACTGGAGTTTTTTTTATAAAAATATATATTTATTTGGTTCCTTTACCGGTTTCGCAGTTCTGCTTTTCAAAAGTAGAATTGAGTAGGAGGGTTTGTGGTTTTTCTCATATATATATATTGACTACCTAAAATTTAAAATGTTATCATGTATTTTATTATACTTATTTATATTTTTATATTTTAAAAATGTTACCATAATCTGTCTATTTTCTCCGGAAGTTTACGATATTGAAAGAAAAGCAAAGCTGGGAATCTATGGCTAGTATGAGGTGGACAATTCTCATTGCGACAATACTGTCCGTTGTCTCGGTGCCGCGCTATGAAGAAGCCCACTACCGATCTCTGGAGAATGGCTATACCTATAGTTATATTTTGGAAAAGACAGCTGATCGCTTCGTACCTGCAACCAGTTTTATACAATGTGCTGCCATTTCTTTAAATAACGAAATACTATTCTTCACTTATGACAAAGTCGTGCAACTTTGTAAGTTACATTCATCAGAGAATATAATGACAGTCACCAGTGGCCCAGTCAATGACCAGATGTCTTTCTATAGAAGTAAGTTACCATTATTATTATTAGTAATATGTGGGCGTTGGATTGTCAGTAATGGTAGAGGGACGGACGCTATGCTTTGCAACATAGAGTTACGGCCATTTACGGTCTGAGTTCAAATCCCGCCGAGGTTAACTTTGCCTTTCTTCCTTACGGAGTTGATAAAATAATGTATCAGTAATGCACTTGGATAATTGCTGGCCTTCTGCCAAAAGTAGAAACAATTATTAGTAATATATATATATATATATACGATATTAAATAAATGGAAACTATATTTATAAAACCATATTTATTTCATTATATATATTTCAGGGATATCATATTAACAATATGTTATGCCTTCCTCAGACAAAATACAATATAGACAGTTTTATAGATAAATAGATTTGACATACCGTTCAACATCGACTTGTATTTGAAAAAGTTGATTTGGCAGTGAAAAATTGTAAACAGAAAGAAAGAAAGAGAGAAAGAAGGAAAGAAAGAAAAGAAAGAAAGAAAACGAAGAAAAAGAAGAAAAAGAAGAAATGCATGCAACAAAATAAAGAGATGGAAAGATAGATAAAGAGAAGAACTTCATGTAAAGAAACAGAGAGAGATATATATAGAGAGAGGAAATAGATAGAGATAGATATATATAGAGAAAAGTAGGTAGTTGGACATCCGTTGAATGAACGTATCAATGATACATTTATTTATTTATTTATTTAGCTCTAGTATTAATGTAAGGGAGATATATGTGGTTAGGAAAGAAACCAGCCGTTATATAGAGAGAGAAATGAAAAGTAACCAGACATAGGCGAGGCATAATTTAAAAACCCTATGTTTTAATGTAGAAATATTAGTACGTATAAAAACCAGGCACTATAATGTAAATATCAGTATTCCTGAATGAGACACGTATCCATAATGTGTGAAAAGTAATGATCTTATGTTTAGTTTTAAAAATTCATATGTTTATATGATAACTACAAACATCGATGTGAATTTACGTGATCAACTCTGCAAACCCCTATTTCACACGGAGAACATTCTCATTGTGCTATAAAAATTTAAGTATACATATATGTGTATATATATACACATATATATAGAGTCTATATTAATTTTAACAATACTATTCTTGTCTTTACTCTACATGATTATCTATCAAGCAGAAATAGAGAACAGATTTCAATATATTAATAAAAAATATCAGAAACAAAAACAAAAAATAATAATAATAATAATAAATAATAATAAAATAGAAAACTAAAAAATATTACATATTAAAAATAAAAATATTAGAAAATATTACAATAATAAAAATAAAAACATAATAGAAACATAATATGCCACGCAAATCGACCACAAAGATCAACCCTTCAAAATTAATTGACAATATATTGCCAAGTTCATTATAAGCATCAGAGTCGAAAACAGATAAAGCTAAAAATTATTTATCAAATCGCGTCTAGCAAAAATCATTTCAAAAAGTTTAGGATGCCCATTTGGTCTACATGTGTTCTTATATTTAATATAGAAGTTTATCTAGTGTAACGTTTATTCGAAATATTTGGAGCATCAACTTTTAGGGTAGTTTAATTTTTCATGAAGAATGTTTAAATAAAAATAAAAAGAAAAAGAAGAATAAAAAGAAGAAATCGAAAGATTTATCGGCTAGTTTCCCAAATAATTATAAATCAAACTAAATATACTACATTTTAAATTTAAATTTATATTTAAAAGTTGAGTTTAATCTATGTTTGCAGCAACTGAATAAATTTGTCCGTAGATTAAGGGAATTTTTAGATTTTAGTATAAAGAATATCTCCTCTGCGCAAAGGTCACATGTCTCAGAGGATGAATTAAAAGGAATTCCTCTTGAGACTATATTCCAAGCCGTCGAATATCTAATAATAACCACAAGAATTCTTTCACAGATCCAAGCAAAAAATCTTCAACAGCACTATCAGGCGTACTCTGGCAACTTAGGCTAGATAACATTAGTCCCGTTTTACTGCGGGAAAAATATATCAAAGGTCAGGGTCCCAAACTACGTACCTGTGCCTTGGCTGGTCGTTTCTGTCCTTGCGGGCATCGAGGATAGAACAACAATTCTGCAGGAACAGAAGATTGGAAAAGAGGACTGGTCCGGTGTTGGAATGGAGATGCTCATCCAAACCGACCAGGACTGCATCAGAGATATTCCCGACGTAATAGACCTCGGGAATGGCTCCCAACTTTCCATATCTGTGGAAGGAAGGCGCCCAAAGTGCTTCAACTGTGGATCGAAGTCTCACCTCAGGGCCTTCTACCCACAGAAAATAACAAAGGCGAAGGTCTCCCTCCTTCCAACCACGGAACCGCTGCCATCAGAAACAGAGCAGTCAGCGAAAAAGTCGGGAGCTTCTACAGTGAGTAGCAGGACAACCTCCGTGGCACCCATACCAAAGCCACGGACAACAAAAACAGCGACGGCAGCTGCAGCAACAGAAACAGTTGAACTAGCTGTACCTATGCCAAGAACGGCAGACCAGGCTCCATCACCACCACCAACAACAACAAAGACAAATGAGAATATAGAACTCATGCCCCTCCCCGACCTCTCACAGTCGGACATGGAGTATGAGGCGGCTGAGGAGTGGAAAACGGTTTGCAAGAGAAAAAAATAAACACAAAAACAACGCAGCTTCACCCTCCAATAGTGAGGGCAAAGAAAGAGGGGTAAAAGCCGCAAGGCGATTTGCAGCAACACCACCACAATCATCATCACCACCACAAGCATCACCACCAACAACAACCACACCGCCAGTGGCTCGTGTGAGTGGGTCTACTCTGACCATCCACCTGTAGGCTGGTTAATTTCAGGGGGAGAGGGGTGTCTTTCCCGGGTCTCCTTGAAGCGTCGGTTGGTTCAGGATTGGTGGGTACATGAGTCGCCTCTGGGTGGTTATCCCCCCCACCTGTTGGGGATTGTTATTTTTAATTGATTTTTTATTGTGTATTTTTACTAAATTTTATTGTAAACCTCCACTGTGACTGTTTTTGTATTAACCCCTTTATGTTGACCCTTGAGACCAATAAATTAAACAATTATTATTATTATTTGAAACTTCTTTGAATTCTTCTTCTTTCCCAAACCATGTCGTATGTCAGCCTGACACCTGAGGCAAAATTTGATATTATCATTATTATTATTATCATTATTATTATTGACAGGGCGGTAGATTGGCAGTATTGGTAGAGTCGGACACCATGCATTGCAGAATAGAATTACGGTCCTTTACCGTCAAAGTTCTAATCCCGCTGAGATTAACTTTGCCTTTCATCCTTACGGTATCGATAAAATAAAGCGCCAGTAACGTACTGGAGGTCGATTTAATTGACCCCCCTCCCATTACTGGCCTTGTGCCTATACTAGAAATCATTATTATTGACTGCTGACTTGTTTAGAGGTACCTACATATGTTTAGCGTTTCCTTGAATTTATGTCTTCCATTCTAGTACATAACTTTCCACACAGAATTCTATTGATTCATTTGAAAACAAAGTATCAGTTCACTTTTATAGATAATCTCCATTTTTTAATACTGTTAGCTATACCCATTTCAAGTTAAGTTATATTCCAAATACCATCTTAACCCTTTTGATATCAAGATATTCGTACCTGAAACCACCCTTGGTTCTATGATACAAAGCTGTTCATTTTAAAATGTTCATTCATCTGGGAAAATCTTCCGTCATAATCTTGTGTATGAACCTCTGTTATGTTACAAATACCATCATAACCCTTTTGATACCCTAGTTTTATGATAACTGCCCCTAATTGTATTATAACTATCCCTGGATGTATAATAACTACCTGTAGTTTTATGATTCAAAACAGCTCATTTCAAAATGTTTATAATGTTTCCATAATAATTTTATGAAAGCCGTTTTACCAGGTAAAGAGAAACTCATTTATATTACTAAATCCCTCCAATTTTTTTTTTTTTTTTTCATTTGCTAAATTATTTGAAAACCATAGGCAGTGTCTTCAATTAGAAATATGGTACAGAAAGGGTTAAAGTATATACATTTATCGAAAAACCTTCCGTCATAATTTATGTATGAACCTTTCTTAAGTTACATTCCAAACAATAATATAATAATTGTTTCTACTTTTGGCACAATGCCAGCAATTATTCCAGTGTATTACTGGTGCTTTATTTTATCGACCCCGTAAGGATGAAAAGCAAATGGTGATGATACCAATGATGATGATGATGATGACAACGACGATGATGCTAATGATTATGATTATTATGATAATAATAATTGTTTCTACGTTTGGCACATGGCCAGCAATTACCCAAGTGCATTACTGGTACTTTATTTTATCAACCCGTAAGGATGAAAGGCAAAGCTAACCTCGGCGGGAGTTGAATTCAGAATGTAAAGGGGCGTTCCTATATGCTGCAAAGCATGGTGTCCGATGCTCTACCGCTACTACCAATCTACTGCCCTTATAGTGAATAAAATAATTGTTTCTATTTTAGGCACAAGGCCAATAATTACCCAGTACATTACTGGTACTTATTTTATCAACCCCGTAAGGATGAAAGGCAAAGTTAACCTCGGCGGGATTTGAACTCAGATCATAAAGGGACGTAACTCTATGCTTCAAAGCATGGTGTCTGACTCTCTACCGATACTGCCAATCCACTAAAATAATTGTTTCTACTATTGGCACAAGGCCAGAAATTACCCAGTACATTACTGGTACTTTATTTTATCGACCCCGTAAGGATGAAAGGCAAAGTTAACCTCGGCGGGATTTGAACTCAGAATAGCAAGGGCCGTAACTCTATGCATCAAAGCATGGCGTCCGACCCTCTACCGATACTGCCAATCCACTAAAATAATACGAGTATAATATATGAGAAAAGTGTGAAAGTAAAAATTAAGAAAATATGATATGATAATAATAATTGTTTCTACTTTAGGCACAAGGCCAGCAATTAACCAGTACATTACTGGTACTTTATTTTATCGATCCCGTAAGGATGAAAGGCAAAGTCAACCTTGGCGGGATTTGAACTCAGATCGTAAAGGGACGTAATTATGCTGGAAAGCATGGCGTCCGACCCTCTACCGATACTGCCAATCCACCGATATGATATGATAATAATAATGATAATGGCTTCTGATTTAGGCACGAGTCCAACAATTTGGGGGCAGGGTAAAGGCGATTCAACCGACCCCAGTGTCATACTGTACTTATTTTATCGAACCAATACGGATAAAAGTGCATGGCTTGGTGGTTAGCAAAAAGTTGGGCTTGCGAAAGGTTGTGAGTCCGATTCTCGGACCGAGTGATGCGTTGTGTCCTTGAGCAAGACATTTTATTTCACGTTGTTCCAGTGTCACTGGTGTGAAACTGTATCGGCTATTGCCTTTCCCTTGGACATCATCGGTGACTTGGAGAGGGGAGGTGAGGCTTGTATGCATGGGCGACTGCTGGTCTTCCACAAACTACCGTGCCCGGCCTTGTGCCTCGGAGGGAAACTTTCTAGGTGCAAATCCCATGGTGATTCGTGACCTAAGGGGGTATTTACCTGTAGTACAGATGAAAAACAAAGCTAACCTCCGTGGGATATGGAATCAGAGCTTAAAGGGCCGTTAAGCTATTCCGTAAGGTATGGTGTCCGACGCTCCACCGATACTGCCAATCGACGGTCTAATTTAGGCAGAAGGCCAAGAATTTTAAGGGAGGAGAAAGTCGATTAAATCGACTCCAATGCATTACTGGCACTATATTTTGTCGACGTTGTAAGGATGAAAGGTAAAGTTGACATTGGTGGGCTTTGCCATTCAACCTTCCGCGGTCGATGAAATAAAGTATTAGTCAGGTACTGGGGTCAATAGAATAGACTTTTTCCTCCGTCCAATGATGATGATCATCATCATCAACATCATGAAATTATCGTTATTTCTTTTCAGGTAGCGAATGGATTACAGCTTACACTCTAACAATGGGAGCTAATTCATTAATCTACAATTCATTTATTAACAAAGGGAGCCCATTAACGTGGAACGTGGACAGTTGTCTTCTTTTAATCTGTCCTAACTTCTTCCGACACCCTCTTCTTGATATATGGGAACATCTTCCAATTGAGGAGGTATGTATGTATAAATATACACCACCATCATAAGCACATGTATGCATGCATGCATATACACATACACACACACGCGCATGCATATATATATATACATACACATGCGCACAAATGATTGTATTGCATATATACACATACACACGACTGCATGTATTGCATATATACACATACGCACGAATACATGTATTGCATACATATACACATACGCACGAATGCATGTATTGCATATATACACATACGCACGAATGCATGTATTGCATACATATACACATACGCACGAATGCATGTATTGCATATATACACATACGCACGAATGCATGTATTGCATATATACACATACGCATGAATACATACATGAATATATAAACATCCACATATCCACCCATATACATACAGGCGCATGCATGCTTGCATGCACATACACATTATGGTGTTTCATTTCGCTATCTATCGGTGAAATTATCTGATGTCGATTACGGTCGTGTTTGAGTTGAAGAATAACAAAGTATGCCGATTATAGGTCAATCGAATGACCTTTTTATTTATAATTGTTTGAACCTTGCCTGTAATGTATTGTCTCTTCTATTCACTTTACTAAATCGAACGAGGAAACCACACGACAGAAAGGAATGAAATGAATATAAGCAGGAGGAATATCTTATAAACACAATAATATTGGGGTTAAATAGAGAAAACTTCTGATGAATGACATTTATAAACGGAAACGGCTTTTTGTAGATCTCACGACTCACGTGGTGTAAGCTTAAGTTGTTCTTTGAAAAGAACTATCTTGATCATATATGTGGCCTTAACTATCCAACAAGCTTGATTGTAAGCCTCTGAGACCGAGAGAGAGAGCTGGGTAGATGGGCAACCACCAAGATAGAGGAGGGTGAGCTTTATGAACTCGGCATAGCCATCTCAGGGCTGATGTCCAGAAAGCAGTAATCATTAGATGTTCTACCATCTCATCCCTCTTTTGCTTGTACAAAAATTCCATGGGCTCATCATCGCACAAGATAGTTTGATAATGAGACTTATCAATGGAGTCCCCATGTTCTCGGAAACTGTTGTACATTGGAATACCGGGACCAAATGGTAGGTAAAGGATCTCGAATATTTTCTTCAAAAACAATTCATGAATGTAATGCCACAAACCAGCTACAAGAGGGACATTTTTATAGCTGCCTCAATTTTCTTATTGGCTCCATCCCTGCAATCGGAACGCCTAAGAGCTCCTTTCCTTTTCTTGTAACTAAAACTGCAGTACGATCTTCCAATGTGTTGGCTCGGGAAGCCGATGGTAATAATTCTCCATCCCAGTGGATGACTAGCCAGGATCTGTCATAATGTGGGAAAGTGGATAACTCGTTTTCCTTAGCAATCTTCTCACGGTGACTGGTTCTTCCTAAAAAAAAAAACAGTTGAGGAGGAAATCAAGAGGTCAGACATATGATGTCCAAGACTCTTCGCAATTGCGATTTAAGAAGTGCCTTTTGGTTGTACCGATAGTCTCTCTTATTCCAACATGACAACGAGAGTGGAGTCGAGAGTTTGGTTTATTTGCAGTGATTTTCAGGGCGGTACTGACTTGAAGATTTCATCGTCATCATCATCACTAATAGCAGAGGTATATGTATATATATATATATATATATATATATATATATATATATATATATATATATATATATATATATGTATATATATATATATATATATATATATGTATATATATATATATATATATATATATATATATATATATATATATATGTATATGTATATATATATATGTATATATATATATATATATGTGTGTGTATATATATGTATATGTATATATATATATGCATATGTATATGTATATATATATTGATATGTATACATATATATATATATATATATATATATATATATATATATATATATATATATATATATATATATATATATATATGTATATATATATGTGTATATATATATGTGTGTGTGTGTGTGTATGTATATATATATGTATATATATAATATATATATGTGGGTGTGTGTGTATGTATATATGTATGTATGTATATATATATATATATGTATTTATATACGTATGTATGAATATATATATATATGTATACATGTATGTATGTATACATATAGAAGTAGTAACACAACAGTTAGTTCACACATACCGATAACAATTGTTTCACCTTAAGCGGATCTTCAGCTCTAACTGGTAATGTTTATACGGAACAGGAAGAACGCGCATGCGCAGAAACGGTCACTGCACTCAGACGATACAAAACCACGGGCGAAAGGTGTAAGGGAGGTCACTGCGAGTGTCTGGAATAATATGTTCGAGTTGATTAGAAAATTAGAATGTTGTTGTTATTCAATCCGAAGCTTTGTAGTTATGTAAGAGGTGTTTCCAGACAACGTGAGAAGATTTAATTTCTTGAATTTAGGCATCGCTATTGCGTAATCTCCTTACAATATTTATCCTTTCTTCAATACACAGTCCACCTGGTTCTCTCCTCACTTCTCACTCAACGTTAAGACTAATGTAGGAAAACACTTTTTAGCCCTCTTAGATAAATACTTTCCCATAGGTCACAAATACCGCTCCATCTTTAACAGATACAGAGTAAAACTAGGGTACTCCTATGCTAAGAATATGAAGGCCCACATCACCAACAGTCCTAAGAGCGGCACCCTACCAAGATGCTCTTGCCGAAAGCCTCAAGCTTGTCCCCTTCCACAGCAATGCAACACACCCGCTGTAGTTTATGAAACTGTGGTCACTTCCAACCGACCAAATCAGCCACAGGAGGTCAAATCCTATGTGGGTATGGTGGAGGGTTGATTTAAGGAACGCTTCCTGAACCATCAGTCGACCTTTAGGTACCCGAACAAACGATCATCCATGAAACCCATGAAGCTCGCGAGCCACGTATGGTCCCTCAAAGACTCAAGCATAGACTACTCCATTCAATGGAATGCTATCACTAAGTCCAAGCAAGGGGCAATCCGTCTTGTGAACTGTGTAGTGACGAAAGGATAAATATTGTAAGGAGATTACGCAATAACGATTGCCTAAATATAAGAAATGAAATCTTCTCACGTTGTCCGCATGTCTAGAAACATCTCTTGCATAATTACAAAGCTCCAGATTGAATAACAACAACTTTCTAATTTTCTAATCAACTCGAACATATTATTCCGGACACTCGCAGTTATCTCCCTTACACCTTTCGTCCGTGGATTTGTATCACCTGGGTGATATGGCCAAGGTCGTGCCACGCAAACAGAGTTGATCCAGAGTTGAATAAATCATGCCGGATGATCACCGGAACATTAAAAGCAACTCCCTTTCCAGCCGTATACACTCTTGCCGGCATTCCACCGCCCCACATACGACGAGAGGTCAACGCAAAAACTGAACGTTACAAACAACAACACGATCCCAGGCATCCACTCTATGGCTACAGGGAAATAAGAAAACGATTAAAATCTCGAAAAAGCTTCTTAACCGATAGCCAGGAGCATGCACAATCGGGAGTTTACAGGTTGGAAAAGTAGAGGGAGAGTGACCGCCGCCCACCCAACGCGGCCTTACCAAGCCCAAATGAAAGCCTCCCCAATGGAACATCTCTTAGCAGAAAGGACTGGGTAACCCTAAACAGGGCCAGAATCAAAACGGGCAAAACTGGAGACAACCTCCACAAGTTGGGATTGACCACCAGCGCTGAGTGCCCATGCGGCGAGACCTCCCAAACCTTACCGGCAACCCTACTCCCGACCAGGATCGAACTTCTGACCAGGATCACCCCACATCCTCCGTGGGTGCTCACTGGGACCCACATGCTCCGACCAAGATTGATGGAAGCAAATGACGCTGCACTTCAATGGATACGGCACTGGCGCGACAAGATATGATGACCTGGGTGAAATGACTGTTTCTGCGCATGCGCGTTCATACGGTTGTCCTTCCTGTTCCGTATACACATTACCAGTCCGAGCTGAAGATCCGCTTAAGGTGAAACAATTGTTCTCGGTATGTGAACTAACTGTTGTGTTACTATTTCTACCAAACTCGTCCCATGGACTGAGTGCTCTACCACTACGGATATTACCTTCCAGTGTTCTACCTCTATATATACACACACACACACACATATATATATATATATATATATATATATATATATATATATATATATATATATATATATATATATATATATATATATAATATATATATATATATGTATGTATATATGTGTATGTATATATGTATGTATATATATGCATGTCTGTATATATATGTATATATATGATGGATATATATATATGATGTTACCGAGTATGGCCATTGCACGAGAAAAAAAAAACATAATAATAAAAATAATAATAATAACAACAACAATAATAATAACGACAACAACAATAATATATATATATATATATACACACGCGCGCACGCACATAAACATATCTCTCTCTACACACACGATAGCAATTAACAGCGCAATGATCTAAAATGTCTTGCAGAGTTGGCAACCAAAACATTCACTGGGAATAGCCGGCTGTGGTTGGAGTTCATGTACTTATGCATGTCGTTTGAGCCCTCCTGCTGATTTACATTCTCTACCACATGTTTGGCAAGTATGATGAGTAACATCTCCAACAGCAGCCTGGTAGTCAACCACTGGTCTTACTTTATGTCTTATAGGAGGACCTTCGCCGTCTGGAAATGCAACAGTAATGCCCTTCCCCAGATCCCGCTTTACTTTCTCGTATGCGATTCGAGATGCCTCAAAGGCAACTTTCCACTCATATACAGTCTTTCTCCATTTATTACGATCATTTTCCCATGTATCAGCAGAGATGATAGCCTCTTTCAAAGAGGCTTTCAAAGAATCCATATACATCTTTTTTGGTTTATGTGGCGGTCTTTTCCTTTAACTGACTCTCCATAAAAGAGTTGTTTTGATATTCTAGAATCCTTCATACTGGTAAGGTGACCACTCCAACGGAGTCGTTGCTTAAGCACAAGAGCTTCTATACTATCACACAGAGAGCTTTCTAAAATCTCGACATCACTGACGTGGTCCCTCCAGTAAACGCCATGGATACGTCTGAGACACATCTGATGGAAACGATACAATTGCTTAAGGTGGTGTCGATATGTGACCCAAGTCTCGCAGGCATAAAGAAGAGAAGAGAGCAGCATACATGCCTTGTACACCTTTACCTTTGTCTTCTTGCATATGTCTCGCCGACCCCAGAGTCGCCTTTCTAGCTTTCCGAAAGCATCACTTGCTTTCCTAATCCTGAGTAGGATTTCATTACCAAGGTTGCTGTATCGATTGACAGTGCTTCCCAGGTAGATAAACTGATCAACCACTCCAAGTTGTTTACCAGACACACAGTTCACTGTACTGCTTACCAGGGGCAGGTTGATACAGGACGACGGTTTTGTTGAGACTGACAGTCAAACCTAGAGCAGTGCAAGCATCAGAAAATGCATTCAAAATGTGCTGCATATCACTCTCTGTGTGCGCTACAAGATCGCAATCATCTGCATACAAGAGGTCTCTCATGATTGATGTAAATACTTTTGTTTTTGCAGCAAAGCGCCTGATGTTAAATATGCTGCCTGAGGTTCGATATCGGATGTAAACACCATGCTCGCAATTCCTGAATGCAATATAGAAAACGATTGCAAATTATATGGCAAACAGGGTCGGTGCTTGAATATCCCCCTGTTTCACTCCATTTTTTACTGAGATAGGCTCCGACATGTTACCTCCGACATTAACCCAAGCCTTCATGTCGTCATGGAAAACCTAACTAAAGAAAGGAACTTATCAGGGCAACCAA
The DNA here is from genome assembly GCA_964016885.1 of Eledone cirrhosa. NCBI lineage: Eukaryota > Metazoa > Mollusca > Cephalopoda > Octopoda > Eledonidae > Eledone > Eledone cirrhosa. The sequence continues at coordinate 122,371,266 of OZ024741.1, read as the reverse complement.
ATTTTTGGAGAGCCTTCCATAATGCATTTCTGTTAACAGTATCGAAAGCTTTTGTCAGATCGACAAAAACCTGATACAGATCCAAACCTTGTTTCATGCACTTCTCCTGGAGCTGTCTAGCTGAGAAGATCATATCAGTAGTGCCGCGTCCAGCACGAAAACCAGATTGACTGAAGAACACAATCTGCAATGTCTGTCAGCAGACGGTCCAGAAGCACCCTACATAAAACTTTCCCTACGACAGAAAGCAATGATATACCTCTGTAGTTCCCACAATAATTCCTGTTACCCTTTCCCTTGTACAAGACCACCATTACTGCATCTCTCCAGTCCTCAGGTACGGATTCATTAGCCCATATCCTGCCAAACAAAGAGTGAAGATGTTGCAGAAGTCTCTCACCAGCATGTATGTCATCCATACCTGGAGACCTTCCACTGTTCAGCTTCGAGATAGCCTCTGCAACCTCCACAAGCGTCGGAGGTTCTGCGAGAGCTACTTTCACAGGACTTTCTGGAGTGAGATTGAGGAAATCTTCATTGACGACAGACGGCTGATTCAAAAGCTCATGAAAGTGCTCTCGCCACCTTCGTAGAATTCCTTGTAAGTCACGAAGAAGTTCTTTGCCATCCTTGCTGCGAAGCGGTGTCACCAGACACGCAACAGACTGTACAACAGCTTTGTGTTATTGGAATCTGACGCAGTTTGTATCTCATCAGCCTTCTCACTCCACCACTGATCCTTCATCTGAGAAAGACTCCGCCTAACACGTGATTTCACATCCTTGAGTTCCTTATGCAACATATTCTTCTCCTGTGGTTTTGCCGTCAAGTAGCGTGACAGACCCCGCCTCTTATCAGCCAACAAGTCTTCTATATGTTCATCATTCTCATTAAACCAGTCTTGATGTTTTCTCTGCACCAATCCCAGAACACGCCTGCCTACATCATAAACCGACTTTTTAAGGGTCGGCCAATCCTCACCAAAATCTGCAACCCGCTTCTCTTCTCGCAATGTCCTCTTCACATTTTTATCCTTAAGACGAGCAGCATTCAATCTTCTGGGCAGGGCAACACCAGGAGCCCGGATTTTACGTTTAGTGATTAGTTTCACTTTTGCGCGTACCAGGCGGTGGTCCGTCCAACACTCAGCTCCACGAAGAGCACGAACACACTGCATCCTGTCACGCATCTTGACTAGGACATAGTCCAAAAGATGCCATTACTTAGATGCAGGGTGCATCCATGTAGTCTTAAATTTGTTCTTTTGTTGGAATATGGTGTTGGTAACACACAGATCCAGCTCCTCACAGAGCTGCAGCAGGAGCATACCATTGTTGTTACACTTTCCCACCCCATGCCTTCCGATTACATTCCATGTGTTAAAATCCCTACCCTCTCTAGCATTAAAGTCACCAAGCACGATGACTTTGTCTGCCTGAGGGATATTTCTTAAAACACCTTTCAAGGCATGGTAAAAGGACACATTTTCTTCATCGACAGAATTCATAGTTGGAGCATACACACTCACCAGGGTCGCACATCTTCCTTTTTCCAGCGGAATTCTCATGGACATAAGACGCTCAATAATCCCTACTGGGAATTCTTCTCATTTATTCACAAGAACAGTCTTAACAGCAAATGCTACCCCAGCCTCTTTTCTGGTTACTTCATCTCTTCCTTTCCAGAAGAATGTATATTCTCCACACAATTCTGTAAGATGACCATCTCCAGCTAACCTCGTCTCAGACAGAGCTACGATGTCAAGACCGTAACGTCGAAGCTCCTTTGCTACACGAGCGGTCCTTCGTTCAGGACGTTCCAAGGAATTCCTATCAAGCAGCGTCCGTACGTTCCAGCAGCCAAGACTAAATGCCTTGTTTGGCTCTATTACAGTGGCACGATGACGAGCGGACCCATGCTGTGATAACCTGGGGCCCCTGCCCTTATTGCCAATTATCTTTTTTGTTCCAAAACCCTTATTGCCAATTATCTCTTTTATATTGTTTTGGAACATCATTGAATTGGGAAAAGAAAAAAAAGTAATAATAATAGTAACAATAATAATAAAAATAATACACTATTAATAATTATTAATTAATGCAATCGTGCAATGCTTGTGCGTGAAGATTATTTTTAAAGTGAGGAAAGGCTGTGCACTGAGCCAATCCCACTTTCTGAGTGACAGTAGATATAACCCGAAAAGAAGAAAAGATCAACATCATCGGTAACTACTGAGCCGCAGGTTTTATGTCGGAGTTAATCCAGTTTCCTGAGATGCCTTCTCCTAGAAGAATGCCCTGACAAGGGCTAGGAGTTCTTCACTCCCAGTGGTTTAACTGCGCGATCGGGTATCCAGCCCGACTATTTCTATGTCCCCGCGCATAAAGAAAAAAAAATGTATATATATACATATATATACACACACACACACACACACACACACACACACACACATATATATATAATGGCAACATTGAGGACCGAATAAATTAGATTACCGATATAAAAGACACAGAAGCGAAAAGCGAAGACCAACCAAACAGTGAATGTGTTCTGTTATTAATTCTGGCAATATTACACAAATATGAGCCTCCCCAAGTATAACAATATATATATATATATATATATATATATATATATATATATATATGTATGTATATATATATATATATATATATGTGTGTGTGTGTGTGTGTGTTTGTATGTGTGTGCATGTGTGTGAGTGTGTAAATTTCAAATCACACATATATATTCTCACAAACGGTTGACTGAACACGCACGTAATTCCTCTTTTCCTACTATATAAATCGTTAAATTAATATATTTCTTCATTGTACTGTGTTTGCTTCCTTCTTCCCGTCTACATTTACCATATATATATATATATATATATATATATGGTATGATATGATACATCCTTCAGGTAAAACTGGTATTATACGATAATCAGATACCTGTTGTTACAATGGTATTTAACGGGAGGAATACAACTCTTGAAAGCTGGTTCTCTGCTAGCAACCTGAAATCATCACCATGGACTAATCCCGCACCAGACAGCTTCGATTATTTCTCAATTATTGGAGACGGGTATGTCATATTTGAATCCATTTGATACAAATATATATCTTATTCCTTACATTAGAAGCTCGTGCATGCAAAATATTAATTCTAACTTTGTACCAGATTTTCGGCTATGTCTCGTCAATTTACATCTAGAGTTTCTAGATGTAAAATTAAGTTGTACACCAGATTTGCGACTATTCCTCATCTCTTTACATCTGATGTCCCTAAATGTACCCCTAAATTCTACCAATGCAGTTCCAAATTTACGGCTAGATCACATCCCTTTGCAGTTGAACTCCTAAAATATAACCCTAAATTCTACCAATGTAGTATATGATGTTTTACTAGTTTTCACCCATTTCAATTTGAATTTCCTAAATATAATACCAAATTGTGCCAACGTAGTAACACATTTGTGTCTAGATTTCATCCCTTTACAGTGGACAACCTTAAATATTATTATAAATTCTGCAACAGTAAATATAGTTGAAGTTCCTAAATGTAATCACAAACTTGATTCTGATAAGTAAGTCACCTGTGAATTGGAATACCTTGGTGATTGAACATGTTTATATAGAATTAGAAGCTTTCACTGTGAAATTAGAAGCTTTCACTATAGAAAGCAGTTTAATATTAGGGCATATGATCCTTCTTAACGGAAATAAACATGCAGGAGCTAATGCCCATTGTTTCCTTTATTGGGGTTTCAGATGCCCTAATAGATTATTTTTTGTAGCCAATATATGGTGAAAACCAATTCTATTTTGAATTTTTTTTAATTCTGATAGTGTCTTCCATCACATATCTTGTCTGAACCCATCACTTTATTAGTACTTTATTTTCCCGGTTAACAAAATGGCCTTAAAGCATTCTGTCTGAGACTCTACCGATACTGTCATTCGTCTACACACTTTCTTATGACTAATAATAAAGAATTTCTTTTGATCTACAGAATCAGTCGGCGTTTCTACATATCGAACAAATATAACCTGTGTTTAGGGGACTCCGGCTGGATGATTATTAATGAAGAACTAAGGCTTTGTCCGTATGATGCGTATCTTTTTTTTCCTAACATTTATTTTTCCAGAACCAGCTCCAGTGTAACGTGGGGCCTAGGTGAGTGGATTCTATATTTTTATGTTTCATTGCGGAGTGTGTTTTTGTGATCAGTGGTGTGATGTGGTGTAGTGCGATGTGGTGTGAGTATGGTGTGGTATGGTTTTCGTGGCGTTGTGTGTGATGAGGTGTAATGTGGTAGGGTGTGTGGTATGGTGTGTTATGGTGTGGTGTGGTTCCTCTATGTGTTGTGTGTGGAGTAATGTTGAGTGAGTGTAGTGTGTTGTGTAGTGTGGTATCGTCTTGTGAGTGACGTATGGGGATGTGTGGTATAGTGTGGTATGTGGAGTAGTATGGTGTTGTGTGGTGGGGGTGTGATATGTTGTATAGGATAGTTTGGTATGCTTTAGGGGGGTCTGTGTGCGTGTGTGTGTGTGTGTGTGTGTGTGTGTGTGTGTGTGTGTGTGTGTGTGTGTGTGTGTGTGTGTGTGGTGTCGTGTTGTGTGATGTTTAGTATGTGTGAAACTGTCAATGTTGTTCAAGAAATTATTATTGTTAATTATTATTGTTATTATTGGCGAGGCATTAGTTGAGATTCCGCAGAGGTTAGCTTTGCCTTTCTTCCTTACGGAGTCGATAAGATAAGCACCAGTAACGTACCGGGGTCGATTTAATCGACTTTCCCTTCCCCAAAGTTGTTGGCCTTGTACCTAAATGAGAAACAATTATTACTTTTTTCCCTTGGATATCTATATATTCATATACATTCCAACAGGCCCCAACCAAGGGCCTGGGGTGGGTGATTGGTTGTTAAGAAACATTTTCCAGCGCCATAGAAAACTGTTTGTTACAGAATATGTAATGTATAAGGTGCACACTGTTGACCATGGGTACAATCTGGTTTGCATTCCCAACATTGTCAATGCTCTTCCCAAAATATGGGCAGTACTAGTAAGTACGTTCTTTTTCATTTCTTTTATACGCGGTTTGTCTAGCATGTGACCCAAGTCAGTTCCCTTGATTATCAAACCCAGTGTTCCAACTATAACTGGAATAGTGGTGTCCTTCAAACCCGACATTCTTTCAATCTCTATTTCAAGGTCATTGTACTTTGAGATGTTTTCAAATATCTTAAAAAGCACATTTCACTCAGCAGGTACTGACATGTCTATCATGAAGCACATTTTGTTGTTTATATCTTTTATTATATCTGGTCTGTTCACTTGGCGTGTCCTATCGGTGTGTATTGTAATATCACACTATCGTTAGATTACCAATGCCAATTACCGGGTCTGGATGATGCTAATACCAGTTTTTTGTTACATATTTTCCAGTGGATATACTGCTCCACACAGTTGTGTTTTATTTGTATTCATACGGCGCTAAAGTAGCGCGTGCAGATATTATGTGATCCACTGTTTTAGTGTTTCTGTCACAGAACATGCACTTTGGATTATTATGTTTGCCTCATAATTGTGGAAATGCATATCCTTGTGCAGCCAATATAAAACCTTCCCTTTTGACTTTTAATCCTGAACTGCACAGCCAATGATTGATGGGTTTCGATTTTGTAGACATCAGCTTGCCTGATTCGAGGGAGTACTGGCCGTGTAGTGGCGTATTTTGCCATTTTCCTTCTTTTGCTCGAGAGTTGCTGCCTTTGTTTTTTGTTTTAGAAAGACTTTGCTGACATTGTTGGTGGAAGAGGAGTTTCTTGTGTCACATATGTGCATAGATTTATTTTGCGCATATATTTGCTGGCTTCATGATATTTTACTGCCTGCATTATCCAATCATTGGTTACCCCGAGATATTGGTGCTAGCCAATTGTTGTCTTGGAGGACAGCTCCAATTGGAATAGATTGCTACCTCCCTCAAATCTGGACAAGTAGAGTCACTCAACTTTCGCTTTAAGGTGGAGCATACGATAACATATGAAGAGTTTACGGGTTTTACCATCGATTCTTTTCATATGTACTGTCAATTTAACTATGTTAAAGCTGTATTGAACAACATGTTGTACTGCTAAGCTGTTTATCGCAGATATTCTGTTCTTTGAAATGAGTTCTGTGTTTAAGATAGGTCGCACTCGTCTATAATATACCTTTCTTACTTTTTCTTTCATTCAGGTTTGATTTATCCCCCTCCCCGCATTCCCGCATTCAGAGATGCCAAGATATTTTTAGGTGTCCTGTCCTCTTGATCAAGTCCTCTTAACTATGTGTTTATGTCCAGGTCTATGTTGGAACTTGCAGGTACCTTGCCTTTCTTCAAGGACAGTTCTCACACTTATCATAACCAAAGTCCATGCCTAATTCATCACTAAAATATTTTACTGTCTTAAGCAGACCAATTAATTTGTTATCATCTTCGAAAAGGCTTTCCTTAATTTTGTAGCCATAGGTAGAATTCCTTACTTCACGAGAAAGAGAAGTTAATGCTATACAGAAGAGGAGGCGGATAATGAATCTCGCTGGAATATTCCTCTTTGTATTGAGATTTCTTCTGAATTTGTTGTTCATTCGTTGTGTTTCAAGAAAAGATTATTTTTTTCTATGAACCTTTACTTTGTTTCAAATTATTTATAATTTTGGGGGATATTTTGTAAATTTCAAGAAGAATCTGTGAATGGAGGACAAACAATTTTGACTAACGATTGTGATGAGACTTCTTTTCTTTGTAGAGCAGTTTTCCAGTATCATTTTGTTTATTAATAGTTGATCCTTACAACCATATGATCCCCGTTAGCACCCTTTTTGCTCTATTGGTAATATATTCTTTTCCTGCAGAAATGAGTATGCAAAGTTATTGATTATTGATGCTAAAAGTTTATATGGGCCCGACAATCTCCCTGCATTTCTTTGTCAGACACTTAACATAGACTTTCCTGAGGAGGCTTAACAAGGAGATCCCTCTATAATTGGAACAATCTCTCTTGTCTGCCTTCTTGAAAATTGGGATTATCACTCTATATTACTCTTGCTTAGGTGCCATTTCAGAGATCTAGACTATCCGGCACACACGGGTCACGTGACAAAGAATATCTCCTCTATTTAAGATCCCAGATGCGTTCCTGATAGCAGGTGTTGAGGAGGGCTTCTTATTACGAAGTCGGTGGATGTTCTGCCATAACACTTTATTTGCTGATCTAAGGTCGGATTCCTGGTTAACTCCAAAGTCCTCCCATGTCTAAAAATGTGGATGCCAGCGCACTGCACTCTACAAGTGAAGGGAGTTCCATTGAAGCACGTGGAGGAGTTCAAGTATCTGGGGGCCGTGTTCACAAGTGATGGAAGACAGGCGGTTGAATTAAAGTGCAAGAATTGCAGGAGCTGGTGCAGTTATGCGCCAGCTTCAACTTTCGGTAATCAGAAGATGGGAGGTAGGTGTAAAACAAAACTCACTATCTTCAATTCGATATTTGTGCCAACCCTTACCTATCGACATGAATCGTGGGTAATGACCGAAAGAATATGAACACAAATAAATTCGGCCGAAATGGGATCCCTCCGAAGGTTCTTTGGAGTAACGTTACTTGATAGAATGCGTAGCTCGGAGATCAGAGTGTCACTCCAGGTAGAGCCGCTACTTCTCCGAATAGAGAGATCACAGCGCTGATACTATGGATATGTGTTTAGAATATCTCAGGAAAAAATCGTTGGACAGATTTTAGGGGCAAAACTAACTGACAAGAGACCCAGGGGTAGACCCTGATCAATTTAGTTGCATAACATCTATGAACATGGCTGGTCTCGCTTGGGGATCCAGCCGAATCAGTTGGAGAGGGTTGCTTCTGTCATGACCTGCTGGAATGAGTATTTGACAACTCTGTCCCCACGACCTCTAAGTGGTCGAAGAAGAAAAAGAAGAAGAAGAAGAAGAAAAAAAAAAAGAAGAAGAAGAAGAAGAAGAAGAAGAAGAAGAAGAAGAAGAAGAAGAAGAAGAAGAAGAAGAAGAAGAGCTTATTTGTAGTGGACAGGCATGTTTTGGTTGGTCTGTAATTCTTAGGTTCATCAGTTTCTTCGTTTTGGGGTCCAGATTGTCATCTCCATTGGTGAAACTATAATTTTTGATAGAGTTTTTGCCGTCAAACTATGTGTTGATGGTCAGGTGACTTACATTTCTGAGATTTATTTAAAACAAATTTTATATTTTCGTTTGTCATATTACTCCACTTTTGTGTTGTTATATGCCTCATACGTACTTTTTGCCATTCAATCCATTCAGCATATCCAGTTCGACAAAATCCCTGTTCAAAACCGATATCCTGTAAAATGGACCACATTATCATACATGGGCAGAAGAACGATGAAGGTCCACATTTCCAGGATCCCGCCAGAACTGAACTTATGGTGGCTCCTGGGATGCGTTGTCGAGGAGGGTATTGGTGGTACCCTCTTACACGTAAGAAAAACGCTAAGAGAAGACTTGTCCAGAGTTAATTTGGATGATCTTCTCCTAATCAGGCCTGACAAACTTTAAAATATCCCAGACCATGTTCACCCCCCCCCTTCAGGGCGGGTCCAGGATACAATGGTCACCGAGGGCAGAAGTCCACACTGTTTCATCTTCGGTGAAGTGAAACATCTGCATAACTTCCGTCCTCAACTGAAAAACACCAGTGCCGGGACAAAAGACCGCGACAGCAACATCAGAATCAGCATTAGCAGCAGCTAAACCACTAACACCAACATCTAAGGTAGAATCAACCACAAAGAAGATGAGGAAAGCTCTCCCACTACTTCTCCTCTCTTCAAACATTAAGTACACACATACACACCCACACAAACACCGAAAAATATGAAACAGACAGCGACCTCGTCTTCTCGTAGCGAAGGTCAGGGACAACCACAAAGAGAAAAGGAAAAACAAACAAACGTAAACACAAGAAAAAAATTTAAAAAAAATCAAACATCGTTTAGGCGTCAAAAACGAATATGAAAGGTTGACGAGAGCGAAACTTAACCCGGAAAAGTCGGTGGGCTTCCAACTCGGCACCTGGAGAGGCAAGTCCATGCCGTTCAACGGACGGTAAAGTTGCTCGGAGTTTGGCTCGGGCCAGACCTCCAGGTGGATAAGAATTGGGACGAGGTGACGGGCAGGGTAGCCCGTCTCAGCCAGAACTAGGCTATGAGTACATCGCGTCCATCATCTACTACCACTTGACCGTCGTGCCTTGCCCCCGCCCGTGCCACGCCAAATTGGAACGGAGCCTCTTCAAATTTTTGTGGAGGGGACAGGTTCCGTTTGTGAGGCGGTACATCTGCTGCCAGTATCCTCTGCGCGGAGGACGGGGCATGCCGTGGCTAATGATGCGCAGACATGAGCTGAGGCTGTGGCATCTCCAGATATTCTGCCTAAACGGTGAACAGATGTGGTCGGTGTTTGTCAGACGGGCTTTTCCGCAGCTCGTCTCTTAGACTGAGACTAGCTTACTGGCAACTGGAATGTTTCCAAGCACTCACTGCCAGGCGGGAAATGCGGTAAGTGGAACTCCTACTCTAGAGTTCTATAGAGGATTAGTGGTGGGCAAGTGTGACAACGCTCTCGGAGAGGCTCTGCGCGTCGATGAAGTCGAACATACCAGTCTGTTCCGGAGTAATTTCGAGCCGTGGACGATGGATAACTTCCAAAAATCCCTTGCTAGGCAGTGCTACCGCTGGGCACAGCCGGTTCGAGATAAACTCTATAGGCGCGGAAGGGCTGTCAGATGGACCTGCCCGAAATGTGCGCAGTGCGACGAAACCGTTCTGCACGCACTTGTCCAGTGTCCGTGCGCTGACTTGTGAAGTTATGTCGAACAGCTGTTGTCGCATGTAGAACGGATCCGGCTATCGGCCGAGTCCACAGTGAAGATTGACCCGCCGCCTTCTTTTGGCCAGGAAGGGGTCGCAATTTTCTTCTGTCTGGTGGCAGTAGCGAGAGAGGTTGTATGGTGGACGAGGTTGAAAGGACTGAAGATACTTTTCTCTTCTGCCAATCCCTCATCAACTTTTTCAAGTTTCACTTGGAAAGGAAGGTGAGGGTAGAGAGAGAAGTGCTGCCCTGGATCAACCCTGGGTGGTTAACCCCCCTATTGGGGAATTTTTCTTGTTGTATTTTTCTTGTTTATTGTTATTGTTTTCCTATTTTTTACTCGATTTTTGTGTAAAACCCCCACTGTCACCGTCTATTGTATTGTCCCCTATATGTCGGCCCTTGTGGCCAATAAATGAAACCATTATTATTATTATTATTATTATTATTGGTCTAAGCGGACGTATTTTGCTCGCTCACAGTAAGTCGCTTTATTTGCCTGTTAAAATTATTTGTTGTTAAATATTTCTTGTTGTGTAAGGGATATAAGCCCTTAGACTTTGCTTTGTGAAGGGGGAAAGTATAATATTTGGGCTTTTTGGCCCAAATATTTGAACTTTTTTACATGTTAAAAAATTTACGGAGAAAAAAATCATGGATGAGCCACGCCCCCAGCGATATGTCTGCTGTCGTGCCACAACGACGTAGAAGTTGAGAGGAGCGCTACAGCGAATTAACACAAATTGATAACACAAACACCACCACAAACAATGTAAACAAAGACACCAATGATACCAATGAGAACTCTAATTTTGAAAAAAAATGACAGTAACAGCGACAACGAAAATACAGATAACAAAAAAAATGACAAATGCAACAACAATATCAACACCACTAACATGAAAACAAATAGCGACAACACCAACAGCAACAATACCAACTGCACCGAGAACAACGGTGGCAACAAAGACAACAATGATAACAGCGACAGTGATAACAACAACACCAACAAGAACAACGACAACGACAACACCCCAACGAAAACAAGAAGAACACTTTCGCTGCGGCAGCAGCAAAAATGAGGCCATGCTTCAACATGGACCTCTCAAACAAAGATGAAAAGTTGGCCCAGGCATGGAAGCTCATCAAGCAAGAGCAAACCTGGGCCAACTTAACTGTCCCGGTAGAAGCTATTGAGGCAGTGGAGAGCAGAACGGTGCATTATAGATGCATCTCAACACAAACCAAAAGGGCAGCTTTAATCCCACAAGAAGATGTCGACGTCGCGCTGAGGTGCATCAGAGAAGACACCGAATACATAGAGAGGGGCAGACAGTACGGCACCATTTCGGTGTTGTTCAAATCAGAAGCCCTCGCTATGAAACCTCGCTATGACTCCTTGCAAAACCAGCAAGATCATAATGTACCCCTCCCACATGGGAAAAAGAACGGCCAGTCTCCGCATTCCCATAATCCCACCAGGACTTGACATGTGGTGGCTTCTGGGATGTGTGATTGTGGAGGGGATGGATACCGTCCCTATAGAAGTGACCAGAACGGGCAGAGAGGACTGGTCCGGGGTTGACCTGGAGATCCTTCTCCAGATCAGGCCCGAGAATGTGAAGACAATCCCGGACCACATCCGCCTTCAGAATGGGACGCTCATTCACATTATGACCGAAGGCAAAAGGCCGCAGTGTTTTGTTTGTGGGGAAAAAACCCATTTGCGAGCCTTCTGCACTCAACTGCTGAAAGAGGTAAGGGGTCGAAAGGCTCCACTGCTGCCGACGCCGGGGAGAGGACCACAACCAACACCAGCACCGGCAAAACCACCAACAACAACACCAATAGAAAGACCACCACCAACATTGAGCACCCAGGGGGGAAACGAGGAAAGCTGTCAAATTCCCCCTCCCCCCAAAAATACACACACCAATAAAACCATAAACATACATACAGACACACTTACAGACACAGACCCCTCATCTACCAGTAGTGAAGATGAGGGGAAACCAAAATCCCCCAAAATACAAAAAAAGAAAACACAAAAAGAAAAAAAACTCAACAAAGCACAAAATCACCCACAATAAAAAAAACGTAGACAACACCCATGCAAACATCTCTCCAATAACACCAACATCAACACCACCATCACCATCACCATCACCAGAATCCCACAAACGCAAACAACCTAAACAGACGCAAGAACAAATATACACACAAACATCTGAAACCACAGACACCGCACTCACAACAAACACAGACACAACCGAAACAACACCACCAAAACCATCACCACCACAGCCACGCAAACAAATAAAATCACACCAACAAAATATACAAAACTTCGTGCTCGTCAGGAGGGCCAACAAGGAACTGATGGCTCTTGTAGCATGAAGTGAAAATATACAAAAAGAGGGGGACATTTTTAAATCGAGCACATTTCGCGTGCCGGAAGATTTGGTTCTGGTGCGAATGTCGATCGATATATTCAAAGAAATACGAGACAGCTTTCCTCGGGGCGTGGGAACCCCGAACGTAAAACCAACTTCAAGACTTTTAAAGGGGTTCCCAAAAGAAACCCCACCAACTATGGAGGTCGAACAACCCGACCTTCACAAGAGCCCGGAAGGTAAGTAAACCTTTCCTCTCTCTCTTTTTAACCTGCCAACATGGCCGTATTAAGACTAGGATGTTTAAATGTTCGAGGCCTGGGATCGTCCTGGAAGCAGGGTCACCTGCTCAATGATCTCAGGTCTATAGAAATGGATGTAATTGCCGTCAGCGAGACCAGGATTTCCGTCACGCGCGCACTAGCTCCCATTTTCGACGACTAATAGATCTTTGCATCTGTTAGCCGGCTGGGAATGGGAGGCGGGGTGGCAATGCTGTTTAGGAAAGGCCTGGATCTCGAGGTAAGGTCGATCTTCCGAGACCCGGACGGGAAGTTGGTGGTCCTGGACGTGAACAATAACGAAGTTGGTGCCTTTAGACTGGTGGCCATCTATGCTCCTACTGGGGCAGGACGGCCGGACTTCTTTAGACGCCTGGAAGCCTTTCTGGGTACGTCTCGCCCTTTACTGTTAGCGGAGGACTGGAACGGCTTCTTAGACGCACGCTGGGACTGTGTGGGAGCATCCGATATGAGCGGGGGATGCAAAAGCCTCAAGAACCTGATCAGCCAGTTCCAACTGTCTGACAGGTACCGATTAGATTTCCCTAATGCGCCAGTGTGGACCTGGGCTAAACGCATAGGGTCATCTAGATCGTATATAGACAGGATATTCATTAGGACAATAGACAGAAATAGTGTAAGCTGTCCACGTTTTGAAACGGTCGCCTATTCAGATCACAAGTTTGTGATCTGTATGGTCGACCTAGATAAGACGCGTAGGTTAGGACCTGGTTACTGGAAGCTAAACATGTCATTTCCGGCACGTAAGGCTTACAGGGACCAGGTCAACAATTTAGTTAAGAAAAAGTTGACAGGAGGAGTCGTCAACAATAGATGGTGGGGAGCTCTCAAAAGAGAGATTAGAGTAATGTCGATAGAGTTTAGCCAAGAAGTAGCGTTAGAGAAAAATAGAAGGGAGGGGGAGTTGGTAGATAAGTTAGACGAGGATATTGGTATTGGCATTGCAATTGATGTGCTAGCGGCGAGAATGGCATTAGACCATTTCTTCAATGCGAAACACGAAGGTTGCATTGTCAGGACTAAGGCGCGTGCTCTGAGAAACGAGGGAACCAAAGCTGCTGTTCGATGGGCCCGCGTGGCAGAGGCGCAGCGTGGTAATAAAACCACAATTCGGTCTTTGATGGACCGAGACGGACACGAGCTGAGCGATTCCAAGCGGATGTGTGAGGCCTTTCGCCAACATTTTGCTCGGTTGTTCGGGGAAAGTGGCCGCTCAGATATGGTGGCGGATTTCAGTCCCTACCTCGATGGCTTGCCACAACTTTCGACGGCTGACGCTGGGCGCTGCGAAAGGCCGATTACTTCAGCCGAGATTCAGGATGCCCTTGTCGGCTGCATGAGGCGCAAGTCACCCGGTTTGTATGGTCTGCCCTACGAGCTTTACGTAAATATGCCAGACTTGTTCTCCAATCTCCTCGAAGCCCTCTACTGCAACTGGCAGCAAAACGGGAGTATTCCCAGTTCTGTGAGCCGGGGCGTAGTGACGTTGATAAGGAAAGACGAGAATAAGAGGGACACATTAGACAATTTCAGGCCCATAACTCTGCTCAACACAGAGTTTAAGATTTTGGCCAGGGTGTTAGCGAAGAAGTTGGCGCTTGTCGTCGGGAATTTGGTTGGGGAGGCGCAAACTTGCGCAATCCCAACCATGTCCATACACGACAACCTCCACCTAATGCAATACATCATAGAGAGGGTAGGGTGTAAACCTGACTTCGGTGGGGCTCTGATCAATTTAGATCAATCGAAAGCATTCGATAGGGTCGACCATTGGTACCGAGAGGCTGTCCTCAAGGCGGCTGGCTTCAGCCCCGTCTTCAGAAGCTGGATCGCTGCAATGCACAGCGGCACCTGCTCGATGGTCAAAATTAATGGCCACCTCTCGGAACCGTTTCAGGTCTCCCGATCGGTCCATCAAGTGTGCTCTCTCTCCTCCCTTCTGTACGTATTGACTCTCGAGCCTTTACTGCGGAGGCTGGGGCGGAGGCTGGGGCTGTTTCAGGGAATCCCGCTCGAACCAGGACGCGGAAAGGCTGTGTCGGCTTATGCGGACGACAATACCGTGATAGTGTCGGACACCTCAGAAATCGAGGTGGTCTGCAACTTATTGAAGGAATATGAAAGGTTGACGGGAGCAACACTTCACCCGGAAAAGTCGGTGGGCTTGCAACTCGGCACCTGGAGAGGCAAGGCCATGCCGTCCAACAACGTCGTTAGGCGCTGGACGGACGGACCGGTAAAGTTGCTCGGGGTTTGGTTCGGACCAGACCTCCATGTGGATAATAATTCGGACGAGGTGACGGGAAGGGTAGCCAGTCTCACCCAGAAATGGGCTGGGATGAAGATATCACTGAAAGGTCGGGCGGAGGTGGCGAACGCGTACATCGCGTCCGTCATCTACTACCGTCTGACTGTCGTCTCTTGCCCCCTCGCCATCTTGGAGAGGCTCCTCTTCAAATTCTTGTGGAGGGGTCAGGTTCCGCTGGTGAGGCGGTCCATCTGCTGCCAGCACTCTCTACGTGGAGGGCTGGCCATGTCGTGGCTAATAATGCGCAGGCACGCGCTGAGGCTGCGGCATCTCCAGATATTCTGCCTAAACGGTGAACAGGTGTGGTCGCCGTTTGTCAGACGGGCCATTCCGCAGCTCGTTTCTTTGACTGAGCTGCAGTCCTGGGTGAAAAAGAGACCGAGACTGGGTGACTGGCATCTGGAATGTTGCCAAGCACTCACTGCCCTCTACCAGGCGAGCAATGCGGTCAGTGGAACTTCCACTCTCGAGTTCTATAGAGGATTAGAACGAAGTCGAACTAACCAGTCTGTACTGGAGGACTTTCGAGCCGGGGATGATGGATAATTTCCAAAAATCCCTCGCTTGGCAGTGCTACTGGGGGCACTGCCGGTTCGAGATAAACTCTACAGGCACGGAAGTGCTGTCAGATGGCCTGCCCGAGATGCGCGCAGAGCGACGAAACCGTTCTGCACGCACTCGCCCAGTGTCCGTGCATTACTGACTTGTGGAGTTATGTTGAACAGCTGTTGTACCGTGTAGAACGGATCCGGCTATCGGCCGAGTCAATAGTGAAGATCGACCCGCCGCCTTCTTTTGGCCAGGAAGGGCAGGCAATTTTCCTCTGTCTGGTGGCAGTAGCGAAAGAGGTTGTATGGTGGACGAGGTTGAAAGGACTGAAGACAGACACTTTTCGCTTCGGCCAATCCCTCATCAACTTTTTCAAGTTTCACTTGGAAAGGAAGGTGAGGGTGGAGAGAGAAGTGCTGCCCCCCAGTACATTTGCTGAAAGGTGGGTGAATGTGGCGAGAATGGCCCGTATGAGTGGGCCTACTCTGGTCATGCGGCTGTAGGTAGGTAGGTAAATTTGAGGAGGAGAGGGGGTGCCCTCCAGGGTGCTCTCGAAGCGTCGGGTCGTTCAGGATTGGTGGGGTACCTGAGCGAACCCTAGGTGGTCATCCCCCCTATTGGGGTATTGTTTTCTTGTTGTAATTTTATTGTTACTTTATTATTACTTTGTTATTGTTTCTTTGTTATTGTTATTCATATTGTTTACTCGATTTTTCTGTAAAACCCCACTGTCCCAGTCTTTTGTATTGTCCCCTATATGTCGGCCCTTGTGGTCAATAAATGATATCATTATTATTGTTATTATTATTATTATTATTATTATTATCAATAGTAGTATTTGGCTGAGGATTGGCAGTATCGGTGGGGAGTCGGAGTCTATGCTTTGCAGCATAGATTTACGGTCCTTTATGGTCTGAGTTCAAATCCTGCAATGATTAACTTTGCCTTTCATCCTTACGGGCTCGATAAAATAAAGCACCAGTAACGTACTGCGGTCGATTTAATCGACTTTCCCCTCACCCCAAATTACTGGCCTATCAGTCGAAAGCTTTCGATAGGGTCGGCCATCGATATCTGGCAGCAGTCCTGTGGGCGGCTAGCTTTAGGCCCGTCTTCAGAGCCTGGATCGCTGCCATGCACAGCGACATCTGCTCTGTAGTGAGAGTGAACGGTCACCTTTCGGAACTGTTCAACATCATGCGCTCGGTCCGCCAAGTATGTCCCCTCTCGTCCCTCTTGTACGTATTGACGACTCTCGAGCCATTACTGCACAAACTGGAGACGTTGAGGGGGGGGGGGGGGTCCCGCGCGAACTAAGATGCGGAAGATCCGTGTCAGCATATGCGGACGATGTCACCGTAGTGATGTCGAACGCCAAACACATCGAGGCGATCGGGACTACACTAAGAGAATACGAAGCGGTGACAGGAGCAATGATCAACCAGGAAAAGTTGGTGGGCCTGCAGCTCGGCACCTGGAGAGGCAGGTCGATGACGTCCAACGGGCGTTGGACGGACGGACCGGTTAAATTGCTAGGGGTCTGGTTCGGTCCGGACCTCCAGACGGACAAAAACTGGGATGAGGTGACGAGAAATGGGCGGAGAGGAAGCTATACCTGAAAGGTCGAGCTGAGGTGGCTAACGCGTACATCGCGTCCGTCGTCTACTACCGCCTGACCGTCGTGCCTTGTCCTAAGCCTCGCCTGACTGCGCTGGAGCGTTTGCTCTTTCGCTTTTGTGGAAGGGACGCGCTCCGATGGTCAGGCGGTCCCTCTGCTGTCAACGTGGAGGGCTGGGCGTGCCGTGGCTGATGATTCGCAGACTACGACATCTCCACCACTTTCTCGACGGTGATCAGGTGTGGTCGCCGTTTGCTAGACGTGTCTTTCCCCAGCTCGTCTCCTTGGCGGAGCTGCAGTCCTGGGTCAAGCGAAGACCGAGAGGGAGCGCTTGGAGACTGGAATGTCTTCAGGCGCTCACAGCCCTCGACCAATCGGGCAATGTGATTGGTGGAAACTCCACCTTGGCGTTCTATAGAGGATTATTGGAGGGGAAGAGCGACGACGTACTTGGGGAAACTCTAGGCGTCGACGAAAATCAACTAGCCAATCTCTTCTGAAGAACTTTCGGGCCGGGGCCTATGGACAACTTCCAGAAATCCCTGGCCTGGCAGTGCTATCGAAGAGCTTTGCCAGTTCGGGATAAACTCTACAGGCATGGAGGTGCCGTCAGCCGGGCATGTCCGAGATGCGCGCAGGGCGACGAAACCGTCCTGCATGCACTCGTCCAGTGTCCGAGCCAGTTGACTTGTGGGTTTATGTCGAACACCTGCTGTCGCGTGTAGAACGGATCCGAGTATCAACTGAGTCCATCGTAAGGATTGCCCCGCCCTCTTCCTTTAGCCGGGAAGGGCAGGCAGTTGTTATCTGTCTGGTGGCCATGGCAAAAGAGATAGTATGGTGGACGCGTCTGAAAGGGCTGAAGACGAGCACTTACCACTTCGGTGATGCCCTGATTAACTTTTTTCAAATTTCATTTGAAAAGGAAAATCAGGGTAGAGAGGGAAGTGCTCTCTTCCCAGCATTTTGTTGAAAGATGGGTGAGAGAGGCAAGAATGGCCCGAGTATATGCCTGTAAATTGAAGGTGGAAAACTGGGAGAGGACACTTGCCCTGGTGGTCAGGGTCACCGTGGCTTTTTTTTAATAAGCTTTCTCCACGATGGCTCTCGGAAGCCTCCCCCCTATTGGGGAATTTTTCATTGTTCTTTTATTACATCCTCTGTTTTTTGTTTTTTTTTACACGCAGAAATGCCCATTTGTACCGTCCTGTATTGTCCTGTACTGTCCTTAATGTCTACTTTGTGTAAACCCTTGTGGTTAATAAAGAAAGCATTATTATTATTATTATTATTAGTAGTAGTAGTAGTTGTAGTGGTGGTTGTCGCCGTCGTAGTCTGCTAGTAGCAGTTATAGTCGTTGTTACTGTTTTTACAGTTGTTGTAATTGTTACTATTGTTTTATGGATATTGTTGTTGGTACTATTGTTGTTGTTTTTACTGATATTTCCCTTATTCCCAGGACATAGAATAGCTGATTCAATTGCCGTATTTATCCGCCTAAGACCAAAATAAGAAATCTCATGACTGCCAACCACCACTACTACTGCTACCAATATTCTTATTGTTACTGTTGTCCATTCTTTCATGATGCCTATTATTACTGTGTACAGGTCACATTTGACCCATGAATAAATAAACCACACTTCTTTTTGTTCTGGCGTTGTCATTATTGTTCGTTTTCTCCTGATGAGGGCGCTTGATTATTTACGCGTCTTAGCTATGCTATCACATCAGCTTAATGACATATCAGGCGATGCTCCTAGTGAGGGTGCCTAGTTAATCCAGCATATTAGCTTCACTATAACTTGGTCATCTTAATCTCGTCATCACCAAGCCTTACTGACGTGAGGATGCTTCGCTATTACAGCGTCTTAGCCACGCTATCATCTCTTCTTACTACTTTCTTCCCTTTTTCGTATGACACGGCAATCACGTGACATCCCCCAGTGTATTAGAGTGCTTGTGGTCCACAATCTCAGGTGAGCGGAATCCAAGCGTTCACTTTGGATGTATTCTGAAGTCTTCACTGGCAAGCTGCAGATATACGCATCTGAAGCATGTTGAAATTTCAGTTTCGCAGCTTTGCTGAGTTACGAGATAAAGGGTGGCGTGACATCAAGAGAAGTTGATCGAATAGCTGAAAATTCTCAGCTATGTCATGGAGCGGAGGAATTGGTCTATTGAGGGGTGCAGGAACAATGCCTGAGAGCTCAGGGAGATATTCAGTTGATATAAGCCGGTGATGAGCCTTAAGGTGTAGTTAATGGCTGTATCTAGCCTCTTAGTGTGGGAGCTTCTGCATTCATACCCAGAGGCGTACTCCGTAGCACTGAAGACGAAGGTTAAGGCACTGGTATGTAGAGTGGGTGTACCAGCACCAAAGTATGAGCCTACAAATTGGCGTAGAAGGTTGTCCCTTGTGCACAACTTTACGCGTAAGGACTGGAGGTGCTGTCTGTAGGGCAGCTGTCGGTCTAATTTCACACCGAGATAAGTTGGTGTGGTGTTATATGAGAGGGTGTATCATCGAGCTTAATACCAAGCTGGCAATTGCCCTCCTTGATATTCAAGTGGGGTGCTGTTGCAGTCGTCTTTGCTATACTCAGCTTCAATTTCGAGATCTTGAAATATGTTGCCAGTGGGTCATGTCGGCAGTTAGTAAGCTCTCAACGTTAGTCCAGATTCTATCGGAGTGGAGAAAGACGAGATCATCTGCACAGCCATACAATTGTGAAGTTGTTTGGGGTATTCCACTGATGTACAAGTTAAAGAGTATAGGGGATAATACCGAAGCGTGAGGCACTCCATTATGAAGGCGGTGCAGTTTACTGGACTTCAGGGCGAAGCTTTAGTTGTCTAGGATATTGCAGATAAACCGCAGTATATGACGGTCAGAAATTATTCTTAGTAACTTCATGGTTACGCTTGTGCCATACAGTGACGTCATAGGTTGTGGCGATGTCGACCAATGTTATTGGTCAGGTTGACGATCTGATGAACTGTGTTCCGACAACGGCGAAAACCCGCTTGCTAATCCAACATTTGGGCGTCGAATATAGGTTCAAGTCTGGCTAAAAGAAGTCGCCCCAGGAGTGTGAAGAGGATAAACAGGAGAAGGATTGAGTTGTAGCCCTTTGAATCCTATACAGATTTGTTTCCTAAGCCATTCCACCATCTAAAGTACGCTATCCCTCGATACACACAGGTGTTAATCAGAATACGGTGGTGATTGAAAATTTTGAAAATAGGATTAGAAGCTTTCACCGTACATTAACAACAGAAAATAGTTTAATATTAGGGCATAACGTTATTCCCCAATATTAGACTATTTTTCTGTAGCTCGTATACGGAGAAAGCTTTTAATTCTATTACCAATATATATATATATATATATATATATATATATATATATATATATATATATATATATATATATATATATATATATATATATATATATATATGAGAGACGTAAAATAAGAAAATTATAAAATTAACTTACTTACTAAAATTTCACTCCCAACTAATTAGTTTCTGAAAGGGAATAAACATACTTTCCGAAGAGGTGTACAGAGAAGCCTTTCGTCATCAGGGAAGTCTATTCTCAGCTAAGTTTCCAGGCAATACGTGGACACTGGGAACTTATACAAAAATAATTCAGTGGATAGAAAAAAGCAAAGCTTGGACTAAAATCCTGCTGTCTTCTTAACAAACCACTTTCCACTGATTGACCTCGATGTCACGTGATTGATTCTTTTGAATTTGCCACCGACGCAGTAGGCAGTGATTTTCTCAATGGCTAAGATTTTAGTCCATGCTTTGCTTTTTTCTATCCACTGAATTATTTTTGTATAAGTTCCCAGTGTCCACGTATTGCCTGGAAACTTAGCTGAGAATAGACTTCCCTGATGACGAAAGGCTTCTCTGTACACTTCTTCGGAAAGTATGTTTATTCCCTTTCAGAAACTAATTAGTTGGGAGTGAAATTTTAGTAAGTAAGTTAATTTTATAATTTTCTTATTTTACGTCTCTCATATTATTGTTCTGCAACCCCATGCATTGAACCACAAAGTTACTAAAACAAAACCTATATATTTGCTAGCATAAGTATGCATCTGTGTGTATATATATGTTACTAGATGTACTAATTCTTTATATATATATATATAATTGGTATTGGATGCTTAAAGCGTCCGTATGCGGTAGGCCGTATGAACAATCAATGCCCTCGTAGAGCAGAGTATGATATCACAGAAGAAAGAGAATCAGTGTTGCGACGAAAGGAATTTATTGGACATATTTCGAATGTTTCTCGGGTGACCAGCTCGAGGCACGATCGATATGGTGATCACACCTCACTCTGAAATCACTCGGTCGTGTGATACGTCTCGATTCTACGAAGCAGATTTTCTCGCCCGAGAAACATTTGTAATATGTCCAATAAATTCCTCGTCGCAACACTGATTCTCTTTCTTCTGATTCTCTTTATTTATATATATATATATATATATATAAAAAGAGGAGGGTTCTCGATGTATATCAGGAGATGACGACAGTTAAAATGTATTTCATGTATTAGTACAGTATAGACATCTTTATTTCATTATAGACTTCTACAGGATTAAAACTATTTCATTCGTAAGAAATCAAGAAAGACTTTCCTGGCGTTTTCTAACGAATGAAATATTTCTAGTCCTGTAGAAGACATTTCTACACACACACACAAATATATATATATATATATATATATATATATATATATATATATATATATATATATAGAGAGAGAGAGAGAGAGAGAGAGAGAGAGAGAGAGAGAGAGAGAGAGAGAGAGAGAGAGAGAGGCACCAAGAGCCTTTTAAGGCTTGCTGTATATACAAGCCGAAACCGTTTGGCAACCCTGTCAGGAATTTACATATCTATACCCCCTCTGCATTTACTAATGCATTGAGTACTCCCATAATTAGTGGGCTCACCGGTCTCGGCATCGCAGACTTTATACAAACACCATCCAAAGCAGGATTCCACCTGAAGAAAGTTATGCTTTCAATTTCGTGGGATTGAAAGGCTGTCGTCTTTTACAAACCTCTTCCCACAGACAAGACCATCAATTCGAATGTATACTATGACCAGCAGAATAAATTAAACTCAGTGATGCACCAGAAATGCCCAGCACATACTAATCGTAAGGACATTGTCTTTCATCATGGCAATAGTAGACAACACACATCTTTGCAGATGCGACAGAAGTTATTGGGGCTTGGCTGGGAAGTTTTGCCGCACTTTCATATTTGCCCGACCTTGAATCTTCAGGTTTCAACATGTTTTGGTCTCTTCAGAATCCATTGAATGAATGGTCAAACCTTCAACTCTGAAGTGAATATAGAAATTCATCCGGAAGAGCTTTTAGCCGAAAAAAACAGAAGGCAGGCAGTAAAGGATCTGCCCACAAGATGGCAGAAGACAGAAACTAAACGGTTATTATATCATTGATTGAATAAATGGCTTTGTGTTTAAAACTAGTGTTTTATTTTCGCTTTAAAGACTGAGTGGACTTTTTGGACAACCCAATATATACAAAGGTACACTTACACATACAAATATAACGTTAGAAATAGTAGCTAAAACGCCCCTAAAAAAAAAACATTTTATTTATATGGAAGATAAAAAAAACAACTAAATTAACCGGATGGATTTGGAAATCAGTAGAAATTGCAACCAAACCGCACACATTGATGTCTAGTAAAATGCTGGAAAGACACCCATAAGCTTATTAACCATCTTGCCAACAACCTGAGCCCCATTTTGAATTCCATATATCTAACACCCGTGGACATGCTTACAAAATCAGAAAGCAGTATAGCTCACATGACTTTCGGAAACAATTTTTCACGCTCAGAGTTGCGGAAGCATGGAACAAACTACCTACATCAATTGTTAGATGTCGAGACAATGCATCCTTCAAAACATCAATGCTTCCCGAAATTTGCCAACACTACATCTGATATTCTACACTCATACATATCTGTGTGTGTGTGTGAGTGTGAGTGTGTATGTGTCTGTGTCTGTGTGTCTGTGTGTGTGTGTGCGTTTGTGTATCATGACGCATACACTGTTCACTTTCCTAACTTTTGTACATTATTCAATATATTATACATGCACTTTTGGAATTGTAGTGCGCCTGAGCACTGTACACAATAATTTTCATTATTAGGATTGGTAGTATCGCTATAGCGTCGGACAACATGCTTTACGGCATATAGTTACGGCCCTTTACATTCTGAGTTCAAATCCCACCGAGGTTAACTTTGCCTTTCATCATTACGGGGGTCGATACAATAAAGCACCAGTAACGTACTGGGTCGATTTAATCGAATTCCCTCTCCCCCTAAATTATTAGCCTTGTGCCTATATTAAAAACCATTATTATTATTAGGATTAAGGGCGGTGGATTGGCAGTATTGGTAGAGGGTCGGACGCCATGCTTTGACGCATAGAGTTACGGTCCTTGCCATTCTGAGTTCAAATCCCGCCGAGGTTAACTTTGCCTTTCATCCTTACGGGATCGATAAAATAAAGTACCAGTAATACACTGGGTAATTGGTGGCCTTGTGCCTAACGTAGAAACAATTATTATTATTAGGATTAGTATTATCGATATAGCGTCAGACAACATGCTTGGCGGCATATAGTTACGGCTCTTTACATTCTGAGTTCAAATCCCGCATAAGTTAATTTTGCCTTTCATTCTTACGGGGTCGATAAAATAAAGTACCAGTAAAACACTGGGGTAGATTTAATTTCCTTTCCCTTCCCCTAAAATTGTTGATCCTGTGCCTAAATCAGAAACAATAATTGTTATAATTATATTATACCAGTGAACCAACCTGTGCTGGTGTAATAAGAATGAAACCTCCTTCGTAAAATACCTTTAATGTGCAAGAAAATAATAGAAATACCAAACAAATCTACGACTCACCACAAATTCTACTCTTGTTAAAATTGTCTATTTCATCTACAAAATTGTAACCAACGTCTTGTAAAATATATGAATTATAAAATTACGGTGAAACAATTTAACAATGCAAGGGAAATAAGTCTAAAATAATAGTTTCCTCTGAGTTATTTCCCTTTGAAAGTTACGTAAAGTTTTTGACCTTATTTGCGGGATTCCACGAGGTCAAGTTATCTGCTAGAAATAACAACTGATTAACAAATATTGACAATTAGGAAAAGGCAGCAAAACATTTAGAAATAGCAGCCAAATCAAATTCATATAAAAAAAATAATAATAACATCAAGAAACATGCTGAAAATAACTGCTAAATACCTCAATATTTTTTTAATGTTAACAAACATAAAATAAAATGTATATTCAAATCTCTTTTTTCCAGTCTGTGGCATTTGAAAAGTGTGAGCGAGCTAACCGCTAAAAACATAGATCTTTGGCGGTTCACTATCACCAAGCCATACCGAGGTATCTGGTGTGGCTAATGGTGACGGTGCATGGCTATTCCATTTCTTGGCCACGTTAAATTCCATCTTACCGACGAAGTATTAGGTGGTATTCGTAGTGAGGATACTTGGTTATTCCAGTGTCTTAGACACGCTATTACGCAACCATGCGAATGTATCAAGCGATGATCCTGATAAGGGTACTTAGTTATTCCTGTATTTTGTCACTTATCATACGGCCTTACCGAGGTATCCGATGATGTTCAGGTGAGGGTTCTTGGATATTCCATTATTTTAGTCATATTAACTACCAGCCTAACCGACGAAGTACCAGGGGATGCTCATGATGAGGGTGCTTTGCTATTTCAGTGTCTTAGTTACGCTATCACCCAGCCGTATCAGGTGATGCTCCTTGTGAGAATATTTGGTCATTCAATCTTAGCCACTCTATCGCATGCGACAATGATGCATGTGTTGCTGGTTTGCTTAAAAGATATTTGAGGGAACTCCAGTGCCCCTTGTTTTCTCTTACATTTTGTTGTATTTCTTCTTTTCAAATTAATGGTTGGTGATTATACATACATACATACATACATACATACATACATACATACATACATACATACATACATACATACATAATATCTGCTGCATGTTGTAAAATAGCTATCGTTAGATTGTTGTTGATATAAGATGAGCTGCAACCTTTATTTTCTGTGATATACGTCCAAACATTATGTCAAATATTATGCTTAAGTACACACACGACATATATACAGGAATATACTCTGACATACATATACATACAATATATATAAATACATATATATAAGAAAGTAAATTTTGTTTATATCCCACACGCGTAAAAATATAGGAAAAAAGTTGAAAATACAATTGGAGTCTTTAAGAAGATATATTAATTATAACTCTACCGGTTTCAAAAGTTAAGTGGGGTGGATGGGAGAAAAATCATCAAAACGTAAAACCGGTAACATATATTATATATCTTCTTAAAGACATCTATATATATATATATATATATATATATATATATATATATAGATGTCTTTAAGAAGATATATAATATATGTTACTGGTTTTACGTTTTGATGATTTTTCTCCCATCCACCCCACTTAACTTTTGAAACCGGTAGAGTTATAATTAATATATCTTCTTAAAGACTCCAGTTGTATTTTCAACTTTTTTCCTATATTTTTACGCGTGTGGGATATAAACAAAATTTACTTTCTTATCACGCACTCATATATATATATATATATATAAATATATATATATATATATATGAGTGCGTGATAACACACAGGAATAACTAAGTAAATATATATATATATATATATATATATATATATATATATATTTACTTAGTTATTCCTGTGTGTTATCACGCACTCATATATATATATATATATATTTATATATATATATATATATATATATATATATATATATATATATATATATATATATATATATATATATGCATATACCAAAGCATGTTTAGATTAGTTTCTAAATGAAGAGTTTTGTAAGATAGATTTGTATCTTTTTAACAGTGAAGTAATATGAGACATGCTGAGGTGAAGAATTATCATCTCAGTTCACGAATTTATGCAAATTACTGTTCTCAGAAAAAGTGTCCGTGTCATCCCGTTCTGACTCTTTATTTTGTATTCCTCATTTCATCTTCTAATGAAGGACTTCTATCCGAAACCCACATTCTTTTCTCCTATAATGTGTTAAACTATGATATAACTTCATTGTACTGTTTTGTTTTCTGTGTTGTTGCTGTCTACTTTATATATATATATAATATGTATATATATATATATATATATAATAGAGAGAGAGAGAGAGAGAGAGAGAGAGAGAGAGAGAGAGAGAGAGAGAGAGAGAGAGAGAAGTGGTTACACAACAGTTAGTCCACCATACCGAGAACAATTGTTTCACCTTAGCAGATCTTCAGCTCGTAATGGGCATGGTTATAGGGAACAGAAAGGACAACCGTACGAACGCGCATGCGCAGAAACCGGTCACCTTACACAGGCAATGCTAAAATGTGTGCGAGAGTTGTAAGAGAGATAATTGCGAAAGTCCAAAAAGTTTTTAGTTGATAAGAAAAAATATTGATGTTGTTACAATAATTCATTCAATCCGGAGCTTTGTAGTTATGCAATAGGTGATTCGAGACGTGTGGACAACGTGTGAAAAATTCATTTCTCGTGTTTAGGCAATCACTATTGCATAATCTCTTTAGAATATTTATTCGTTCGTCAATACACAGTTCACACGACGGATTTCCTCTTGCGTATGGCTTGGACTTAGTGATGGCTTTCCATTGAATGGAGTAGTCTATACTTGAGTCCTTGAGGGACCATACGTGGCTCGCGAGTTTCGTGGATGAATGTCGTGGATGAGTTTCGTCTGTCCGGGTACCTAAAGGTCGACTGATGTTTCAGGAAACGTTCCTTAAATCGGCCCTCCGCCGATCCGCTAAGGTGAAACAATTGTTCTCGGTATGGTGAACTAACTGTTGTGTAACCACTTCTACCTAACTCTTCCCATGGACTGAGTGTTCTACCACTACGAATATTACCTTCCAGTGTTCTACCACTATATATATATATATATATATATATATATATATATAGAGAGAGAGAGAGAGAGAGAGAGAGAGAGAGAGAGAGAGAGAGAGAGAGAGAGAGAGAGAGAGAGAGAGAGAGAGAGGGGGAGAGAGAGAGAGATTCGTTAAATTTCTATGATTTGGTTTCTTATAATGTTCTGTGATGCCGGTTATATTTCGATCTTTCGCATCTTGCATCCTTGGATTTACACTGGATTTATTTTTAGCCGCATGATTAATAAACATATCAACACATTGAGCTTGCCACTATTTTGTTTATTCCAAACTAAGTCAATATCGCCATTTATCAATCTGTGTGTGTGTGTGTGTGTGTGTGTGTGTGTGTGTGTGTGTGTGTGTGTGTGTGTGTGTGTGTGTGTGTGTGTGTGTGTGTGTAATTAAGATGATACAATAGATTTCTTATATCATCAGAGGTAATATATGTATTCATTCGTAAATATAACAAACATTTCCTTTGGGCTTACTCTTCACCAGGTCATTTTTTTTTTTTTTGTCATTTATATTACTTCTGAAGGTATACAATATTTGATTATATCTATTACTCTATTACGCTATTACGTGTTCCATCCAACAGGCTACTATATGGTTATAACATAAGTATTAGTTGTTATATGTGTTATATTGTTATATTTGGGGAGGGTCATTTTGTTCTAATATTGTCAGAAAAGTATCAATTAAATTAGTTGTATTAAATGATTTCTAATGTTATGAAATGATTTAAGAAATCTATTCTATCATCTTAATTTGTTGTATGTGGTCTGTGTTATTATGTGTCACTTATTTGTTCTCTCCATAAACACTATCTCTTCTATATTTCTATCTATAACGACATAAATTCATTGAGCTTATTATTAATTGGTGGTTTTGATTGCTCTTGGTTAACTCCATATATATATATATATATATGTGTGTGTGTGTGTGTGTGTGTGTGTGTGTGTGTGTGTGTGTGTGTGTGTGTGTGTGTGTGTGTGTGTGTGTGTGTGTGTGTGTGTGTGTGCAGGCGTGAGTGTGTATGTGTGTATACAGAGAGAGGGGTGGGTCTAGTTTAATTTCAACGCACAATGGTAACGAAAGTAACTAATAGGAAAATATCCACGACATAGATATGAGAATTTGAAACATCCTCCATGGCTCCTTTCAAAATTCCGGCAATATTGCTTAAAAGAGACCTGAAGATGGCCGGCGGTTACAACTACCGAAACATTCTAATTATAAACTTGCCAGGATTATGAAATTACTCTGAAAAAAAATCAGTGTACAATAAAGAAATATATGAATAATTTTAATACCAAATGTTCAAGTGTGATAGCTCCGAGGCGTCCTTGAACATATACTCGTAATTTTAGTTGTTATTTTCATAATTATATATATTATGACAGAACGATTGTTTCAATATCACCATTAGGAGTTTCAGATTCTTTGCTTGCTTCAGCAGTATCCGTCTTTGGCATCGTTTCATATGAACTGGGTAAAGATTCTAGAGTAGTTTTAACACTGTGAGTTAGTGAGCCGTTTGGAATAGCGTCTTTAATTGAACCATTACTGCTACTTTTAATATCTTCTAAAGGCATTTCAATTGTTTCATCTCCAAGTTCCATTTCTTTTGTCTAATAACGAAAGAAAATCAAATATTATATATATATAATAGATTTCACCTTCAACGCTTGACCGGCTCTACCCACTCCCCTATTGTTCTACAGGCAAGTTCAGCCACCCCCACCCCGCACCCACTGCCATGCTTTTCTGTGTCTGCTACAAATTTTTACCAATCCTCTTGACAACTACAATCTTCCCATATAAGGTAGTACCCCATGAAAAGTTGGGCTATTTATTTACCAGACTAAAAAAACTCTTACTTTAGTCCAGAAATAGCCGTCGAAACGGCTTGAGCTCTGCCGTCGGGGTCATACTTTCTCATATATATATATATATATATATATATATATATATATATATATATGTGTGTATGTATATGTATATATATATATATATATTAGAATTGGTGCTCTGAAATAGCGATATATATATATGACTGTATATATAGTGTATTTTGCAATATACTGTATGCTTAATTAAAAGCATTTTGAAGACCATACGCTATTGCTTTAAAGTAGCGACAATGTCGCTTACTTCAATTTTCAGCAAATAAGGGAAGATAAGCTGACAGAGCTCTCTTCCGTACGTTTTGGTACTTATCAAAGCTCACTACTCTCCCTAATTGCTGAAAATTATGTGTTTGGGATTCTTATAGAATTCCAGTAATAATCAGGAACTGATTATACAGAGTGGTCGCCGGTCCAGCAGAAATTGAAAATTAGAATTGGTGCTCTATAATAGCGATATATATATATATAGCTGTATATATAGTATATTTTGCAATACACTGTATGCTTAATTAAAGGCATTTTGAAGACCATACGCTATTGTTTTAAAGTAGCGACAATGTCGCTTACTTAAATTTTCAGCAAACAGGGGGAGATAAGCTGACTGGAATTCTATAAGAATCCAACACACATAATTTTCAGAAAACAGGGAGAGTAGTGAGCTTTGGTGAGTACCAAAAAGTACGAAAGAGAGATCTGTCAGCTTATCTCTCCTTGTTTGCTGAAAATTAAAGTAAGCGACATTGTCACTACTTTAAAACAATAGCATATGGTCTTCAAAATGCCTTTAATTAGGCATACAAGGTATTGCAAAATACACTATATATACAGTCATATATATATCGCTATTATAGAGCACCAATTCTAATTTTCAATTTCTGCTGGACTGGCGACCACTCTGTATAATCAGTTCCTGATTATTACTGGAATTCTATAAGAATTCAACACACATAATTTTTAGCAAACAGAGAAAGAGTACTGAGCTTTGATAAGTACCAAAAAGTACGAAACAGAGCTCTGTCAGCTTATCTTCCCTTGTTTGCTGAAAGTTTAAGTAAGCGACATTGTCGCTACTTTAAAACAATAGCGTATGGTCTTCAAAATGCTTTTAATTAAGCATACAGTATATTGCAAAATACACTATAAATATATATATATATATATATTTCTTGCCGATTGATTCGATATCGTTTCGACAGGTAATTACTTCATCAACCACGGCATGATTCGAAATCACAACCTAAAGCGACGAAACTATATACCGCAATGTATAACTTGCGACACTCTAATAGTGTCTAGTCTTTCCGGATTTGCTCGGAATTGATAGTGTCGCTAATATTTTACCTGTTTGTACATGTTCCGGGGTTAGTACATCATAGAGAAGTCATTCGGGCATTAAAAAATAAACTAAGCTGTTAAATTCACTTTACATTCATAATTTATTTCTTGTCAATGATCAGGCTCCAAACAAATCTAAACGCAAGAAAACTTCTTAGAAAATGTTGAATGTTTAACCAGTTTGATATTTAACCCCTGGAAACCGCCTCTAGTTATATATATGATATAAAATCGTTTATTTTAAATTACTTACATTCATCTAAAATAATGTCGTCTTGCAACTTTATATTTTCTTAATGCTACTTTATGGTAAAATTATTTGGAAAAATCATCAGCAATATATTTCATTAGAAATATGGTAACTAAAGGTTTAAACATAACTGCTTATGAGATTCTATTCACATGCTATGAAGTTATATATCGACATATACCCCCATTCAAATAGAACATATATACAGGTAAATAGTAGCAAAATCAAAATCACGTTACATACCATTTCTTCGTACTGTCTTGTATCGTTGGCCCTGAAGAGAAAATGAATTTGTTGCTGGTTTATACAGATTAAAAGTCGATGTTTAAAGATGAGCATTAATTAATTATTCTGCTAATATTTTTTTTAAATTTCCAGAGAAAAGCTGTGGCGCCATTGAAATTTCAACAAAGAGTGTTTTATTTATAAATAAAGAGTTATAATGGCAGATTAAAGCTGAAATATGGATCTGACAATACTCATTTTGTTCAATTTGTTTAGCCCCGGGCCAGTCGTGTTCTAGTGGCTTATTACCGATAGCATTCAATCGTTGGTCATTCTGTCTTTTTCGGGTTATACTAAATAAAACTATAAAATATATTCCGTCCTTCTTTCTCCTGTTCGGCCACATAGCAGTATATGTGGCTTCGTAGGATCCAGATCCTTAGTGTAAGATCAACAGAGAAACCATTTATAGGAAGCCTGGAAAGATATATTCTGAAATATCTCTCTAGATACAATATAGAGCGAAGTGGATCAGTCATGCCTATACAGACGTTATTATACACAAGTCTTCAGTAATTTAGGAAACAGCTGATAATTCTCCCATTTACAATTAGGAGGTTTACTACTGGTTAAATTCAGAATAAATTTCGGTTATTGAAATGACACTACGCGTAATATTACACTGGACAAAGGAATTGTTGGGTTGTTAAGCACTTCTCTTCACAAGCATAAAGTCCCAATTACAATCTAACCGAATGACATCTTGGACAATTGTCTTTACCATAGACTTGCATCAAGCTTTGTTAAGTAAAACTGGTTAGATAGAAACGGTGCAGAATCATGTCGGATGGATTGTAGGTGTAATTTAAAGGACTGGCCTTGTCAAATATTGTATCCCGCTGATTCTGTATGAGATTTAGGATAAGTGTATACGTATATACGTGTCTGCGGAATACTCAATAATTTATACGATAATTCACGAATCAATAGTTTTGATTATCGAAAAACGGAATGGTGGTAACCGATAGGGGGCCTTTCATGATCATATTGAAAACAGTAAGTAGTCAATCTATTTGCCGACAAATCTACATTCCATACTCTATCAAATATAATCAAACGTATTCAAATCTTAAATATATTTCACTAGCTAGGCTTGAGTTGAAACCACATTGGAAAACAACAAAATGCACAAAAGAAATCTCCAGAATGGACGTTTCGCCGACAAGAAATAGCCGAAGAATCTCCCTCAAATTTAAGTGTATATCTAGACAAAATTGTAGAGCATGTTGGATGATGTAAGAGAGGGAGGGATTTTGATGATAGGTATGCTCGTTGATTGCTAACCTGGTGCTAAATAACATCACCAACAACAGCCACACTATATAATTTACAAGGATGATGCTAACAATCTTGACTGAGTTTTTCAGGTCATTCACGATATCCATCATCATTCTCAGAAATAACGCATTCAACCTTTTCTTTCGCAGAAATCATGAATGAACAACAAGCTTTCTGTCGGTTAGTGAGTGCTGTTGTTGCGTTTGTTGTTGTTTCGGCTGTTACGATTGTTGTGGTGGAAGTTGTAGTTGATGTAATTGTTGTTGTTGTTACAGCTCATACCTATATAGGTTTATGGGGTGGAATCTTAAAGAAGGTTTCTCAAGTCGTTTAATGACAAGAATCCTCTCCTATCACGATAAGACTCAACCAGGAGGGAATTTAAGTAAAACAATAAAAACGCCACTCACCATCTCTTAATCCATGTATCTATAATAGAAGAAAAATATTGAAAAAGAAATATATTAGTATATGTAAATGTCATATATATGACAAACGTGTAGCATTTATATATACATGCAAGTGTGTGTATGTCGGGGTGGGGGTCAGTTAAAATATACTTCTGGTTCCTGAAACTTATTGAAATATTTTTCAAATAGTTGTCTCCCTTCACTTGGAAGAAATACTGCAAATTATTCTATCCGTTGTTTGAATGACTGTCAGGTTGGTGTCCTGTTACTGTGAAGTCTATCGAATAAGTATTTGTGTGAAACAGGCCAAGAAAGCGAGAAGAAACTCTCGATCCTAGAATTTGGTTGCTCTTTTCTTTATTGAACCCGAAGAAATGAAATATAAAGTTGATCACACCGAGATTTGAATTTAAATACTGTAACAAATATCCTGTATCCGATGCCCTGATATTTTCGTCAATTCACCATGTTACTCACTTCCTCTCATCCTTACAGGGTCAATAAGATAAAGTGTCAGTAACGCTCTGGGGTTGATTTAATCGATTTTTATTTTCAAAATTGTTGAATTTGTGTCTATATTAGAAATTATTATTACAAAATTTTGAGTGAAGATCTTTTGGGCTTCTATGGAAAAATGTTAAATGTCTGGTTTACAAAATCTTTGTAAAGCAAAGACGGAAAATACAGCATTCTGTGCGTCACGAGATTTAAGATACAGTTAACGAAACAAAGGTTGTTAAGTCGCTATAGATTGCTGTCTCCCTTAAACTTCCATGGTCAATGTCGCTATAGATGGCATGTCTTAAGCATTGTGTACCTGCTGAAAACCATCCCTCCGCACCCGATTACCGAAGAGATACTTTATTCATCGGCTTCGAAAGGATGAAAGACAAAGTTGACTTCAGTGGCATTTGAACTCAGAACACAGTGCCAGAACTAACTACGTTCTTAAACTCTGCCAATGCACAGCCTCAAAACTTGCACTTGACTTGATATCAAATAATTCACTACACGCTTCAAGAAAAGATATGAACGCTGTATCCATTTAATCCATTCTAGATTGTGAAGGAATTAACTTACCTACAAGGAAGGCATATTACGTTTTGCATGTAGCCTAATAGATAGGATCGTGGTGTCGTGGTTCGATTCCTGGACAGGCTGCTGCATCGTGTTCTTGAGAAAAACACTTTATTTCACGTTTCCCCAGTACACTCAACCAAGAAGAGTACCAGCAATAGCTGAGGAGCTGAACCAGCCATAGACTAGTGTTATGTCCAGGGAAAGACTTGTACTCCCGGTCGCTCAGCACCAAATAAACCGGAAATAAGCACCGGCTTAAAACAAACTTAATACACACAGTTAATTTGGACCTAAACTGCTGGATAATACATACAGCGAGTTAAGAGAACACAGCTGCTCGTATGCCATCTGGCTACATCTGTATAAGATATATAAG
Organism: Eledone cirrhosa; assembly: GCA_964016885.1. Lineage (NCBI taxonomy): Eukaryota > Metazoa > Mollusca > Cephalopoda > Octopoda > Eledonidae > Eledone > Eledone cirrhosa. Next base: position 122,337,163 of record OZ024741.1, on the reverse strand, counting down.
ATTAGCGAATAAGCGGGGAGTATTTTACCTGAGGTGCAATGACACACAGTAACGAACAGTCTCTAGTGATAAAAGGTAGCTAAGCAAGACATCTGCCTTAATTTTTATTTCACCTCCATTTGTTTTTGGCGCCCTCGATGTAACCTCAAACATGTACCACATAGAAAGGCACACGACTACAGACAAACACAAACAGAAATACACACACGTGTATATTACAAAGAGAGATTGGTATATATATATATATATATATATATATATATATATATATATATATCAGGATGGAATAAGTTTGAAAATGGTTTGACCATTACTCAACAGAGTACTCGATGTTTGGGGTAGTAGAGTATGGATATATTATAAAGAGTCGGTATTCTTGCCGTTTCAACAGCTAGTTCCGGCTGTATATATATATATATATATACTAGCCTAATTACCCGCGCCTTGCTGCGTTTCACACATTTTCTTTTTGTAAGTAAATGAAGATTGATTTTAAATCAGTGATATAATATATGGAGAAAAACTATGCATTTCAATATTACTCAATGTAAAATGTAATGTATGAAAAATTGGAAAACTTTTTATTTGTAATATATCAAATCAAAATTACATTATTAAATCTTATTCTTATTTTGTTTCTTGTAGATAATTTTTTTCAAAATATCAATTCAAAACTTTTGTGAATAGGCATCATATCTTGTCATTTACCTGTGGTTTAAATTTCATATAAATCGAAGGGAAAACATTTTCAGCGGGGGTTTTGTGCCCCAGGGAACCCTTTGATTAAAATAAAATAAACGTAAGAAATCAAATGGGCCTGAGCCCCACACACGTATCAAGTTTCATCAAGATCGGTTTGGCAGTTTTTGAGTTTTAGGTTCACAAACACACACACAAACAAACAGACAGAAATTGCTATATATGTGTGTGTATATATATATATATATATATATATATATATATATATATATATATATATATATATATATATATATATATATATATATACTAGCTTGACGGTTGAAGGTTCTCTATCCAGAGAACCTTCAACGGTCAAGGTTGTTTTTCTGCGGGTATGTCAACATTTATAAAACAAATTTTGTATTTTATCTGATGAAAGCGCACCAAAATTTGCCTTGGTTGCCCTTGAAATATATATAATAAAATAATTATGGTTTTATAAATATAGTTTCCATTTATTAATATATTAAATATTTACTCCTGTAACTTGTTGAGTGCTTTATATCAGTTTTAAAACTTTTAAGCTGGTTGAATCCCAACAAATTAAATATAACTTTTGCATATATATATTAGGTAGTAATATGTGCTTATGACATATTTAACTAATTAGAATTAGTCTGTTAGTTGGGAGTTTTAAAAAAGCCCGGAATGGAAAAAAAGGATGCGTATTAACGTACATCGGACACGAACTCATATGTTTGGTTTGCCGGACCAATGTTTACCATTACATCAACACGCCACCCACTCATCCTGCCCTTCAATTAGAAGCTATATAACAGGTGTATATATGTATATAAATAGAGAGGCATAAAGCAGGCTTTGTTTACAAACGCCTTGCGAATTTGAAAATTAGGAAGTAACATGTGATTATGCCATATTTGACTAAATAGAATTAGTCTGTTAGTTGGGATTTTTAAAAAAGCCTGCTTTCTTTATCCCTATTTATACACACACAGACACATATATATATATATATATATGTGTGTGTGTGTGTGTGTGTGTGTGTGTGTGTGTGTGTGTGTGTGTGTGTGTTGTGTGTGTGTGTCTGTGTGTATGTGTGTGTATAAATAGGGATAAACAAAGCAGGCTTTGTTTACAAATGGCTAGCGAATTTGGTTCGTGTCCCATGTACCTCAATACTCATCTTTTTTTCCATTCAGATGTTTTTTTAAATTCCCAACTAACAGACTAATTCTATTTAGTCAAATATGGCATAATCACATGTTACTTCCTAATTTTCAAATTCGCAAGGCGTTTGTAAACAAAGCCTATATATATATAGAGAGAGAATAGAAAACGAAAAATCAGTGATGCATCTGAACTCAATTTATTGTGTGTTACAATTGCATCACTGATTTTTTGTTTTCTATTTTATCATACTCTGCTCTGTAAGAGCATAGAGTGCTCAACCGGCATACCGCCTATGGAAGCATCTTAGCTACCATCACACACACACACATATATATACATATATATATATATAAATATGCATGTACATAAACACACACACACACACACACACACACATACATATATATATATATATATATATATATATATATATATATATATATATATATATATATATATATATATATATATATATATGCATGTACATACACACACACACACACATATATATATATATATATATATATATATATCGGCAATCGCTCTGTATAATCAGCTCTTGATTATTACTGGAATTCTATAAGAATCCACCTTCTATAATTATCGGCATGTATATACATGGAGGTAGGGTGGCTTCAAGCTTAAGTTGAAATATTAAAATATATTAAATATATATTTTTTTTTAAACTGTCTACCTGTATCATTGTTTCTTGGATTCGGCGATGGGATTATCACACTGTTGTATGTACTGAGAGGATCTTTATTTCGGACAGATTCCACAGATCGTCGGATACTCTTTCGTTTTTTCCAGAAACTCGAGATAGCTGGGATTTTACCGCGCCCAAGTCTTGTCTGATATTTATCATACCATTTGTTGCTGAAATAATAACATTTGACAGTAAATACTACAAAATGATTATTTGTGCTGGTTAAGGTTCTTAAAGTACACACGTTTTTAAATATGAATTTTTATTAGGGTCAGTTTGTAAGAAGATTTTGATTATAATAAACTTACTTTCTACATATGTGTATATATATGTATATATTGATAACAATGTTCTGTTTTTATGTATAAAAATACTAACAAACTTTTATTTACTAATGAAGGTTTTCAGTGCAAGTAAAGGATCCATAGTTAATATTATATAAGATATTCTCTCCCTCTCTCTCTATCTCTGTATATATATATATATATATATATATATAAGAAAATAGTATGGACCCCGACGGCAGAGCTCAAGCCGTTTCGAGGGTTATTTCTGGACATATATATATATATATAGAAAAACAGTCAGGACCTGGACATATATATATATGTCCAGAAATAGCCGTCGAAACGGCTTGAGCTCTGCCGTCGGGGTCCTGACTCTTTTCCTATATATATATATATATATATATATATATATAAGAAAAATTTCATTCGTTTGCATGTATCAGATTTTCGCAGAGGATTGGCTCAAGTTCACCTAGAATATATAATATATATATGTATATATGTATATATATATATATATATATATATATATATATATATATATATGTATATATATATATATATATATATATATATATATATATGTATATATGTATATATGTATATATGTATATATATATATATATATATGTATATATGTATATATATATATATATATATATATATATATATATATATATATATATATATATATATATAATATGTATATATATATAATATGTATATATATATATAATATACACATAATATATATATATATGTATATATATATATATATATTTATATATATATATATATATATATATATATATATATATATATATATAATATACACATAATATATATATATATATATATATATATATATATATATATATATATATATATATATATATATATATATATATATATATATATATGTATATATATATATAGTGTGTATGTGTGTGTAGGTTATTTAGAAATGTTTATTAATTATTCTTGGTGGCACCAATGCTAGCACTTAATGCTACCCTTTGGAGACGGTTATTCCAATAGAAAGTTTGAACTTCACCCGGTATCATTATATAAGGGTGGTGGATTGGCAGTATCGGTAGAGAGTCGCACGCCATGCTTTGCATCAAAGAGTTACGGCCCTTTATAATCCGAGTTCAAATCCCGCCGAGGTTAACTTTGCCTTTCATCCTTACGGGGTCGATAAAATAAAGTACCAGTAATGCACTGGGTAATTGCTGGCCTTGTGCCAAAAGTAGAAACAATTATATAATTTATTTGTAGCCAGCAATGTGTTACATTATGTAAAAGAGAAAGTTTCACTTTAGAACACTTTTTTTTCATTATCAAGTGTGTCACATGTTTCACACCACAGATGACTGGCTCGAAGTCTAATCGATATGGTAGACCTAACTCCAGTATAGATTTGTTCATTAGATCTGTAGATTTGAATCACGTACCTAATGATCAGATAGATACCAGAATTAGTTCTACCGAATTGATTAAAGCTTTGAACCGATCATCTGCGAAACACGTGTCACGCTCGATGATGAATCAAAAATATTTTAAAGTGAAATGGTTCTATCGTGCGCGTGTGTGTGTGTGTGTGTGTGTGTGGGTGTGTGTGTGTGTGTGTGTACATATCCCGTGCGTCCGTGATATATTTAGTCGTTTGACCAAGACGGTTAAAAATACCTATGGTAATATTTTCTTCGTTTTCTGTGTACAAATGAAGTGAACTTGATGACATTAGCTACAAACGCATGTCGTGGATTTTGAAGTGTCTGTCCTGAATTGATTGATTTTCTGAGAGGTAGATAAGAAACATTTCTCTCCATCCCGAAATATACAAATTTATGAAATGTCACATACTTATTGTACAGCATTTACGCTGAATCATACTACCACTAGTTTCCTTCTCTTCCTTATGTTTCTCGTACAGCAACAGATGTGTATCAAGCATATCTCTTGGTCTATATCTCCCGAGGCAGTTGTATGGGCACCGTATTGACATACGGCGTTTCTTGGGAATTTGTTTTTTTAACCCATCTCCTCTCCAGGTCTAAATATAGAAGATTTCTTCCAGAGAAGGATAGAGAGTGAGTGAATGGAAACGAAAAAGAGATATAGAATAAAACTTGATCCCAGTACTAGTGTGGTACATTTTTATCGACGTCGAATGGATGAAAGGCAAAGTTGACCTCTGCATGGTTTGAACTCAGAGAGCAGAGACGAATAACAGAAAGCATTCTATCTGACCTTTTAATGACTCAGCCAATTCGCTGCCGATGTTAATCTCCTTCATACAGTTTAATAAATATTATTTGTTAGTATAGAATGGAAATTAATTGACCAATTGCTTACGGCTGCATTTTTATTTTTTTTTTTTTTTTTTTATTGCTTAAGTTGGACGAAGTTTGAAGTTTATCCGAGATTCATGGGCGTTAAACTATTGAGAGCACGATGTTCATCCTTTCGAACTAACGCCAGTCAATTGCAAAGTTAACCCACAGTTAATCCTGGTTCTCCTTTCTTCAGCTGAATGGTTGAAATAACATGTAATGAAGGGCCTTCTTTAATAACACAACGCGTCACCCAGTCTGTCTAGTAGACAAACCCAGGCTCATGAGTGTAGCACTGACAACTAGGCAACATTCCGAAATAAATTAACAGGAACGTGGTACAAACAACTCCGAAGACCCACTGTTTAATATTGCAATCGGTGGTAATAATACATTTATTGCATGAAGGTTAGGGATCTCGCGTTGATTCGAACTATAAGCATTCGATTGTTCAATAAATTGAACATCCATCTCATGGGTTGACACGTAAATTGGTTGAATATCCCACAGACGTATATAACACTTAACGTAATAACAAAACCAAGTTATCGTGACACAATATGAGCCTTAGAATTACAGGTACAATACATCAGATGGGCTTGCATACAGTTTCTGTCTACCCTGTTTCACTAGTAATGCTTAGATAGATCCGAGGCAATGGAAAATACATTTTCTCTGGATGTCACGTAGCAAGATCGCAACAGAGACCACATAATTACGAGGCCAATTTCTTAATCATTCAAACGTGCTTATGTCTAGTTTTTAATGTCGGTACAAAACCCCACATTTTCAGATGTTACAGTTGATTAAGTGAATTGTACTTATTTAACGATCCTCAAAGGGATTAAAGCAAAACTTGATCTCGGCTAAATTTGAAACCTCAGAAAATTAAAGGATCGTAACGAAGCATGATAATAGATTTTTCATCCAGTTTGGTGCCAATTCCGCCACGAATGTCTAATTAGACTCTGTCGAGATTGGAATTCCGAAACATAATCTCAAACAAAATTCACGAAAATATATGCAACAGATGGCGAAATGGCCGAGACATTAAATCGTAAGAACAAATGCCGTGTAGTAGTTCATATCCTGGCTTTGTCCGCTTTCTTTTTTTCATTCTTTGGGATTCAAGAGTCAATAAAATATAACACCCGTCGACGGTGATAAATTAACTGGATTGTTACAGTGTGAGGCAAAATGTTCTGTTTTATTTATTCTGGTTCAACGGGTTCCGTGGATTTAAATTATAGACGTAATCTATCGTAGAGTTTAACCCAACCACATGGTCTTTGGATCCTGTTAGTGGAGCTAGCTGTGTTGCGCGCATTTGAACCAAGCTTTTGCTTTGAAACCAACTTCATCCCTACCACTAACAAGTTTCGAAGGCCTAGAAAAAGTATAGGGTCATGCCATTTGGCCTTTCCCACTTTCTGACTAATCGATAAACCAAAATATGATGTAAACTTACCAGGTAATACCAATAACGATGACTACCAAAAGCATTACAAACATAAAAATAGCTAAAGCGGAGGCGACGGCTAGTTTTAATGTCGTAGTAGTTTCAGCATTAACCATATCTGCAATGAAAAAAGAAATTCACTACATAAGCATAGGAATGAATATTCTCAAGCTGAACTTTGAGATAGAAATATATATATGTATATCTAAATATATAGTGACGCATTAAATCATTTTGCCATATTTCCAATAATTAATTTAATGAATATTTATGCACACACTGCGTCAAACGTTACCCCAGGAGCCGTGCTTAGACATCGTCTTGAAGGGATTTAGCTCGATCATATCCACTACAGTACCTCAAAACTAGTACTCCATTTAAGAAGTTACCAAAGGAACCTCTAATTGGTCGCTGCATATGTTAGAAAGTTCAGCAAAATCGTCTTCAAATCACGCATTATCTTCTTAAAACATACGGTGGATAAACTAGTCAGAGATACATCAATAAGATCGATAACAACGTAAAGAGGGCCTCAACTAGAATATCTACGCAGACAGAATTTTCACTATATTAAGATTGTGGTGACCCATAAGTAACCAGACAATTTTATATGTATTTTAATTTGAAATGGGTTAGTTACTTTTGGTACACCCTGAATATGTGAGGTGCATAACTGTGTGTTGGTATGTTTGCGTATGTAGAGGCAGCGTGGCCGAATGACCAAAAAGTTCCCTTCACAATAATTAGGTCCCGGATTCGAACC
>OZ024741.1:122319739-122327239 GCA_964016885.1 Eledone cirrhosa | reverse complement strand
CACTATATTTTTGTCTCTACATTGTCCTTCAGTACATCTTATGCTATACCCTACATTTCTAGTTTTACAGTTAATATGGGGGCTTATTTTACAGCTTATACATTTCTTATCTATACAGGGGGGTCTTTGGAAAGGGTATGTCTTGCTAATAAGTGTTTTTACAGAGGTACCTGGTCTTTCTACTATCTTAATATTAAGTTTATGTTTATCTAGGGTCCTTCTAAATTTCTAAGCTAATTCACCTCTAGGGGTTGTATCGATGAACATTACACTCTGGTATTTATTGCTATCATACCATCAGTTTATTATATTAGTCTTATTCCTAGTTCTTTCTATTCTATTCCAAAATTTGCTCCTATACAAGGGGCAGGTCCCATTTGTGTCATTATTTACCATTTTTTCCCATTTGGTTCTGGCTCCTCTATACACTCTGATTCTATCTCTCTGATTGTAACCAGAGAACTGCATACGGTGGATGAAGTGTTGTATGTGTCTCTCTAGTTCTTCGGGGTTGCACATGCGGGACACGTTTCTCATCACCCGTACCAAATCCGCAATCAGTATGTTGATTTTGGTATGGTCCGAAACAGCCGAGTTTCGGTGGATCAGGTGTTTGGAAGTCATGGGTTTGGCATAATGGGAATGGAGGATTTGTTTTTTGTTATTAATGGTATCTAACCAGAGCTCTGTGTCTAGTACAGGTAATCGATGGTTGGAGTGTTTACTTGGGTAGTCTATAGTAACTAATACTCTGGTGGATGGAGTTAGCTATTTGCTGGATGCTTTCCATTGTGTTTTTCTCTAGTTCCTGACTGTTCTCTAGTGGGGGTGTCTTAACTACGATGTTTATATCGTCAACGTAGCGGGAGTACATATTACTTCTACCACCGAAATTTGCGACATTCAAGAAGGTAAATATGATTAGTTGTCTGTCAGAAATAGAAAAATCATTTACAAAATTACGTTGGAGCCTCAAAAACAAAAACAAAAACAAAAGTAACAATATACGCACACACAAATACAACACAAATCCCAACAACAACAGACACACAGCCACAAACAACAATAACAACAACGCACACACCAACAACAACAACAACAACAATAATAACATAACCAGAAACAACAACAACAGACACGCAGAACAACAACAATAACAACACACACAACAATAATAACACACACGGAGACAACAACAACAACACACATCAACAACAGCACACATCAACAACAACAACACACACACATCCAATGCCACTCACCACCACCACAATCTTAACAAACACACAGACACCGAAAACAAGTAATGACAGTAGCACAGAAATCACAGAAATAAGGGAAAGTAATAGGATTAAAAGGAGAAGGGAGACTATGAACAAAGAAAATAACCAAGACGAACACACAGACACACAAAATAGAGTAGATAATAACAATGAGCCAGTGGAAAGAGACAGGGGTAATTATGAGAGACATAGAAACAACCATGAGGCTGTTGGTGGAAATAGAAATAGAAATAGAAATAGAAACAACACAACTAACAAGAACAATAGCACTAGTACACATAAAGCAGCAGCCTGGAACTCTACTTTTTATAATCCCTCCGATAAGTTGTTCGACCTGCGACGAGTCCACGCCACGACTTTACCATTTAACAAACGCACGCAATTGCCGTCGCAGGTCGATGAACAAACAGAAGAACAATTTAGTATAGCTAAATCCGAACTTAGAAATATTATAGAACAGTATAGCAAGAAGCATAATAGCATGGAGGCCCAGCAACTGGGAGAAAGATCTGCAAATGGCTTGCGTAAACTCATGCAGCGCTCACGTAATGGAGAGATAGCATGCTTTCCAACAGACAAGTCTGGCAGAATGTCGGTTGACAGCCTGCCAAACTACATCCAGGCAATGCAACCCCACATCACTAACACGAGAGAGGTAACACCACAGGAGCATGAGGATAGAGAAAAAGCCCTCAATGCTCATATGGTGATGTGGACGAATATAATGCAGCCCAACAAAAGGACTGCCAACAACTTCCAGGCCTGGAACAATGACGTACCGGCGTTGTATGGGCTTCGAAAAGACCATAAAACGGGCAGTTACCCTGTCACAGGACCACCAACACGGCCAGTCTGTGGGGCTAACATTGCTAGTAACTACAGACTGTCCTACTTCCTCTCCCTGATCATACGCCCCATCATTGAAATGTCCCCAGATGTATGTGACAGCACGGACGACCTCCTCAGCAGAATCGGCGAGAGTAACCGATCTAGGGACCTAACAAACTACATAATAGGTAGTATGGATATTGTGTCCCTGTATCCATCTATTGACGTGGATTTTGCTGTGGAGAAATGCGTATAAATGATCAGTGAGAGCAATTTGTGCCCCACAAGACCAGCAAGAGGCAGACCACCTACCATTACCTCAATGGCCAAGAAAACCCACACAGATAGATAGAACGGGTGGACCAGAGCCATACGGACACCCGAAAACCACGATGAACTGAAGAAAATGATTGCACATGCGGTAGGGGCCAGCATAAAACTAACCCTTAAGGAACATATGTTCAAATTTAATGGGAAAACATATGCCCAAGAGGAAGGAGCAGCCATTGGTGTTAGCATTGCAGGCGACATAGCTAACTTATTCATGGTATGATGGGACAGTAGACTTAAACTTAAACTTAAAGAACAATTAGAAGACCCCTTAACCCTGATAATGTACTCGCGCTACGTTAACGATATAAACATCGTAGTTAAGACACCCCCACTAGAGAACAGTCAGGAACTAGAGAAAAACACAATGGAAAGCATCCAGCAAATAGCTAACTCCATCCACCAGAGTATTAGAGTTACTATAGACTACCCAAGTAAACACCCCAACCATCGATTACCTGTACTATACACAGAGCTCTGGTTAGATACCATTAATAACAAAAAACAAATCCTCCATTCCTATTATGCCAAACCCATGACTTCCAAACACCTGATCCACCGAAACTCGGCTGTTTCGGACCATACCAAAATCAACATACTGATTGCGGATTTGGTACGGGTGATGAGAAACGTGTCCCGCATGTGCAACCCCGAAGAACTAGAGAGACACATACAACACTTCATCCACCGTATGCAGTTCTCTGGTTACAATCAGAGAGATAGAATCAGAGTGTATAGAGGAGCCAGAACCAAATGGGAAAAAATGGTAAATAATGACACAAATGGGACCTGCCCCTTGTATAGGAGCAAATTTTGGAATAGAATAGAAAGAACTAGGAATAAGCTCATTGTATGATAGCAATAAATACCAGAGTGTAATGTTCATCGATACAACCCTTAGAGGTGAATTAGCTTACAAATTTAGAAGGGCCCTAGATAAACATAAACTCAATATTAAGATAGTAGAAAGACCAGGTACCTCCGTAAAAACACTTATTAGCAAGACATACCCTTTCCAAAGACCCCCCTGTATAGATAAGAAATGTATAAGCTGTAAAATAAGTCCCCATATTAACTGTAAAACTAGAAATGTAGGGTATAGCATAAGATGTACTGAAGGACAATGTAGAGACAAAAATATAGTGTACATAGGTGAGACAGCTCGTAGTGTAGGGGAACGGATAAATGAACACTGACGAGACCTTCAAGATAGTAAAGAATCATCTGTACTCTACCAACATGCTAAAATAGAACATAAGGGTAAATTAGAGAACATAGAAATAAAAATAGAATCTACACACAGAAAAGACGCAATGTTTAGACAAATCACAGAGGCAATAAACATAAAAGAATTACAACCAAAATTAAATAGAACAAATGAGTGGAACAGCAACATCACAACTTACAATTAAGGACAAAATGAAAACACACACACACATAGAACAAACAACCAACCGGTAACATGTAAATGAACAAATAAATAAACAAATATAAACACACACAGACACCCGGATGTGGCGCATGCGCAGACTGAGCACACAGCACACACAGAAACAAAATGGCGTAGGACAGAACAAAGGAGAGGCACAAAAACAAAGAAAAGAATCCCCAGTCACTGAAGAGGTCACAGAATGTGTGACGAAAGAACTTTGACAATATATAAACAACTATCTGGTTGTGGAACCAACCAACCAACCAGAAATTTATAAATTCCTAAATATATAAATTTATTATAATAAATTGAAGTGAAAGCAACTGGTGCGTGTGTTTCTTATTGGCAACATGACCCTCCCAAAGTATAACAATATCGGTTTCAACACACGATTTCAGATAAAGAATCTTGCTAAACAAATTCAGAAACGAAATATTTATATATATATATATATATATAGTAATAAGGTAGTAATAAATTACTGTCTTTCACTATTTAGGGTTTAAAATATATATAACTATAAAAGGTTTTAGTATATACATAACCATAAATAGTATCCTTAATACTATATATATATATATATATATATATATTTATATATTTATATATATATATATATATATATACATATATATTTATATATATATATATATATATATACATATATATTTATATATATATATATATATATATGTGTGTGTGTGTGTGTGTGTGTGTGTGTGTGTATACATATATAAATATATATATATATATTTGTGTATACATATACTCTTTTACTCTTTTACCCGTTTCAGCGATCCGGCTGAGGCCATGGTGTGGCACCGCCCTTGTTGCTAGAAATTTTATCTCCAGCTTGTATATGTTGGCCACTGGTGTAAGAGGGAGTTTGTTGCTGCTGCCCTTAGGTTTCCCTCGTGTCTTGCTGTGGGCTCATCCGGGATCCTGGATAACAAGGTGTCGAGATGCTTCTTGAAGACATCCACCTCCATGTCATGCAAGTCTCTCAGATCCATCGGCAGCCTGTTGAAGAGTTGAGGGCCCTTGAATCCCAGGCTTTTGCAATACCTGCTCCTTATTCTAGATGTGGAAGACGGGACCTTTGGCCCAACACAGTGACGTCCTGTTCGACGGTTGATCCAGCTCCCAATGCCAAAGTTTGGTGCTAGTCCCTCCAGGATTTTCCACATGTAGATCACTGCGTATCTCTCCCGTCTCCGCTCCAAGGAGTAGAGGTTCAGTTCCTTTAGCCTCTCCCAGTAACTTGTCTCCATAAACAAAAACAATATATCATAAAGACATAGAGTCCCTGCGAGGTCTGCCGACTTATCAAGAGGATACCTCATTTTGATATATTGTTTTTGTTTATGCCACGAAACTACGTAGTCGAGGAATTTAGGAGCAGTTTAGGTATGATACATTTTATTACTAATTATATCTAAATGTTTCTTCTCTCTTCATAATGTATTTTTAACTCTGATACTGGTTCAGTCTAGTTCAACTGAATTGGTCTGTCCCGGTTATTCATTGAGCAACATCGGTGAAGTTGGCACCCTTAACTCACAGTTGGGTGCGGATGCATTCATGTATATATGTGTGTGTCCGCATGTATCTGTGTGTTTCTAAATATATTGTTAATAACTCCCTCTGGTCGAGCAATCTTTGAGGTGTGGGGACAACTGGAAAGCTTCCATTACTCATACTTCTAGCCTTCTTCACCACCTCTTCTGCGGCCTCGATATGAATACCCCCTCCGCCTCTGTGGTATTTTCTTCGTGGTTATAAGAGGCTTAGCTCTGTTTCTCGACCGTTATATCGCGTGACTATCTTCCCCCTCCGCCTTTTGGGATTCTTTCTCACGTCGTGTAGACGCGTTCTTGAGACTAGTAAAATGAGGTATCCTCTTGATAAGTCGGCAGACCTCGCAGGGACTCTATGTCTTTATGATATATTGTTTTTGTTTATGCCACGAAACTACGTAGTCGAGGAATTTAGGAGCAGTTTAGGTATGATACATTTTATTACTAATTATATCTAAATGTTTCTTCTCTCTTCATAATGTATATATATATATATATATATATATATATATATATATATATATATATATATATATATATATATATTTCTTAACATGTTGAATTGATAATGTTTTTGAAAAAACTAATTAACCCACGTGTATATTATTTTATTTTCTCGTAAATCGTGGTTGTCTCTCTTTCCCGCTTAGTGACGCTATGATACTTCCTCAGTCAAAGGACTGCTGGAATTTCAAATTTCGCGGTCATTCAATGCGTGAGGGAGCAGCTTAGGAGATACGATTTTTAACTGCGGTAAGAATTTTTTCTTATATCAAAGTTTAATGGGCTTCCACTGAAGATTTATAAGCGCCCACCTAAATATATTCTTACATGAATATATGTTAGGCTTCTACATAAACTGGAAACATTCTCCCAATTTGTAGAAAACTTATAATGAAACAATTGTTTGGAAAGAGAGATATATTTTAACTTTAATTATGTCTCATAAAATAATACAACTGGCTTTCCACAAAATACATATAGTTAGCACCCCAAACACTTAAATTCGGTTATACTAACATATAACCTAATGTTTGTTGAGTGAGATGGTTACCAGTCGGAGTTTAGCTTTAAGCTATGTCTGTTATTGTATTAAATATTTTACTCTTGATTTGGCCAGAGGTATTTATTTCCAGGTACCTTATAAACATGACTTTTCGCATTTGTTACTGTTATGAGATATGGAGGTTTTTTGGTTGTCACTTCTCTGTTTTTAGCCTGAGAAAATATATATATGCGTGTGTAAATAATTACATGCATACATTTATTTTTTTAAATTAATTGAGTTCTTAACACGTGGAATTGATAATGGTTTTCAAATAAATAATTAACCCGCCTGTATTAAATATTTTACTCTTAATTTGGCCAGAGATTTACATTCCCAATCGCCTTTTAAAGCGTAACTTCCCGTATTTACTACAGTTATGAGATGCGGTTTGTTATTTAGGTATCATTTCTGTTTTTAGCCTAAGAAAAATCTATATGCGTGTGTAGTTAATACACGCATTCATTTATTTTTTTAATTTCAATTGAGTTCTTAACATGTTGGATTGATAATGTTTTTGAAAAAACTAATTAACCCACGTGTATATTATTTTCTTTTCTCGTGAATCGTGATTGTCTCTCTTTCCCGCTTAGTGACGCTATGATACTTCCTCAGACAAAGGACTGCTGGAATTTCAAATTTGGCGGTCATTCGATGCGTGAGGGAACAGCTTAGCAGATACGATTTTTAACTGCGGTAAGAATTTTTTCTTATATCAAAGTTTAATGGGCTTCCACTGAAGATTTATAAGTGCCCACCTAAATATATTCTTACATGAATATATGTTAGGCTTCTACATGAACTGGAAACATTCTCCCAATTTGTAGAAAACTTATAATGAAACAATTGTTTGGAAAGAGAGATATATTTTAACTTTAATTATGTCTCATAAAATAATACAACTGGCTTTCCACAAAATACATATAGTTAGCACCCCAAACACTTAAATTGGGTTATACTAACATATAACCTAATGTTTGTTGAGTGAGATGGTTACCAGTCGGA
>OZ024741.1:122229739-122307239 GCA_964016885.1 Eledone cirrhosa | reverse complement strand
CGGACATTGTAATTAAGGAAGCGGACAAGGGAAGTACTGTTGTCATTATGGAGGCTGAAAAATATAAAAATTCTATGTTCTCTCTCTTACAAAATGCTAATTACTATGAAAGAGTAAAAAAACTACCAGCAATCAAAAATAATGACCAAATTAAACACACTGATTTATCGATACCAGGAAGACCTAACTAAAAAGGAACGCGATTATTTAACAAATTTTGAATACAAAACCAGCAACCTTTACGGACTTCCGAAGATCCACAAATGTAAAATAATCAACGATGCCTGTAAACAATCCACCTCAGCCTGCGTGAACACACAATACCCCACATACCTTAAATTAAGACCAATTGTAGCGGGCCCACAATGTGAAACACACAGATTGAGCAACTTTATAGACATACTACTGAAACCAATACTGAAACACATACCAAGCCTTGTAAGAGACGATCTGGACCTCTTAAACCACCTCCCCAAACATGTCAACAACGACACTATTATTGTGTCTTTCGATGTAGTGAATCTCTACACAACGATCCCACACCAATACGGACTAGAAGCAATAGGATTCTGGCTAGAGAAATATCCCAATGAGATACCTGACAGAATAGAAAAAAGCTTCATCACCGAGGGATTAAAATTCATCCTACAGAACAACTTTTTTGATTTCGATGGCAATACTTACAAGCAAATATCGGGGACTGCGATGGGCACAAAAGCCGCTCCAACTTATGCCAACTTAGTCATGGCATACTTAGAAGTCCAGATATATGAACAGTCCAAATCAAAATACGGATTGAACTTCCACAAATATTTATCAGAGAATTGGAAACGCTACTTGGATGATTGCCTCATTCTTTGGTCCCACACACTCGACCAACTGAAGGATTTCAAAAACTTAATAAACGGCATCAATAACCACATCCTATTCACAATGGAATACAGCCAAGATCAACTCCCATTTCTGGACATCTTAATCACAAAAAAAGACACAAATATCGAAACTGACATACACTACAAACCAACAGATTCCAAACAATATCTGCTATTCACCTCCAACCATCCAAAGCACACGAAGACGAACATTCCTTTTAACCTAGCAAGAAGAATTTGCACAATTGTCTCCAATTATGAAACGCGAAATAAAAGACTTCAAGAATTAAAGGAAATTCTACTTGAGAGAGAGTACCCACTATTACTAATAAATAATGGAATAGAAAGGGATAAAGCAATAGGCATTGATGAATTACGGAAACAGAAACAAATTCAAGGTACGTCCAATATTCTATCATATATCTCAACACACAACCCAAGAAATGCGGAAGCTTACAACACTATTCACAATAACATCCCACTACTAAAACAAAACCCAAGAATGAAAAAAGCCCTTGAAACACACAAAATAATCAAAAGCAAAAGACAACCAAAATCACTGAAAACATTACTCACCAATGCCAAATTACCTACCACAAACCCACAACCAAGTATCAAAAAATGTGGTCGCTCTAATTGTGGAACCTGCACTCACCTCATTGAAGGCAACACGTATACATTTAAATCAGGACAAAATTTTACTGTAAAAAATCACTTCACTTGCTCATCAAAAAATCTAATTTATGCCATTAAATGTAAAGGATGCAATGAAGACTATATCGGACAAACTAAACTCACACTCAGAAACAGAATGACAGTTCATCGCCAACAATTACGAGATCCAACCACGAGACAGATACCACTAAGTGCACATCTAGACATTTGCGCAAGTAATAAGACACCCAAATTCCAAGTCTTCCCATTTTACCTTTGCGCTAACAATACAACAGAACAAATGCGAATAAATAAGGAAAATATGTTTATTCAAAAATATAGACCAACATTAAATAAGGTTTAATATACATTATGTCAACACCACAATATGACATACACACACACACATAACACCTTCTACTTTAGAAAATAAACCTTAAACATACGTTTGCACTGGCAATACAATAGCAAACACGAAAAAGTCAGGAAAATATGTTCATTCAAAAATATTCCTACTAAAGGAATCATTTTCCTACACACACACATACACACACACACAATATATATATATATATTCTCTTCATCTTAACATGCTAACCATACTCCCACACACATAACACCCATACACACACATAACAACCCCCACACCTACAACACCCTCCCCATTTCTACTAATAGAACCACTTTCCTACACACATATATATATACACACGCACAAAATATATATTCTCTCTATCTAACATACTCGCACACACACACATAACACACAACTCCCTCCCCCATCTCTACTAATAGAATCATCTTCCAATACACACATACACACACACACACACACACATATACACACACACAAGCACACAAATAAACACATATCTTCAGTCTCAATAGAAAATCTGAACTCTGACACCTGAACTCTGACAGCTGGCCATATTCACTGAACCAGAACATTTCTCCCAATCCCTTTTCCCTTGACCACTATCTCTCCATTGTCATAACATTCACTATAAAGACTACAGAATAGTTTTCCAAATAAGGGCGCAAAAATGTAATGAAAACTTGTTCACGTGACAGCCAAATTTCATTTATAACCAACCAAAAAAAAGCCTTCGTGAGCCTCATTTTTTCAAGTAAAAAGAAATTCAAACACTCATATATGAAAAAAACAACCTGTGACAACCCCCCCCCCTCTCTTATTTGAAGAACTATTGTAACGCGAACTGGCGCGAAATTTATTATAATTATTGACAAACCAATCAAATTACTTCTCGAAAAACCTGGTTTTCGAGCCACTTTTTCCATATAAAACAAGTAACATTTAGAGACCAACCAGATGTGAGAAAAACCACAGACCCTCCATCTCAACTCACCTTTTGAAAAGCAGAAGAACTGCGAAACCGGTAAAGGAACCAAATAAATATATATATTTTTTTTAAAAATAAGACTTCAGTTGCATTTTCGATTTCATCCCATTTTCTTTATACTTCCACTCGTGTAGGACACCTCGGTTATTTTTCATTTTGTAAAAAAAACCTCACTTTCTAATATATATATATATATATATATATATATATATATATATATATATATATATATATATATATATATATATATATATGTATATATATGTATATATATATATATATATGTATATATATATATATATATATATATATATATATATATATATATATATATATATATATATATATATATATATACGATATTAACTAATGGAAACTATATTTATAAAACCATATTTATTTCATTATACATATTTCAAGGACACCAAGTTAAATTATGGTTTGCTTTCATCAGATAAAATATAATATAGAGCAGTTTTATAAATAAATATTGACATACCCTAAAAGAATGCAACCATTACTGTTGGAAGCTCCCGGTTAATATTCTATTTTTACTCCAATTATTTGTTGAGTGCTTTATATCCATTATAAAAATATTTGCTTGTTGTATCCCAATAATTTAAATAGAAATTTTACATATATATATATAAATATATAAATATATATATATATATATATATATATATATATATATATATATATATATATATATATATATATAGAGAGAGAGAGAGAGAGAGAGAGAGAGAGAGAGAGAGAGAGAGAGAAGTTTATCCTGGGTTCAATCGGGGGTAACCGCAGTAAGTAAGGTACACAATACATAGTATAAATATTTAATATAGAAATGAGAAATGGTTTCTACAGGACTAGAACTGTTTCATTCGGGGGAAATCAGTAGGAAGTCGGATGATATATATATATAAATGTAGGTATGTATATATATATGAAGGATTCTAGAATACCAAAACAACTCTTTAATGGAGTGTTAGTTAAAGGAAAACACCGCCACATAAACCAAAAAAGAGGCATAATGATTCTTTGAAAGCCTCTTTCAAAGACGCTATCATCTCTGCTGATACATGGGAAAATGTTGCTACTGATCGTAATAAATGGAGAAAGACTGTATATGAGGGGAAAGTTGCCTTTGAGGCATCTCGAATCGCATACGAGAAAGTAAAGCAGGATGTGAGGAAGGGCATTACTGTTGCGTTTCCAGACTGCGAAGGTCCTCCTATGGCGCTGACATGCAGCGTTTGTGAGAGACTCTGCCTAAGCAAAGCTGGACTCGAAAGTCATCTTCGCAGTCATAAAGTGAGACCAGTGGTTGACTACCAGTCTGTTGTTGGAGATGCTACTCATCATGCTTGCTAAGCATGTGGTAGAGAATGTAAATCAGCAGGAGGGCTCAAACGACATGCAAAAGTACATGAACTCCAACCACAGCCGGCTATTCCCAGTGAATGTTTTGGTTGCCAACTCTGCAAGACATTTTAGATCATTGGCTGGGCTAAAAAGCCACATTCGATCGCAGCGCTGTTAAATTGCTATCGCGTGTGTGTGTGTGTGTGTGTGTGTGTGTGTGTGTGTGTGTGTGTGTGTGTGTGTGTGTGTGTGTGTGTGTGTGTGTGGATATGTTTATGTGTGTGTGTGTATATATATATGTATAGTATTATTGTTGTTTTTGTTGTCGTTATTATTATTGTTGTTATTATTAATATTATTATGGTTTTTTTGTTGTTTTTTCTCGTGCAATGGCCATACTCGATAACGATGGGGCAGCGATTATATATATATATATATGTTCATATATATATGAAGACGCATGGTTTAGTGCTTAGTGCATTGGGTTTGCAATCGGATCGGGTGATGCGTTGTCCTTGAGCAAGACACTTTATTTCACGTTGCTCCAGTTTACTTAGCTGTAGAAATGAGTTGCGACGTCACTGGTGCAAGCTGTATCGGCCATAGCCTTTCCCTTGGACATCATCGGGTGTGCGGAGAGGGGAGGCTGGTATGCACGGGTGCCTGTGGTTTTCCACAAATAACCTTACCCGGACTTGTGCCTCGTGATGGAAACTTTCTAGGTGCAAATCCTAAGGTCATTCGTGGCCGAAGGGGGTCTTCTCTCTCTCATATATATATATGTATATATGTGTATATGTTCATATATATAGGAAACGAGATACACAACACAACAAGCGTTTACAGGCCATTTTCCATGTTAACATTGCGCAGCCATGAAAGTCTTTATCCTGATCCTCGATCAGCTTTTTAGGTAATGTTATATATCTATTCATCGTAGCACCAAACGTTTCACTCCTCTCTTATATCACGTAGGTATACGGTTTAAACCGAATACACACAACAAACCCAATGGGATGGTCGATACAGAAATATATTCAGTCTTTGTTTTTTCGTTTCTTTTTTCTATAATTTATGACTCTTCGTGGGATAATAGAAGACTAAAAATACAAAGCGAAAATCGTTTAACAGAACAGGTTTATTTCTTATAAAGTGACTTTGGATTCTGGAAACAGATTTTTAAAAATGCTATGTGAAATCTGATGGGAAATGTATTGTTAATTAAATAACATTGTGAGAAATTTAAAGTTTACAAACAATTGCAGACTAACTAATAAAACTCCGACATAGAATGTGTGCTATGACACACACATTCACACTACACCTGCCAAAACCCAAATCTGCTAAACTATTATATATTAGATACATATACGGAATAATGATAAAAATGCTGTTTTAGATTGGTTCAAGGCCAGAAGTATTATTGGGAGTGCTTACTTGGTAGATTCAAACTTAAATACATAACTTAAATACATAACACGTGTTATATATTATCGACCGAGGCCTCGACAAGATAAAGGGAAGGTTTACATCATAGAGTATTTTAATTGGAATGCAAAGAGCTGTAACTAAATAACTATAATATTATCTAGTATAAGATCACATACATGATTGGCACTTTATTTTATCGAACACAGAAGGATGAAGGATGAAAAACAATGTTTCAGCTCAGATTATAATGAGCGAGAACGGAATAATACTAATAACGGTTTCTGATTTAGGCACAATGTTTAAATTTACCCCAGTGCATTACTGGTACTTTATTTTATCAACCCCGTAAGGATGAAAATCAAATCTACCCTTTTTGGAATTTGAATTGAGAAACACACATTGTATGGCACTTTTCATACGCTGTAATGACTCTGTAATTCCTATTGAATAAATTGTCATGGTTCGATTATTTCATCCGTGCCTTCTCATTTCTATTCGAATGAGTAAAAATTGGGACAAAAATCGCAAGGACACCGTCTTGAAATACTACGTGTTTTGCGCATTTTAACCAGGTGGCGTATATCACGATCCGAGTTGAAGGAGTTGATTTCTGACATATATGTGGAAATGTATGTGTGTGTGTATATATATATATATATATATATATATATATATATATATATATATATATATATATATATATATATATATATATATAAATATATATATATATAAATATATATATATATAAATATATATATATATAAATATATATATGTATATATATATATATATGTGTGTGTGTGTGTGTATGTATGGAAAAGGTAAACAGAAATAACAACACAATCGGTACAGTATATGGAAGGAATATATTAGGTTAGCGCTTGAAATAGCAGGAAGAGGGTCTTAACGTTTAGGACGCTAGTTCTTCATCAGAAAAAAGAATGAAAAATTAGAAAGATTGAAGGAATGGGCGGGGTGGAATCGGAAAAATAATAGGTCCATTCGTGTTGCCGATTTGAAGGCTCGAACTAATACCGCAAATCATTCTATCCGGCTTTCTTATAGCCTGCTGCCAGATTTGCCACATTTTACTGGCAATCTACCATCTTAAATGCCACCATCTTTAACTCATAGAATAAGTAGTTCGGTATATATATATATATATATATATATATATACATATATGTATATATGTGTGTGTGTGTGTTTGTGTGTGTGTGTAGTAATAATAAACACAAAGACCAAAATCGGAAGAGGACTAGATAAGGTTTGTATATATATATATAAGTATGTATACGTACATACATATATCTATACAGACGTACAGTAGTATGTATATATATATATACATACATGCACACATATATATGTACGTATGGATTCACCGAACATTTATTATAATGCTCGGTGTGTTTGTAAACAATAATCCCGTATTAAGCCGTAGTGTCTAGTAACCATCGTTGCTCGTTTGTTCAACACTGACAAAGGAACGCTGTACTAGTTTCAAGCTTATTAGCTATCGTCAGCATCGTATACCTTCCTGTCAGATGGTTGAACGTCTGAAAGTATATACTTTCCTTATGCATATTAACGGCTGAGCAGCCTAATTTGCATATCGAGTGAGTTAGTCGGCCGGGCGCACCGAAAACGATAAATGGAAAAGATGGAAAAGAATGAAACGAAATTTCATTTCTCACTCTTAGTACGGCTGATACTTAAGTGTAAGTATGTATGTATATATATATATATTTAGAGAGAGAGAGGGAGAGAAAGAGCGAGAGAATGGAGGAACCTGAGAAGAAGATATTTAGGAAGAATCGGCTCCAATACTGGACCGGTACTTATTTAAAGATCGCGAAATGATAAATAATAAAGTTGGCCTCATCGGGATATGAAATCAGGGCGCGGATCGCCGGACTGAATAGCGCAGTGCATTTTATTTGATGTTCCAAAGATTCTGCTAACTCACTGGTGGGGAAATATAATCTTAGAATGTAGAAAAGTCTACGTATATAGGATAAGGCATTTAGTTCAGTGATTTAAGGTTTCTCTCACGCCACGCATACACATATGTTCATGCACATTATAACACGTATATAAGTATAAATGGGTGTATATTTGTGTGTAAAAACAAGTCTTCACACAAACACCTACGCACACACATATACATGTTCACGTACATACAAAAAACGTATATATGTACGATTTTGTGTATATATGTGTGAAAAAACACGCCCACACACACACATGCACACATACATATTATGATTTATTCAGAGCAAACTATTTGGACCTTTTTTCTAATGTTAAATATAAAGCGATTGACAATGAACAATATATCACATAAACTATTTCTTCACAAAGATATTTCTATCGTAATTTAAGTAACAAAATAAGGTAAAACAAATATACAGCATTAACTTCCAATAAACACATATCACGTAAAGTGATAGAAATAACTGTAATTAACACGAATAAAAATAATAACCCAACTACTTAGTCTATGACTTCAAGATGGTGGCATTTAAAATGGTATATTGCCAGTAAAATGTGACAAATTTAGCAGCAGATCATAAGAAGGCCGAATAGAATAATTTGTGGTATTAGTTCGGGCCATGTGTGCTCCGCATTCAAATCTTGCCGAGGTCAACTTTGCCTTTCATCCTTCCTGGTTCGATAAACAAAGTACCAGTATAGTATGAGGTCGATTCTTCCTCTATATCTCTTTCTCACTTTCTTTCTCTTGGCGAAATCGGCTGTTCAGTCATGGAAAGGCCTGGCTTCCATCGGGTTTATAATGCATCTATCAGGTTTGTAATGCCCTAATGGATAATTCCGGTGGTCAATTGTTCTAGAGCTTGGATTATGACGCCAGCATTTCGCTATTTCTTAGTGCGTTGGCAAGTGGGAAACACTGGTAAAGGAGCTTATATTTGTATGCAGAATCAGGACTATAGTAACAGCATTAACGCATCGGTCACGTAAAATTCCTTTCAAACTGACCATCGTGGTTTGAGTTATGTCAGCAATGTCTATAACTATGAAATCATTATGTGAGCATATAGAAATTTCCAAATATATGTCAAGCGTACACGTGTCTGTGGAATGCCCAGGCACTTAAAACTTTTTTTCATGAGCAAGCCGTTCCACTGATAGAAAAACTGGAATACTCAATATCGAAACCGACGTAGGTTCATTGACGTGTACGTTTTTGTAATGTATGTAAGTATACAATTAACATATATATATATATATAAAGAGAGAGAGAGAGAGAGAGAGAGTCTGCAGTGCTCAAACCGAGGAGACCACTAATCATGTGAGTACTCAATGCATAGGGAGATGCAAAGTGCGTGTGTTCCCGAGTCTAACAATTAACCAGTTAATTGTTTTAGATAATTTTATTGACTGATTAATAGCTTAAGTTTATTTTAAAAACTACCCGATTGTGACCTTAATTCGATTTGTGTTGTTTTTGCAATTTTTGCATCGATTACGCATACTGAATTCATTTGCCAAAATTTGGGTTTTTTTCCCTGTAGAGTTACACATGTGCTTTCAAAACACTGTGTGATTCAAAACGCGTAGAACAAAATACCTTTTGAGAAAGTGATATCCTTGTTCGATCATTATACCAAAGGCTTATTTTTTTAAGCAGACAGTATTGTTGATTTAGGTGTCGCAGAAACCCTGTACTGGTTTATACCATCATTTCCAGGGGGTCCGGGTAAATTTTGTTTTCATATTTTGTTTGACCCGTTTAGCTTACTTCGTTTTGTTGGCTTAGGTGGTTGATAGTTTATTAACCACCGTCTCAGTTTGTATGGCCTTTATAACATATGTTTATTGATCTGGTCTCTTTTGGTCCATGGAGCGCTTGCCACACATATCGGAAATTGAGTTTTGCTTATTTCTACCCGCCGAAATACGATTCTCGCTGAATTTATATTTGTATATATATATATGGTTTATTTTTTGTTATGCACTTAGGGTCATGATAATAATAATTTTATACCCCTCCCCGATCTCCATTTCCTTTTCACAAGATGATGGCATGAAAGGGAAGTCCTTTATTTCCTGGTCATCGATTCCTGACACAGAAGACGAACGGATTTTCCCACTATGATCAGAAATGTGAGCAATGATTCTTGGAAAACGACAGTAGTTTCTGAGATTTCCTGTCAATGCTGCAATTTCTGGTCTTATCCACCGCATGTTTCTTCTACTTATGAAGATCGTTTTGGTAAAAACCCCTCCAGTATAACTGCTTTCCATTCTGTATCCACACAGCGAGGCAGCACTAGAATAGGTTTGTGGTATTCGGGGTCATCAACCATAATATGGCAGTTTTAATCGTTCTTTAACATGACCAAAGCAATGATAGTCAGTTTTAGTTACCTTTAACATTATCCAAGTATTAATTATCAGTTTTAATACATTTAATACGACTTAAACCCTGATTTCCCAGTTTTAATCTCTTCTAAGTTGAATGAAATCATGTTGTGTCCATTTCGGTCATTTTGTAGTTGGCTCAAATCTTGATCTTGCAATATGCATACTTTCTAACATTATTCAAACAATGATGGTAAGTTTTATAAGCTTCTAACATAGACCAAACCATATATGTCGCATTTAGACACGTCTATGTGTGGGAGGGGCGTCAAAATACTCAAGAACAACTGTAAACACATTTAATATGAACTGGACCACAATGTTCAATTTTATTCTCATTTAACATCGCCTACACCATTATTTCGCAGACTTAATTACTTCAACAATGATCTCTAGTTTATTTGGCTTAGTCCTCATATGACCCGAACTCTGACTGTCAATGTAAATCCTTTCTTCAGGAGAAGAATCATAATTGACAAGATTCCAGGGTTTATTCGCTAAAAGAGGTGGGAGGGTGCTCGTCATATTAGACCAAGGAAACACTGTTTACATCAGTATTTCCAATTGCTAGTACTATCTCCCGATCGCAACTGCTTGCCGAAAGAGCAACGTGAAATAAAGTGTCTTGTTTAAGGACATAATGCATCGCTCGACCCGGGAATCGAACACACAACATCACGATTGGGAATCCAACTATCTAACTATTAAGCCACGCACCTTAATTTGATCTAAACCGTTATTTCTCAGTGTGAGTAACTTGTATGATAACCGAAGACACTGCTAACATGACCCAAACTATTATGGTCTATTTTAATCAGAGCTATGTCATAACTAATTAGTTTGAGCCACTCCTTTACAACCCAGACCAAGGTCTGTCACTTTTAACATGGGTCTATACATTATATATATATATATATTGTTGATATACATATGATGATACAGGTTGATATATATATATTGTTGATATACATATGATGATACAGGTTGCGAGAATGTTCATTGTATAATCTTTAAAAATTGTAATGCGTATAGTAATATGATATAATTTTGCAATACTGTTTAAGCGTTTCTAAACATTATATAAACAATATATTGAGTTTTTTAAATGGAGATGCCCGACAATCTAAGCTTGTGAAATAATTAATGTGATTATTTCCTGATCAGGGATTCTCGCAAATATTGGACTGGCCTAGATTTGTTTGCTGTACAATTACCAAGACCCCTCTGTTATTTAAATAGTTAGTTTAAATACAAAAGAAGTATTTTTGAGGTATGCAACAGTTTTGTTAATTGTTAAACATTGCATTAACTTTTGTTGCTGTGTAATTACTACTGTCAATAAATTAATTCTTTGTGAGTAATTTAATTTTAAGTTTGAGGCTTACAGCAAGACATTTGTACAAGGGTTTTCATGCTGAAGTATCATTTTACTTGATTCGTTGGTCGTTAAACTGGGATAAAATTACTAGTACGTAAATTAAACTAACCCAGTCTTGTTTTAATTAATAAAGCAAAAATCATATCACGTACAAAGATAAATAGAATAACAAATCTACTGATAAAAATGGTATAACAAAACACAAATCAACCAGATTTACGTATATTCCCATATGTGTATGTTCTAATATTACACTCGTTTGATTTTATTTACTTAGTGTGTATTGTAGTTTTTGCCCAGGTTTTTTTTTTTGTTTTTCGCTGTCCTACTTCTCATTTAGTTTATAATTCCGCCTTTCTTTCATGGTGGAATGTTTGTTAAATTATAACTTTTAACACACCCCGTGGGTAATAGCTATAAATCATTGCCTGACTCATACATTACCACAATGCAGGGCTTATATTTCGCTTGATATGAATTTGGTTTTCTTTTCTTCACCTGAAAGCCGTTTAAATAAGAATTAACGATGGAATGATGTGCCTTACTTGCGTCCAATTTGTGTCTTTTGTGAAGAACATCACATCAACAAACGCTTTACAGTTGCATTTGAATTCTTCAAAAATTCTCGACGAAATAACTTTCACTTGATATAATATATTTGACTAAATTACAAACGTCATATTTTTGTCATATATTTTCATCAAAACAAATTTTATATCCATAAAGTGATGTCTGATCACTAAAGCAAACCATAACATTAATAGATTATACAAAGCATCTTAATCAATTGTCTTACTTTTCTCTTTTAGAGATGCGTATTAAATCTCATTAAAACATCGGTTACAGACGGGTTTAATAAATGATTAATTTTCAAAGTTAATACTATATTAGTCTATATGCCATTAAAGTTATTCGACTACACACTTGTGAGTTCAAACATATTTCGGCTTTCTTCTGAGGTTCTAAGCAGAACACTTTTTATCCACCTTGTCTGTGTTCATACGAAATATTTACCAAATTAATTTGGGAATAGTACATCGGAAAGACTAGTCTCTTATCAAAGAGACTGAGAGATGGCAGCCGAGTCGACTAGCAATTGCAAATAACTTTCTCTCGAGTCATTCCTCAACTCCTTTAAAATCGGGCGAAACATATTAGAAAACCTAGTCCAAATACACTTTTTACTCTGCTTGGGCTGATATAAGGCTAAACTTCAAATACATTTGATGATATAGTCCTCGGTCAGTAATTCCCCATCTTTAGTACTCGACCCAAATTCTGAATGGACCACAGCTGAAATGTTTAATAGAATGTAAACCATAATCACGTTATATAATGTATATGCTATATAAAGAGCTTTTGCATTAAGCGATACACTACACTAGTTAGAACAACCAAATATTGAGGAATATCTTCTCAAGAAATATACGAAATACTAATTGCGTTGTTCCCCCATACACTTCAACAATTACTTTTCCAGTTTCTTGAACAGCAGAACAGCCAACTCATGAAAATAGCGTGAAAGTGACTGAGCATTCGATAGGCACGTGTACCCTTAATATAATTCTCATTGAGATTTAGTGTAATACAGATTGTAAAAAGGTTGATTCATTGAATTACACTTACAACTCATTTTTGCCAACTTATTGGACTGGAGGGACGTGACATGAAATGTACCCTATTATATTATATTAAAAATAGGATCAAGGTAGGATACTTGTATGTCAAAACGATTCACGATTAGCAAAGATTGCTATCGCTGCCCTAGATACACTCTGCCTACCTTACAATAATAAACAATGACATGTCAATTTAGTATTTGAGACAATGTTTACAGTCGTATGTTAGGAAGTTTATAAGACCGTATGGGTTTAAGTGAATATAACTAAAATGCATTGAGGTGAATGCCTACACTTCCGCTGCTTGACACCCATTATTCGAATCAGCTATCTGTTTCACTCTTACTATCCAGCAATTCATTGTTGTTGTTGTTTTTTTTTTTTAATGTGGCTGCAAGAATTCATATTAATATGGAAGATTAGAAACATTATACGGTATTATTGACTTTCTGGAGAACATTGCTCATGTGATGTGAAGTGGAAACATAACCAGATCTTAAGGAATGGCGTTTATTTCTTGTTTAAGGAAAGACGTGCATCTGCTATTCACTACAGCAGGAATGTGGAACCTGCGGTCTTGTGAAAGGGTAACATTTGGAAAGCCGACCTCAGTTAAGAATTTCTGAGCTGGAACCAAACATTGAAACATAAGAAACACTTTTTTAAGCCATTAAAATGTTATTTAATTTTTAATATATTTTTTTTAAGATTTTGTTACAGCTTTTATAAACGCAGACACACTCACTTCGAGGAAATGATCTCTGTCGTTATCGACTATAAATGTTCTAGTTATTTGATCAATAGAACGGAATACTCATGAAATTAATATGGGTGATCATTCACAAACATGTGTACCCTAAGCACAATTTTAACTGTTATTTAGCGTGACACAGTGTAAGATGGGCTTCCAAACGATTTTCGTCCTCCCGATTTCACGCAGAAGGCATGGATCGACCCGAGGCTATGATAATGGACACGTACTCAAGATGCTGCAAAGTGGGATAGAACTCGAGACTTAATAATAGCAAAGTGAGCCTCTTAATCATTTCATCATGCTGCAACCTCAACACAGTGCAGTAGAGCATGTGAGTGAAATCTAGTGTGCAACCGAGAGCAATTTCACTTCACTTATTTCACTAATGTTCCCATAAAAGGCATGAGGGACACAACACCCTATCTCTCTCAATCTAAACATATTAAGCACTACGACATGTGCAAAGTGCCCTAGAACAAAATGGAGAAATCGAGACTGCAACAGGACTTGAATTCTTCAACGAAAGCATTGTCCTTTGTTTGCAAGGTTTAATATTCACGGAAAACGTCTGAAAGTCACAGCTTCCCATTTCCTGTCCTACGAAATATAGTGTATTTTGTATGAAATAAAAAGAAAACTGAAATTTACAGCTCACAACTATGTACGTTTCGCTGGTCTTCTATCGGAGGATTTTATGAGACGCAATGAGAAATGAAACGTCTTGCTCAATAACACAACATGCCACCTAGTCAAATTATCGAACCTACAACTTTAACGTGAGTCCAATACCCTATGCCCAGGGGCACATTTATAGACAAAACAATAGGAGTATTTCTTTATACATTTAATAAACCGAGATACCAGAATTATGTTGTCGCTATTGCTGTTCTTTATTTTAGTTGTTGCCGTCATCGTTGTGGTATGGTTGTTATTGTTGGTGGTAGTAGTAGTGGTGATGTTTAGCCCCACGTTAACCCAGATCGAATAGATATACATTCAAATGTATTCTTACCTCGAACACCTTGTAATTTTGTATAGCTTACACATTGTCTATTGTTTCCTTACTTTATTTGCAGAACGGGGAAGTTACGTTGTGATTGAGAATATTTGGCTACGATAAACAGGGTGTAATTTGACAATCTCGAGGCCCTCTCGTAGGCTTGTACTCAGTTTTATCCCAATTTCTCAACAGAAGATTATTTTTTACTGCTTATGAGAAAGATTTTAAACCATTGAAACTGTGTCGATATCACACTATCTCAATGTTTTCTCTACATATAAAGTATCTGTGTCAGTAAAAAGGAAAAAGGTAATGAAGCATAGAAAAGGGCGGAAAAGCACAAAACAAATTAATAGAAATATAGAAAATTTGATAGAATGTACTGGTATGAATATCACAAGAGAAAGTGAATGAGAGGAGAAATTGAATAGAACAACACATATGTTGTTTTGTTTTTGTTTATTTTCTTGTTTTTTTTAAGGTGTAGTAGAGATCGAACGTTGCATAATTGTTTCATTGTTTTTACATAACTAATCCTCTCAAGTAATAACCTAATGTCACACAATTTCGTTTCTACTTTACTACAAATATATTATTATTTAATTTTAGTAATTTATTCATTAAGCATGATGAAAGCATACGTCTTGGCGATTGGGGTATTAGGTTGGCATAAAGTTATAAATAAGAGTTCCAGCAGCGCGTTGGGTCTTGCAGCAAGACACTTTATTTCCCATTGCTCCAATTCACTCAGCTGTTAAAAAAGAGTTGTATCTGTGATTAAAAAGACCAGCCTTGTTTCACATTGTGTCACCCTGAATACTCCTAACTAACATAAATTGGAACCTGTCCATAGAATGCTCAGCTACTTCCACGTTTTTTCCTGAACAGGCTGTCCGTTCTTCAAACAAATGGAACACTCATCCTCGGTTCCGATTGAGGTCCAACACATGTCCGACATATGAGTGCGATCGGAAGGTCGTCAGTTCAGTTCACAGTGGTGTGTTGGGTCCTTGAGCAAGACAGTTTATTCCACCTTGCTCCACTCAGCTGGCAATTGGAAGATGTAGCTATGATTCAAAAGGTTTACATGTCAGAGGAATGCTCATCCACGAGCACGTTATTTTCATGAACAAGATGTTCTTTTGTTCCAACAATTGTAACACAGATCGTCGGAACAGTCGGAGGTTTAACGCTTTGCAACATAGCATTGTTTAAAGAATAGATCGTTTATACTAAATACATTCAGGTTTATTGTGGTGTTTAATGGGCGTGTTTTGAACTTAATTTCGATCCGTGGGTTTATAAAATATATACAAGTAATAATCTGAAGTCAACCAGACTCTCTTATATAACTGGTATGAAAAAAAAATTAGCTTTCACATAAATCAAAATTCATTCTATATTCATGGAATCTCAGAATGATGGAGATATTGAAACGATAGAGTGGCAAACCAAATATATAATTACATCTATTTACGTGGTTGAAATAGTGAAGTGGCAGACCAAATATATATAACCCTATTATTACATGTTTTTATCTGTTGACTTCCAACTCAAGATAGTGGTTTGGGGTGATTTTACCTCTAATCGTTATGGATTGTATACAGTAACGTTGTCGAGTCCCGGACCGGGTGACACTTCATTTCCTGTTACTCCAGGCCTCTCAGCTCAAAAACTGAACCCCAAGGGTAATATCTGTACTTTTAGTAGTCATACGCCAGTAAAACTCTCATAAGCCCCGGCTTTATAAGCCGCAGAGCTTGAGACAGACCATGTCCTAAAAATGACAAAAAACATACTAAAGGACCTTTGATCATCGGTTAAGACTGGCTCCTGGGATTAAAGAAACGATAGACCACCAGTCCTTGATATGGACAACGATAACAACATTAACAATAATAATTGTTTTTAATTTAGGCAAAAGGTTTAGTACTTTTGGTACTTTATTTTATCAACCTCGGAAGAATGAAAGACAAAGCTGACCTCGGTGGGATTTGAATGCGGAACTTAAAGGGTCAAGACAAATATTACTAAACAATTCCGCTAACAATTGTTTCTATTTTTGGCACAAGCCAGTAATTTGAATAGAAAGAGAAAGTTAATTAAATTGGCCCTGTGCGTTACAGGTACTTCATCTTATCAAACCCGTAAGGATGAGTGGCATAGCAAATCTCGGAAGGGTTTAAACTCAGAACGTAGAGTACCGTAATGATTTACTACAAAGCCGTCCGACGTGCTAACGATTCTGCTAATCCACCGCCCACAAACCAATAATAATAATCCCATAATAATAATTGTTTCTACTTTTGGTACAAGGCCAGCAAATACCTAGTACATTACTGGTACTTTATTTTATCGACCCCGTAAGGATGAAAGGCAAAGTTAACCTCGACGGGATTTGAACTCAGACCGTAAAAGCACGCAACTATGCTGGAAAGCATGGTGTCCGACCCTCTACCGAGACTGCCAATAATTGTTTCTACTTTTAGGCACAAGGCCAGCAATTACCCAGTGCATTACTGGTGCCAATAATAATGGTTATTCATTTAGGCACAAAGCCAACAATTTTAGGGAAGGGCAAAGTCGATTAAATCGAACCCAGTGGTGCTTTATTTTCTCGACTCCGTAAGGTTGAAAAGCAAAACTAACCCCGGCAAAAGTAATGGTTTCTAATTTAGGCAGAAAACCATCAATTTCTGAGGAGAGAGGTAATAATAATAATAACTTACCTGCTTGACTCAGTAGTATAAATAATAATAGCAACAGTAGTGATAAATAATTTGTTGAAAAACATCTCCGATCAGTAAATACATGTATCCTTTTTGTTGAGCAAGCCATCGTATAATATTATGTGTATATAGATATAAGTATATATGTATTTAATATAGGTATATATATGTTTATATATTTATATGTATGTATATATTTATATATATGTAAGTCTGTATATTTAATATAATTTTGTATATTTATATATGGGTATATATATTTATATGTATATATATAGATGTAATAATATATATATATATATATTTGTATGTATTTATATATGTGTACAAGTCAGTATATATATATATTTATACGTATATATGTCTGTATACAAATATGTGTATATATATATATATAGAGATATGTGTATACGTTTGTATATAAGTATGTACTTATATATATGTGTGTGTGCGTCAATTTATGTATGGATATGTACAAGGGTCTACATAAGAAAAGAAATTATACTGTAAAAATGATCATTTAAATAAAAATTTGATAAATCAACGTTTGTAGATTATAACACAAATATATATATAAACATATATATATATATATTTGCTTTCCTTAATGTCTCTTGTTTTTTCTGAACTCTGTAAACATTCTTGACTTCTATGTGTTGCTGTAAATTGTTTCTTTCTTTCTCTACTTCCTCACTATTTCCCCTTTCTTTCTCCTGTCTACCTGTTGATTCCCATGACTTAGTAGCCAGGTGTCAGTCGTTTCAACTTGTATATAATTCAGTAAGCCTAGAACAATTTTCTCACTCTTACCTTTCCTCCCTAACACTCATGCGTATCTCTCTATCTATCTGTCTATCTGTCACTCTCATTCTCGCTTTCTCTGTCTCTCACAATCTCTCTTTCAATCGGTCACGCCCTCTGTTGTCACACTCTAAAATAATACCTCTCTCTTTCTCTCTCTCAATTTCTACACTCTCTTTAACTCCTTCCCTACCTCTGAATTTCTTACAACCTTTTAACTCTCTCTCTCCTTCTCGCTCACTCACTCGCACTAAATCTCTCAATCTCTCCTTCTCGCTCGCTCACTCACTCGCACTAAATCTCTCAATCATACTATTCACTCTCTCGAAGTCCCTTATAAAATAAATAACTTTCTCTCTCGCTAATTACCTTTCGGTCCTTGTTCTCTTTTTCTTTATCTTTCTCTCATCCTACCCCCCCCCCCTCTCTTACATTTTTTTCTCCCTCTCTGTCACTTTGCCTCTCTTTCTCACTACGTTTCTCTCTCCTTGCCTTTCTCTCTCAGCTTGGCTCTCGCTTTCTCTCCGCCTTACTCTCTCATCTTGGCTCTCTCTCTCTCATTTCCTCCCTTTAAATCTATCCCTTGGTCTCTCTCCTCCTCTCTCTAACTATTCTCCTATCCCATGCAGGCATGGGATAAATGTTGGTACATCCATTGTTACGATTATATACTGAGGTGAGCATTTATTTGGCTGTAGTTGTTGTCGTGAGAGGAGTAGGAGTAGGAAGAGTAGGAGGTGGGTCAACCAGGCTCGTAACAATTAAAAGATAGAAATAGTAACAGAAGAGGTAATGAGAGGGGTAGAGGCAAATAGTAAGAGGGGAGCTTAGAGAGGGAGTAATATATTTGTATTGCGAGATAGGGGAGAGAGAAATAATAAGAGGGAGCTCAGAGGGAGAGTGATGTATGTATGTATGTATGTATGTATAGGTGTATGTGTGTATGTGTGTGTGTGGTGGGACAGGGAGAGAGAGAATTAGACAGTTGTATTGTTTTGTTACACAAATGGGAATGTAAATGTAGAGAAAGAAATAGAGGAGAAAACAATACAGGCCATCAGACAGACAGACAGAGACAAATAGTTGTTTAGAAAGTTACTGAGAAAGTAGGGGTGTTGCTATGTGGGGTTATTTAAGGGTTAGGGGACGAGAAATATATTGAAGCGTTTATATTTTAACAGTAATTTGTATTCCTTATGCATAGACGATGTAGAGAACTATCCAGCATACATACACACACACATTATATATATATATATATATATAAACAGAAATAACACAATCGGCACAGTATATGGAAGGTATATATTAGGTTAACGCTTGAAATAGCAGGAAGAGTGTCTTACAGGGTGTCCCCCAAAAATGTATACACATTTTGATTACCTGTACAGGGAATATTTATTACAATGCTGTTGAAGTGTATATACATTTTTGGGAGCACCCTGTATATATATACATATATGTGTGTGTGTGTGTCCAGTTACGAGAATGAGTACTCAAAACCTTATTAGAAATTGATATTCTTTTATCAAGGCCAAGTTTGAGTTTTATTACTTACTGATTACCTTGTGAGTACACAGGAAAATCTCCAGAGTAACAAATACTCACACTTGGCCATAACAGTTTATATATATATATATATATATATATATATATATATATATATATATATAGATAGATAAATAGATAGATAGATAGATAGATAGATAGATATGTTTCTTTTATTTGCCACTAGGGCATCAAAAGTGGGACAAGTACAAAGGGGGGAGTTTACACAAAAAGGCGTCCTCAATAAGGAGGAGGCAATAACAAAATATAAAAATAAAATAAGATATAACAAAAAATAAAATTTATAACAAAATCCTCAATAGAGAGGAGGCGCCTTGGGGGGTCGCACACACCCCCGAAAAAAGTGTGCAATCCTTCTCCTCAGGAGCACAGAGAAGGGGTGCTCCCTTGGTCTTTCATCTTCCTCACCTATAGTCTGATGTAGAGTGAAGGCCCATTCACACGGGCCATTCTCGCCACTTTCACCCATCTTTCATAGAAACGGCTGGGGTGCAGCACCTCTCTCTCCATCCTGATCCTTCTTCCGAAATGATATCGGAAGAAACGGACCAGTTGTTGGCCAGAGAGAAAGGTGCCTGACCTCAGTCCTTTCAGACGCGTCCACCATACAACCTCTTTCGCCATGGCTATTACGCACAGAAACACCGCCTCTGCTTCATCTTTGAAGGGGGGAGGTGGCTTGATCATTACAATAGACTCGGTGGTCAACCGGATCGGTCCCACCCTTGACAGCAGTTGTTCGACATAGCCCCACAGATCGGCTACGCCCGAGCAGTGTACCAATGCGTGTGCAACGGTTTCCTCGTCGCACACGCATCTGGGACAGATCTTTTTGGCGGGGTCCCTACCCGGGCGCTCGTGTCTGTAGAGCCTTTCTCGAACGGGTAAAGCCCCTCGGTAGCACTGCCAGGCCAGGGACTTCTGGAAGTTGTCCATAGGTCCCGGGCTGAATGTCCTACCGAACAGGCTGGCCAGTTCGTCCTCCTCCATGTCTAGGGCTTCTCCGAGGGCGTCGTCGCACCTGCTGCGTACCAGCCCTCTATAGAATGTTGCAGTGGAGTCTCCACTGATAACCGGATCCGCCTGCCAGAGGGCGGTGAGCGCCTGGGCACACTCAGTGTGCCAGGCGCCCAGTTTTCTCGGTCTTTGCTTGACACAGGATTGCAGCTCGGTGAGTGAGACGAGTCTGGGAAAGGTTCGTCTCACAAACGAGGCCCACACCGGTTGTCCGGTGAGGAATACGTAGAGGTGCCGTAGCCTTAATGCGTGTTTACGCATCATTAGCCACGGCATCCCCAGCCCTCCTTTCGAAGGGTGTTGACAGCAGATGGATCTCCTCACCATAGGAGCCCGCCTCTTCCAAAGGAATTGGAAGAGCGCGCGCTCCATCTTGGTGAGGGTTTCCCTTGGGCAGGGCACTACGGTCAGGCGGTAGTAGATGACGGACGCTATGTAGGTGTTCGCCACCTCCGCCCGACCTTTCAGGGATAGTTTGCAACTGGCCCACTTCTGGGTCAGTGCAAACACCCTGTTCGTAACCTCCGCCCAGTTTTTCTCCACCTGGAGGTCCGGTCCGAACCAGACCCCGAGCAACTTCACCGGGCCCTCAGTCCAGCGTCCGACGACGCCATCGGAGGGCATCGGTCTGCCCCTCCACGTGCCGAGTTGCAAACCGATCGACTTGTCCCGGTTCAGCTTAGCCCCTGCGAACTTTTCGTACTCCTCCAGTAAGGTGCCGACCGCCTCGATTTCGGAGGCCGTCGACACCATTACTGTCACGTCATCGGCGTAGGCCGACACCGCTTTCCGCAATCCCGGTTCCAAAGGGATGCCCTGCAACAACTCCAACTTCCGCAGTAGTGGCTCGAGAGTCAACACATACAGAAGGGAGGAGAGAGGGCACCCTTGTCGGATGGACCGCGCGATTTTGAACGGCTCCGAGAGGTAGCCGTTCACCTTGACCCTAGAGCAGATGCGGCTGCTGTGCATAGCAGTGATCCAGCCCCTGAAAACGGGTCCGAAGCCTGCCGCCGCTAGCACCGCATCCAGGTAACCATGGTCGACCCTATCGAACGCCTTAGATTGATCCAAGTTGATCAGAGCCCCACCAAAGCCGGGTTCGTTCCCAACCCTCTCTATGATGTATCGCATGAGGTGGAGGTTGTCATGGATGGACCTGGACGGTATAGCGCATGTCTGCGCATCTCCCACCAGGTTGCCCACGACAAGCGCCAACCTCTTTGCTAGCACCTTGGCCAAAATCTGTAACTCTGTATTTAGCAGAGTTATGGGCCTGAAGTTACTTATTTCGTCCCCCTTGTTCTCGTCCTTCCTCACTAGCGTGACTACGCCCTTGGTCACAGTACAGGGAATTCTCCCGTTCTGTTGCCAGTTGCAGTAGACCGCCTCGAGGAGATCGGGGAACAAGTCCGGTATAGCTAGATATAATTCGTAAGGAAGACCATCGAGACCCGGGGATTTGCGTTTGCCGCATTGGTTCAGCACGTCCTCTATCTCAGCGGCCGAAATCGGCTCCTCGCAGGACTTCGCCTCCCTGTCCGAGAGGCGCGGCAGGCCGTCGAGGTATGGACCGAAGTCCACGTTCCCAACCGGCTCCCCGCCCCTCCCGAACAGTCGGGCAAAGTGCCTTTGAAAGGCCTCACACATCTGCTTAGGCTCAAGAATCGCCCGTCCATCCAGGTCTCGCAAAGACCGGATGGTGGATTTAGTTCCACTGTTGGCCTCTGTCACGCGGGCCCAGCTAACAGCTTTGGTCCCCTCGTTCCCTAGAGCACGTATTTTACTTCGGACAACGCAGCCTTCGTGCTTCGCGTCGAAAAACTGGCTCAAAGCCGTTCTCGACGCTAGCACTCTGGCCACGTCGCCGCTTCTAATTGCCTCTTCTACTCTATCTATTAGCTCCCTTTCCTTCCTATTCCTATCCGCAGCTAGAACCTTACTAAATTCTATCGAGACTACTCTAATCTCTCTCTTTAGAGATACCCACCACCTGCTGTTGACGATCGCTCCAGTCAACCGTTCCTTAACTAACGTACTAATCCGATTCCTGTAGGCTCTACTTGCCGGCAAGGACAAGTTGAGCTTCCAGTAACCGGGGCCCTGTCTATGAGTTCTGTCAAGGTTGACCATGCAGGTCACTAATTTGTGGTCTGAATAGCCAACCATGCGCATTTTTGGACAACTTAAAAAGTCCTTATCCTTAATTCTAACTAAGAACCTATCTAGGTACGACCTAGATGATCCGCTACGATTTGCCCAAGTCCAGGTTGGCGCAGTCGGAAAATCTAGTCGATATCTATCGGCCAGGTCAAATCGACCGATTAACCCTTTGAGGCTATTACACCCCTCTCTATCGGGGCAGGCCCCTACGTAGTCCCAGCGTGCATCTAGGATACCATTCCAGTCCCCCACTAATAGCAAGGAGCGGGACGTCCCTAGAAAAGTCTCCAGACGATGGAAGAAGTCCGGCCGCATTGACCCGAAAGGGCCGTAGGCGGCTACCAACCTAAACGCTCCGCCTTTACCACTGCCAAGGTCCAGAACCACTAGTCGACCCTCCGGGTCCAAATGTACCATATGTGTTGCGAGACCCAGATGTTTTTGCAGCAGAACGACAACTCCACCCCCACCTCCGGGCTGACAGAGAGATGCGTGCATCTCAAAGTCATCAAAGGTGGGGGCCAGCTGTCGCACGTTGCTGATCCGGGCCTCGCAAATAACCATCACATCTATACGTTGTGACCTGAGGTCATTTAGAAGCATTGCTTGCTTCCAAGTTGAGCCCAGGCCACGCGCATTTAAACAGCCTACTCTTAGCATAGCCATGTTGGTGGTGAAGAGAAAAGGCACTTACCTCTCTGCGTCCCGGGTATCGGGCTGCACAATTTCCATTAGGGTGGGGGATGGGTTGTTGGTTGGGGTGGTGGTTTGTGGAAGTGTGGGGGCATCAGTGTGTTGTGTGGTTGGGGAGCTTGGAGTTGTGTGGGTGTTTGGGGAGGGGGTGGGATAGTTTTTTAGGAGGACGCGGTTAATGGGCCCGACGCAGGGGGGACCCACGTCCTCTTTAAAATTGTTTTTTAAAGTTTTATAGGTGTCCTGTGGGGCCTTAATCATTTTGAGGTGGGGGAAATCCCCTGCCTGGGTGAAGTTAGGCCCTTGTGTTTTTATTAGATTGTTGTTGTACACAATGTTTAACAGTTTTTTGTTTCTTGTATTTATGTATGTGTATGCATGTTTTTGTTTTTGTGTGGTGTTTTTTGTTTGCTGTTGTTGTGAGCTCTTTTGTGTTGGTGTCAGTGTTATGTTTTGGGGAGGGGTTTTTTTCATTTGTGTGTCTGAGGTGTGTTTTCTTTTTTTTCTTTTGATTGTGTGGAAGTGCTCCTCCTCGTCTGACGACGAACTAGGGTCATCTTCCGCGTTGGAGGGGAGGGGTATATTTTCGGGTTGTGTTTGCGGTACGGGTGTTTTGGAAATTGTTTTTGTTTTTTGAGTGGAGGGGATGGGTTGGACATTGTTTTGTTTTGGTTTGAGCTGTGGTGGTTGTTTTTGTAGTGGTAGTTGTGGTGATTGTGTTGGTTGTGCAGTTGTTGGTGGTGTAGGCAGGATTGGGGTTTTCTTATTAAGTTGGGGACAGACAGCCCTCAGGTGACCTCTGGTTCCGCAGAGGTAACACGAGGGCCGTCTACCCCTCAACGGTAATGTTGATGAAGGTTAGATCATCCAGTATGACGCGTTCAGGGATCTGGGCGATCCTTTCGGGCCTCATTTGAACTACAAGTTCGAGGCTCGTTCCACTGAACGCGTCACCCGATGCCTTTCCCATGGACACCAGCATGTCATCCTCCAGGTCCAGAAAACCTGTCAAAACCCACCATATGTCCATAATCGGCAGGATGGTGTGGATTTTTATTTTTTGTGTTCTTCTACCCATGTACGTAGGGTAGAAGGTGTATGCGGTGGATGTGATTGGTTTGATGGACAGTTTCACTGCTGTGTCCCTGTCCTTCATGAGAATGGATAGACTCCCGTAGAGTCTATCCTTCTGAATGAAGGTGATGTCCTTCATGACGTCTTTTAAAACCAGCTCTATCTCGCTCTGTGATGGTTGAGCTGGTTTTTTACTTTTGTTCGAGATTGTCCTAAACATGACCGTGTTTAGGAGTCTCTGGCTTTTTAGTTCCGGGGGGGGGGGGGGGGGAATGGATTGTGAATGAACCATTTTCCCCGTACACTATATATTTTTTCGCATCCGCCAGTAGCTCCTTCGCTTTTGTTATATCTACTGGCAGATAGTCGAGGGTTTTCCTTGTCGTCTCGGCGAAGGAGAAATTTTGTTTGTTTGTGTTGTTGTTGTCGTTGGTGGTGTTGTTAATAGATAGATAGATAGATAGATAGATAGATAGAGCTAAATGGGTAGGATGTTCGGATCACGATTGTAAGATGAATTTGTTTTCCAGACATTGGGACGCTCTGGGGCCTTTACCAAGTTACTTTATTTTACGTTGATCCAGTCCATCTAGATGGCAAAAAATGAGTAATACCTGTAATTCAAAGGGTCACCTTTAAAGTGGGCCATTACAAAAAGAAACTATTAGTCCCTTCTTTATACGATCAAACTAGGCAACTCTCCTCTTCACAATATCTGTTAAGAATGTATCGTGTCTCTAATATATTTTGAAAAAGTTCTCTGCCTGCTATACTGCTTACCTACCTACCTGTGATGACAGTTAACAATGAGAGAGACATTCACGTCGTTTACCTAAACTGACACTATACATACTTTACAATGTATTTGTTATTGTTTAGCTGTTACATTTTAACTGACTTCTGAAAACATCATGTTGGCTCCCTTCTTTCACCTCTTCTACCACCCTTCCCACACACATGTCCGCATGTATGTACGGGTGTAAACATATATACGTCGTCAACGAACGATGGCACTCGCGCAACCTCTGTCAGTTGCGTGTGTTCAAGAACAAGACTGTTCATGAACTTACCGTGTAAGTGGCTGAGCATTCCACACATACGTGTACCCTTAACAAACCTCCGAGCCTAGAATTCAACGGATATTACAAGCATCCGAGCATGACAAGAAAAAAACCGTTATAAACAAAAACAAAATAAATAAATACATCCACGTATACACGATCACACATATACATAGACACGTGCATAAAAAAACCTACGCACACACACTCTGTCACACGTAGAAATTGAGGGGGCAGTCATGGGAAGATCTACAGTTGCAGTTCGTCAGAGATGTACCAGGGGCGCCGTAGGGTGCGGCGTTCGAAGCGAAAGAGGGGACATTGCACTGGAGGTTCCGATCATTTACGACGGGTGGAACGATCACCATACCTCCCCTGGGGAGTTCCGACCGATCGACAACCCTCCCACTACGGTCATTATGGAGGTACTCCCGTAACTTTTTACACTTATCCCCTCGTGACTGCCCCCCCCCCCCCTCAACAGCCGCTGTAGAGTCTCGGGAGTGGTCTACAGCTGTGCGGTCTCCACCGAAAGAGGAATTTGTGTATGTGGGTTCCACAAGTACCGAGTTCAAATCCCACTTCCACAACTACAACCGTTCCTTTAGAAACGTTTGTGAGAGTGTGTGCACGTGTGAATTTTCCATCTCAATTGGAAGTTCCGGTTGAATTTTCCATCTCAATTGGAAGTTCCGTCCTTGAGTCTCTGCACTCGGCAAGACTAGTCTTGGACCTTTTGCTTCTGCGTCTAAAGGAGCGCATGTGGTTGTGGAAGCGGGATTGAACTGATGTCTATCCCCAGGTCTCGTATCGATCTCGACACGGGGATTTCGATCACTCCTGGTCCGGTGTAGCTGTCTTGTATTGTCTTTGAAGGTTGGTATTGTAGGGCTTGAAATTTTCCAGCATTAAACTGCATATTATTGTCCTCAGGCCATTTGTATATGGCATCCAGAACTTGTAAAATGGCAGCATCAGCCGGGTATTTGATTGCCTGTGCTACCTTTGTGTCCCCAGCATAGCTAGTGAGGGATGTTGTATGTACTACAGAGGTCATGTCTGAGAGAGCTACCAAAAACAGTAGTGGTCCCAAGATTGTGCCCTGAGGCACCCGACTTGTTATACACACACATATATACACACATACACACACACACACACACACATATACACATCAAATATGTGATGCTTAGTGTCTTCTCTGGTGGGAGATTTATTCGGAATACTATCAAAGAAATCTATTGTTGCATTGTTAGTTACTCTTTATCTGGCATCAGAAGAAATATAAATATATAAATAAATAAATAAACCATATATCTGATGGAAATTCTTTACTTATATACATATGACACATTAAATAACTGAAGAACTTACACGCAATGAAGTGAAATTATTTTGATTTTATTTCAATGCTAACAGACCGTCTATGGGGTTTTCAACACCAGCATCAGTTGAATCTTTGGAAGAGTCTTGGCATAGAATCCGATAGGAGATGTCCACAGAATAATTGTCTTCATTCTCAAGAAGATGATGCGGGTTATTCTTAGCACGGCGCCTGTAAATAGTTACATAAAAATGTTTTATGTACTGAAATTCTTTGAGTGTAGTGGATTGGCAGTATAGGTAGAGATCGGACAAAATGTTTTGCGTTATCTAGTTACATCCCTCTACATTCTGGGTTCAAATCTTACGGGGTCGATAAAATAAGGTACCAGTGACTTAGCAGAGCCGATTTAATCGACTTTCCCCCTCAACCAAAATTGTTGTCCTTGTACCTAAATCAGAAACCATTATGTACTAAAATTCCAGATACACAAAACTTAAAATTCCCTTTTTGAATGAGCTATGATGTCCAATGCATGACTTAAATATGAAATGCGATATGTAATACTTTGTCGCAGTAGTGCTATTAGGTGAGACATGACCCAGGCAAAGGGAAACTGTTCAGAAGCCCCTCGGATTGACAGTACATGTAAATACAGGGAGCCAGCCTTGTCTTATACTGCGTCACGCTGAATACCCGCCCGAGAATTACGTTAATAGTGTACGTGATTGTTAAATATTCAGCCACATGCACGTTAATTTCACAAATAGGTTGTAACATTGATTGTACAATTGGAACACACATCATCAACACCGACGGAAGTCCATACTTTTTAGATATGTTAGTAATTGTTGAAATCAATTTTTAATGCGAAACAAATGTAACGAAACTCACCGTTTCAAGACAATAAAGGCTGCTACACAGGCCCCTAAAAGTACTAGAGGAACTATAACAATGGCAGCTATTACTCCGGATGATGTGGATGAACCTAGTAATAATAATAATAATAAACATTCTATAACGCGTCAGATAATAAAGAATGTGGTACCAGCTTTTTTTTCACATTCTGCAGTTTTATTTTACAAAACTTTATACAAAAACAAAAACGCTAGTAAAGAGAACAAACAAAAGAAAAAAATGAAATGAAAAGAAGAAGAAAAAGAATCAAGCAACGAAAGAAAGGTAGAGGGAAAGACTCCACATGCCAGTCGCAGCAGCGCCTCAGCCGCAACGCGCAGACAAAGTGGAAAAGACGTTACCGCAAAAACTAGCCAGAGACATCTGCTTCAAGGAGTTCCCTCCTCAAGCAGGCCATCATAACTATAATGTCTTCTAATTCATATCATGGCATTAATTAATGATTAATAGTTCAATTTTAAACATGACACATAACTGGAATTAAAGGAGCTTGTAAAGGAAATTACAGGTAGCTGTCACAAAGAATATTGTAATGGCAAGGGATACATACTTTAGAAGAAAAAAATAACAAAAAAAAACCGGCTCTTTGCATTCTAGTGTATACTTAACTCAGGGCATTTTATACGCCCCGAACAGATGAAAGAGCCATCCGCGCCGACACACATACGCACACACACATATATATATATATATATATATATTACGAAGTGCGCTAAGCAACCAAAGTGTATGGTAAAATTATATATGTATATATATATAGAGAGAGAGAGTAGTTAACGGAAAGTGCGCCAACGTAAATATAAATAAAGCCAGTATATCTGCCAGAAAATATGAAATTCGCAGCTAGATCCAAAAGTCAATTAAAGGTGTTCGTCATATTTTTCATTTACAGGTGAGATTTAAACTCAGAATGCAGAACGGCAGAACGAATCTTGCAAAACATTTTATACGACGTTTTGCCAAATCGCCGCCTATACTATGAGTACAGGCGAAGAAAGAAAAGTTAATCTTACCTTTTGATGCTTGTTTGTGCGGAAATGAAGATATAGGAAGCGTTCTGTTGTTCAACAACTTTGTTTTATCTGCAATTCCAAATACGTAGGTATTACGAAATTAGCTCACTATGATCACTATCATAACTAAGTTCAAGTCTTTCTCTTCTCGATTTAATATTTTAGGATCATTTTGTTGGCATATTTCACCTTTATGCTGGACCTCCGTCGATTACGATGACGAGTGGTCTAGTTGATTGTCTAAGTCGAATAGCCTACTTGTGAAATTACCGAGTCAGTGGCTGAATACTCCACAATCACGTGTTCCCGTAGCTTATCTCTCAGTGGGATTTATCTTACCTTTAGGATTGACAAGGCAAGATGGACTAGAGCAACACGAAATATATTGTCTTGCTGAAGGAACCAATAAGCAGCCGGAAAAGGAACACCATAACCACTGAGCCACTTGTCTTTACATTTCACCTTTATGCTTATAACATTTCCTTAACTTCACCTTTTTTTCAGTCCTACAGTCGTGAACAAAGACGTAAATTTGTGATAA
Source organism: Eledone cirrhosa (assembly GCA_964016885.1). NCBI lineage: Eukaryota > Metazoa > Mollusca > Cephalopoda > Octopoda > Eledonidae > Eledone > Eledone cirrhosa. The sequence continues at coordinate 122,277,513 of OZ024741.1, read as the reverse complement.
GTAGAACGCATGACTAAATGGTTAAGAGATTAGCATCGGAATCATAAGGTCTCAAGTTTGACTCCATTGTCTGGCAGCTTAGACAAATGTCATTTACTATAGAAACGTGTAGAGACAAATCTTTTGAGTGAAGTTGGGGGTCGACGGAAACCATTTAGATGCTTGTCACAAGTAGTATAAGTTTAATTCTAAAGGCCAACCGTAACACATACTGAATCTTCCAGAGAACTAAGCTAAGATAACATGTGTCTTTGGAATGCCCAGTTACTTCCATATTAATTTCAAGAGCAGGCTGTTGATCGAACAACTGGAACACTCAGTCCAACCCGATGGAAATCCATTCCATTCCTACGTAGAGTAATATTTTCAATCATATCAATATTTTAAAATGCTGTATGACTATAGTTAACTGAATATTTATTCAATATTTAAATTCCTAATGGTTTCTAAATATGGCGGCAGAAGGACAGCAGTTTTGGACACAAAATGACGCCTAGTGTCATAGAATAAATCTTTTTACTTCATGTTTTTCCGGTCCACTCGACTGGAAAAAAATAGTTATACTAGTAGTTCGAATGCCCAAAACTTGTCACACACTGTATCATGCTGAATCTTCTTGAAAATGTCATTAAGTGTGCCCGCGAGTGGGGAGTGCTCAGACACTTGCATGTTAAGTCTATGAGCAGGCTCTTCCGTAGTTTGAACAGCTGCATCTTTGGAACATAAGTTATGTAATAGTTATGTCTAATGAAGAAGTCGTATGTGGCGCGATCTTGGTACATGGCGTGTCGTAGCACTTTTTAAGCCTGGCGGATCTCATCCTTCTCCAGATCGGAACATAGCGGTTTTCATCTAAAGTAGCTTTATCCGATGCGAAGCCCTAACGTTTATTGACTCATCTCACATAATTATGAACCTGCACCGTGTCATGATTTAGTCTGTCACCTTAAGCAGTTTCTGACTGTTTTTTAAGTAAAGTACTAACTAGAGTTGTTTGCCATAAAGGGTATATAGGAATGTCCTATAGATGCTTTCTACTTGAAATACCAATAATTACTACATACAAATAATTACTGGCTAACATTTTAATGTAGTGAATCAAGCAGTTTCTGACCCTTTCTGAGAGGTTTTAGAGAGAAATAGAAATGCATTGAGGAGCATGAGGAACAGAAACAACTCAGGCCGTAACCACCAGAGCCCAAACGAACATAATTCCCAAAATGATAAACGACGTCATCTCCGGTATTGTCCTAGAAGCCAACAAACAGGTATCCAATTGCTCGATCATCGTAGACATGTCGATACAGCATGGTCGAATGATTTAAAAGCTCGCTTAGCAATAACTACGATATGAGTTTGATCACATTGCGTGACATTTTGGAAAAAGTTTATTTACATCGGGCTTTACTCAAGCATTGTGTATGAAATTAGGCTTGGAAGCCCGTCGGATGGGCTCAACATGTAAATCGTGTGTTGGACATACAATCATAATGTAGTGGGTTCGCTCTCTGGAGCGGTTAGCGTATTGTGTTCTTGAGCAAAACACTTCATTTCACGTTGCTCCAGTATACTATAAAGCATTATATCCGACGTTCTAACGACTGTCAATTAGTCACATAATGTTGGTTATAGAACCACGTAAATAAACAGTGGTACCTGTTCTGGTTGAGTCCTGGCGGATTGTTGAATCTCTCTGCCTATGCCATCCGGGTACCGAGCTATTCTGGTCTGAAATAAAGACATGTAAAATGTATTATAAAATTTAATACAGACACAATTGTAGAATGGTTTAGAGTTTCGCTACGCTTCATAACATCCCGGTTTGACCCTATTGCGTGACATGCCAAGTAAGTGTAATTTACTGTAACCACGTATAGACACAAACCTTCTGAGAGTAACTGAGTAAGCGGAAAGAGGTTGGTGATCTCATCGAATGGACTACACCTGTAGTTCAAAGAATCAGCCTTGTTACACTATATCATGCTGAATCTTCCTGATAATTTTGTTAAGGATACACGTGTCTGGAATATTCAGCCAATTACATGGTAATTTACTGAACGGTCTGTTCAGTTGATCACACGCATGGAACAATCACCATCGAAACCGACGGGGGTCTATTCCATTCCAGAGTCTTACAGATTGAAATAAACTTGTTTTGATTGTAAATAACGCCGTAGTCAATATTGCCAATTATTATTCCGGAGACGAAAAAAAAAGTAAAATGAGTTTTTAAATTCTTTTCAAAGTACATTAACTTCGTAACTGTCAAGAAATTGTTTTAACTGAAAATTGAAATGGAAATCAGGTTAATTGCAAACTTATCATGACCCTGGAGTTGTTGTTTTTAGGATGGAAGTGGGAGGGGTGATATAATGGCGAGAAATAATAAATCGCAGCATCGGTGGCTTTCAGAAAAGTGAACAGAAACAAGAAAATAGAAACCAACGTCAGATAATTTGCTCGCCATAAATGAATGTAATTTTGGGGGAAGATAAAATCGATTATATCGAACCCAGTATTTGACTAGCACTTTATTTTATCAACCTCAGAAGGATAAACGATCAAGTTAAGCTCGGCGAGATTTGAACTCAGAGCGTAGAAGGTTTTAACATATGCCATGAAGCATATTGTCCGACGCTCTACCAATTCTGGCAATCCACCGTGCTTGAGCGAGATTTGAACTCAGAACGTAGAAGGTTTTAACATATGCCATGAAGCATATTGTCCGACGCTCTAACAATTCTGGCAATCCACCGTGCTTGAGCGAGATTTGAACTCAGAATGTAGAAGGTTTGAAAATATGCCATGAAGCATATTGTCCGACGCTCTACCAATTCTGGCAATCCACCGTGCTTGAAATCAGTAAAATAATGGTTTCCGATTTAGACACAAGGCTAGCAATTTTGGAGGTGGGAAAATCGATTAAATCGACCACAGTACGTACTGTGTACTGGTACTTTATTTTATCGACCCCGTAGAGATGAAAAGCAAAGCTTACCTCGGCGGAATTTGAACTCAGAACATAAAGAGACGTAGCTATACGCTGCAAAGCATGGTGTCCGACTCTCTACTGATACTGCTAATCCACCGCCCTATAAACCAATAAAATAATAAAAGAATATAATCTGACTAACCATCGTTAACGACACAGTGGCGAGAGTCCTTTGAGAGTATGAGATGATCTGGGCAAGCACATATCGATTGTGATCTTGGACTCGGCAAACAGAAATGGCTACATGACTCACTGGAACAGGGACTGACTTCTGAAATTAGAAAGGAATAGACTTGAAACATTATCATCAATCACTTTGCATTTATGAATGTAAATTATATTGATTTTTATTGATTAGGCACATAGCCAGGTGTTTTATGGTCGACTTAAGCGCTTACAAAATATATATATATATCACAGTTTCATCATCTCAACTTATCGCAGGCTGACTTCTGATCTATGTACGGAAAAAAGCCGAATGGTAAGGTTCCCTGCGTAGTCATAAGGCACTGGGTTTGATCCTACTGTGTGGAATCTCGTGAAGGTCTCATTGATAGTAGCCTCGGGTCGATCCATGATTTGTGAGGGAAATTGGGTAAAAGACCGTCGACTGGTGTATGTCGCGCTCAATCTCAATGAGAAGATAAACCAGGATATATTGTATCTATGTTTACGTTATATAATGTGTCCTGCCCAATGGCTGACACATAATATAATGTAATCGAAGATATACACTGCTTGAATTATATAAAGCGTTCTTCCAATGGTGGTAGGTGATATTAGTGAGATTTGGTTACTATTTCTAGTAGATTTGCGCTAACTAGTTTGGTTCATGCGACATAACTATTATATATTATTATATCTCTTTACCTTTCATCCTTACGGGGTCGATAAAATAAAGTACCAGTAATACACTGGGTAATTGCTGGCCTTGTGCCAAAAGTAGAAACAATTATTATATCTCAGTATTTGAGTGCACGTGTTCTTCGTATATATTTTGCTCAATATATGATTATATTTATGCGATGAAAAAATTGATATTTTTCCGCTCTGAATTAAATGTTTCAACATTTAATTCATTGAAATAAAAGTGTCTGGTTTCATTATTTCCAGTTTAACAACAAAACACAGAATAAATATCATTCTGCTTATTGCACATTCACAAACATCTATAAAAACATGTCGCTTGTAAAAATGACAAAGCGCGATGAGTGGATTGGTAATATTACAAACTTCACACAGTGATGAATATGACACTCTCTATAGAACGAAATGAAACACTGTCGCATTAACTATTTGGCAATAGTACAGATAGTTATAGGGTAGCCGATTGGCGGAATTGGTAGAGCGTTGGATCAGATGACCTTGCATTATTTATGATGCCTCTTTACATCCCGAGTTCAAATCTCGCTAAATCAAGTACTAAACGTTGTACTGTCCTTAAATTCGCTGACCTCGTGTTAAACTTAAACATCAATATTACTGATTCTTAGAATCAGCTGGTTGTAAATAATAGTTTCTACTATAAGCACAAGGCCGGCAATTTGGGGAGAAGGGAAAGTCGATTAAATCGACTCCAATGCGTTACTGGCGCGTTACTTTATCGACCCCGTAAGGATGAAAGGCAAACCTCGGTGGGATTTGAACTCAGAAGAAATGGGACATAACTATGCCGAGAAGCATAATATCCATCGCTCCACTGATACTGTCAATCCAACGAAATATACAAATACTGGAAACACAATATATACCTCATTAGATATTTTAGTACTAAATGATAGTCCAATATATGCTACTAAATTTTATTACTGTTCTTCAGACATGCACGAATACAAATCCCTGGATTCATCATCAGTGTTGTATTCTGGAATTACTGGATCTTTTGAATCTTACAATATACACTCTCATTTAGATGATCCATCAGAGATTGATCAAGCGGTTTCTTCTTTCCAGTCATAGTCAGATACCGTCTCTGCTGCTTCCCCGTTAATTCTGTTGGCTCTTTTGCTTGTTACCGTAATGCCTAGTGTTCCGTACTCTTTTCTAAGAGAACAAGCTGCAAACCTTCGCCTGCCAACTTCCACTGGTATACACTTCCTCCTGCACCTGTTTCTGCAGCACTCCGTCACCATCACTTGACAATTTGCCCTCCTCAGTCCTCCGGCTTACAAGACCCTCCCATGCAACCATTTGCTCCAAATATACTCTATTAAATTTAATATATACTAGACCACCCGTGACCCGTTGGGTCATATTCACTTGAAAAATAATTTTTAAATAATCGAAATATACACAGACATGTATATAATGTAAAATGAAATTGGAAGGCCCATATGTGTGTGTGTACGGGTGTCCGTGACTTAATTACACCGGTCACTGACAGACACACGCACACACACATATATATATGTGCATATATATATATATACACACACACACACACACACACGTATGTGTGTGTGTGTGTGTATATATATATTCACACACACACTTAGAAACTCTTTCTATTTAGCAGGGTACAGTAATGCTGTATTCGCCTGTGACGTCACCAGCTGTAATTTCATTTAACAGCACCAGCTCTCTCTCTTTCCCTCTCTCTTCTATTTCCCTTCTCTGTCTCCTCTCTCCCTCTCTATATTTCTCTCTAAATCTACACTCACAACCACTATCTCTTTATCTCTATTTATGGAGGTACCCAGAAAACACCATATCTCGGGAACCCGTGGTCCGTTTTACGCGAAACAGGTATAACCATTACCAGTCCGAGCTCAAGATCCGCATAAGGTGAAACAATTGTTCTCGGTATGGTGAACTAACTTGTGTTACTACTTCTACCAAACACGTCCCATGGACTGAGTGCTCTACTACTATGGATATTAGCTTCCAGTGTTCTACCTTTATATATATATATATACAATAAAATATATCCATAGAATCATTTGATAAAATATATACACCATCTCCTCTCCCAATCAGCATAATCAACCACACAAAAAACCAATTAAACCAGGCTATAAGATTAAAAGGCACCTTTGAAGAAATAATAGATAAATAAACGACAGCCATCTATTCGCGATCAACAGATATAGAATATTTACCCAGCATTTCAATAGCACGTGGAAATCGATTAAATATATCGTCAACCATACACAATTAGGTATAAAATCAAAGTTAGAAGAAAAAATGTATATAAACATACCAAGATTACGTTTCTACCCCTTGGGATTTCATTCGCTTTTGGAAATATCCGATGAAGGATAAATTCACGAGCTTCGAAATCATCAGGAAACAAACTCACTTGGACGAAGATTTTTCTGAAATGATCCCCACCAGAAACGAATTCCAAATGGCTAAGAACTGTGACGTGGTCAAGTCAGAAAGAATGTGATTGGTGCCTTACCGTGAGTGGACTGGTTGCTAGAAAGCGCAGCCTAATATTACATCTCAACCATATGGGAGATTATCAAATATAAAGATTTACATATTAAACTAGACAAAGTTAGAGAGAGAGAGAGAGAGAAAAAGAGAGAGAGAGAGACAAAGAGAGAGAGAGAGACAGAGAGAGAGAGACAGAGAGGGAGAGACAGAGAGGGAGAGACAGAGGGAGAGACAGAGAGACAGAGAGAGAGACAGAGAGAGAGAGAGAGACAGAGACAGAGAGAGAGAGAGATTAGTAGATAGATATGTAAATATAAACTAAAACTCATCTGTATAACATATAAAACATGCATCTGTATAACCAAAATGAATAGATTGAAGCAAAACCAGGTTACAGATACTTATGCCAATCCTTCGAAATATGTTTTAAATAGTAGTTTCGTTCTGGTTGATAGTTCGAGTTATTTCTTACACCTACACTAACTATAAATACATTGAAGGTAATGTAAATAAATAAAGACAGGAGGAACTTAATAAATATTTCCCCACCACTTAAATATATTCTTTGCCTGTATGGCAGGCATCAATTATCATTATATATTTAGTATATACAGTATGTTATTCGTCACATTGTACTTATTGGAATGTATACGGATGCAATATTTCATACACACACACACTCAAATATATATATATATATTATATATATATATATATATATATATATATATATATCATATATCTATACATATATATAAATGTGAAGGTGTGTGGCTTTGTTGTTTGGGAATTCTGCTCAGGATCGAATGGTCGTGAATTCGATTACCGGCGACGAGAAAAACACTTTATTTCACGTTGCTCCAGTTGTACCAGTAATCCGAAGGGCCAGCCTTGTCACACTGTGTCATGACGAATCTCCCTGAGAACTACGTTATGGGTATGCATTTTTGTGAAATGCTCAGCCACTTGCTCGTTAATTTCACGAGCTGTTCCCATGATCGGATCTACTAGAATACTCGTCGTCGTAACCGACGGAATGCCTTCCAGACACACACAGATATATATTTTTTCGTACACGGAAAATTCCCAGTTGGATAATTGCCGGGCGGAAGATTTCCAGGCGGAAGATTGCCCGTGGGGAAAATTGCCAGTGCTTTAGGTTTAACAAAAGGTTTTGAATCTATTTATCTGACAGTGCTTTGGAATACGTGTGCGTGTGCGCGTGCGCGCGTGTATGTGTCAGTGTGTGTGTCAGTGTGTGTGTGTCAGTGTGTGTGTGTCAGTGTGTGTGTGTCTTAATTTGTCAATGGCAATTTTCAACAGTTGAAAATTGCAAACTTGACTGTCACCACACATTATGGACCTGAAGATTGCGAAAGCATGAAAGTACTTGTTCAATTAACACTTAACATTTAATATTCTACCATACTATTTCATTATAATACCATTATAAATTTTACAGGATTGTAAATAAAACGAGTAAATCAGACAAAGTTGGAATTCCTTTTATTAATATATATATATATATATATATATATCTATATATATATATATATATATATAGAGAAGTGGTTACACAACAGTTAGTTCACAAAAACCGAGAAAAATTATTTCACCTTAGCGGTTCTTCTGCTCGTAATGGACATGGTTATACACTAAGGTGAAACAATTGTTCTCAGTATGGTTAACTAACTTGTGTAACCACTTCTACCTAACTCGTCCTCTACCACTACGGATATTACTTTCCAGTGTTCTACCATTATATATTATATATATATATATATATATATATATATATTGTATTTTATGTAGTATCCTTTTGGAGCATACTTTCTAGACGTTTTCATGATTTCCAGTTCAGCGTTGGAAAACTTATGAAATGCGATAATTGTTCATCCGCACCACATTCCCTACCTCTCCAGTTTTAACTTTTGATGATATGTAATTCAATTGTGAAAACGTCAGTATTTTAGCCTAGTGTAAATGTCTACCGTGTGATATTTAGTAGCTATCCCAAATATTTACATGTGTATGACCGAATTTTTGAAAATGGGTGTAGTAGTATTCGTCCTGTAATGCTAAGATTATTTATTTATTTGTCTAGCTAACGCATGAGTGGATTTAGCCAGTTCAAACACGCCCATATTAAATTGAAATATATATATATATGCATATAAGAATATGTAAAGTGTACGGGCTACTGAATATGACCATTATAATAGTCACTCAGTATACATAATAGGGGAGAAAATTGGACAAAGTTCCCCTGGAAAAGGAAACTGTGGCCACAGGCACCACTGTCAACCTTTTCGTATGTAGCGATATTTTACCCGATTTTGTCAACTATTATTAATAGAGCCAAACTGCTATAATAATTGTTTCTACTTTTGGCACAAGGCCAGCAATTATTCCAGTGTATTACTGGTACTTTATTTTATTGACCCTGTAAGGATGAAAGGCAAACTTAACCTCGGCGGGATTTGGACTCAGAATGGCAAGGGCCGTAACTCTATGCGTCAAAGCATGGCGTCAGACCTTCTACCGATACTGCCAATCCACCAACAAACTGATATAATAATGATTTGCTTTGAGACGCCCACATTCTCAAATTTTCCCAATGCTTCTTAAGCCAACCATTTTGTATATATATATGCATTCTGAATAACGAAGGGTTTGTACTAATTCAACTTTATACCAGGCATCAAGCACACTATGGGTATCACCACAAATGTATTATTTGCAAATCTTTCTCTCTTTCTTTCTCTCTTATATATACATACATGGTGGCTGCCAACTCGTTTTCGAGTACGGCCACTACTTCATATCCATGTAGGAGAACCCCTACTGATGCGCTGAACGAGTGTGACATTTTAGTCCAGCCAGCGACTTGAAAACTCTGGTACAAACATTGCACTTGTGACAATTATTGACACATAGTGCTGGGCCCATGGTACCATGTGACGACAAGTGCAGAGAGATTTCCAGATATAAAGCAATGCCTGTGCCGTGAAGCTTTTATAGTGAGCAAAGGCACTGCACAAAGCCAGTCCCACTCTCTTAACCAAGATGATATTTACCAAAAAGAAGAACAAGTCAACATCATTGGATACCATCAGAGTTGCAGGTGTTATATCAGAGTTTTCCTTCTCCTAGAATTCTACTTTGACAAAGGCTAAGGGGTCATCTCTCCCGGTGATTTTGGATGGCCATTGACACTTAAGAGCTCCTTTGCCCTTTGACAGGTTTTGTTTTTAGTCCTGCAGAATGTCATATATACATACATACATACATACATCCATACATACATCCATACATACAAACAACTATGAAAACTATTCGCCTCAGTAACAAAGATGGATAGATAGAGATCTTGGATTACTAGTATTTGGCATTCTTTAACGATTATTGAAGTAGCTTTGACATGATCACAGCGATAAAATATGTTAGTGATATTAAGTACAGCGTTACTAAGTGTGGCTTAGTGGTTAGAGAGTTGCATTCACAATAGTGAGCATATGAGTTCGATTCTCGACCGGGCGATACGGTATGTCCTTGAGCAAGACACTTTAACGTTGCTCCAGTTCATTCAGCTGTATAAATGATTTGCGACGATACTGGTGTCAAACTCTATCGACCTTTCCTTTGAACAACATCGGAGGCATGGAGAGGAGAAATTGGTATACATGGGTAACTGTTGCGTTTCCACAAAAGCAACTTGTCCGGGTTTGTCCCTCGGAGGAGAACGTTCTAGGTGAAAAACAGAGCCCATTCCTGACTGAAAGGGGTATTTTCCCTTTTTCACTTAATATCATTACAAAAATACACAGTGAAAAGCCTCATAATCATAATTTTCACTGATATAGGAACAATATAAGTAAATAAAGTCACAAGATCTTCACCTACCTGAGATCATTTCAGTAGAGTTGAAGGCGTGGATATCGTTTAGTCGAACAAATTTCGACGTACCATCCCAGAAATTCTCCAGTTGACCTCCTCTTTTTGGCAGTCTCATCAAGGAACTGTTAATGTAAAACAATATATACATGCAAACATAGATAATATACATGGGTGCTTGAATATCTATGTGTTTGTATGGGGGTGGGGGTATATATATATATATGTATATATGTGTGTATATATATATATATCCTCCACCTCCTTTTGTTTTTCTTTTCATCCAACGAAGAAATCAAAGGAGTATAAACCATCTCTAGAAAACATGGTCATACGAAGTTCCTCGAGTATCAAAAGTAAATAATGCAAAGAAAGAAAAGATTGAGTAAATGAAAACTGCTCTACTCACTTTCGTGACCAATCTGTGAGGTAAAGATAATCGCCCGAGAGGGCAATACCAAAGTAATGGGCATCTAATTCACTATAGAGTACATTCTGGAGTTTGCCGTCTGTTGTCATTGAAGCAATCTTGTTGGAGCGGGCGTCTACCCAGTACAGCCGTTTTTCTGTATCAATTAGATATTAGAGTCGGATTAATTCAGTACGAAATCATACATATTGACCAGGATGACCGATATATATATATATATATATATATATATATATATATATATATATATATATATATATTTATTATTTATATATATATATATATATATATATATATATAGTAATAATAATAAATTTGAAGACTAAAATCCAAAGAGGGCTCGATAAGGATAAATATATATCACTGCGTTCACAGATTGACTTTGTTAGTTTCAGAAGATCCCGTTAAGGGTGAAGCAGCGATTCTTTGCTTACACTTTAATCTGTTATTTTAATAAATACATATATATATATAAATAGTTGTATTTAATTTGTTGGAAGTCCGACAAACATAAATGTTTATAACTGATTTAAAACACTCAACAGATTACTGGAGTAAATATTCAATGATATTAAATAAATTGAAACTATATTTATAAAACCATATTTATTTTATTATATATATTTCAAGGATACCAAGACAATATTGGTACGCTTTCATCGGATAAAATACAAAGTTTGTTTTATAAATAGAGACATACCCATGAAAATCATACCTTATCGGTTGGAAATTCACTGTATACGTATATATATATATATATAGTGATTCACAGTTACATACCTATTCATGTCATTAGGGCTGAACTAACGTTTCAATGGCAGTCACAGTATAAATAGGGAAGACTTTAGGTGGGAGATGGGAATTTAATTGGGATAATTAAGATAGGAGAAGCAGAGTTGTGGTAGCAGTATGATAGGAGGAGGTGATAAAGGCTGGTGGTGGGCACAGCCATAGAATTTTAACTAGTTAATGTATATAGCCATAAAATGTTAACTGGTCAGTGGGAGGCAGCTGATGAATGTGGAGGTATCGGGAGCTAGTGGAAAGGTTGTTGGGATTGGAAGAATTAAATCATGGATGGATTATACATATGTATGCAATAACACATGTACATGAATACACATGCCTACACGCAAACATATATACACATGCATACATCTAAATCCATATATGCAGGTGCTTACAGATATTTAAATAAATATATATATATATATATATATATATATATATATATATATATATATATATTTCAAGTAAGTATGTTTTGAAACAGTGAGCAGGTTTGAAATTAGAAAATAGAATAGCTTTCACCGTATTTTTGACTAAAGGAATTTTAGCCTGATAATGGGGTTTAGAACCCTCAGATAAATGGAAAAAGATGAGTATTGACGTACATATTTATATGTGTGTGTGTATATATATATATATATATAGATATATATACTGTATATATGTGTGTGTATATATACACACACGCAAACACAGTAGATTGGCAGTATCAGTAGAGGGTCGGACGCCATGCTTTACACCATAGAGTTACGTCCTGAATGCAAATCCCTCCAAGGTTAACTTTGTCTTTTATTCTTACAAGGGTCGATAAAATAAAGTACCAGTAATGTACTGGTTTGTTGGTCTTGTGCCAAAAGTAGAAACAATTATATTACAAAGAGAGGAGTACGGGATTGTGTCCTGAACATATTTTTGTTATGCCTTTAGTATAATAAGTTGGATTACTTTGAATATATAATGAATGAATTTTACATAATTTATGTACTAAATTTCGTAGCTGTTGATTAAACATAAGTATTCATATATATAATGATTGCTTATTTTAAGAATCACTTCTTTTAACATTTTCAAGTGACAACACTTCCGGTTATAATGTAACGGACACTATATTATATCGCTTATATAAACGTTCATATATTTGCATCGTTATATCATAACGTTTATATTGCGTATAATATCAATAGGCACATAACACAAGCCAGCAGAAAACCACGCGAAGGGTGGTTTTTCTGTTAGTATTATAAAAGACATTCAATGAAATATATAAAAATATTATGGGTATATTTGTGAGTGTACATGTATGTATGGATGGATGTGAGAATTAGAACTGGGATTAGATTTTTAATGGAATAGGAAGACTTCAGATTGTTACTCGACCTGGTAAAAACCGCAGATAAATTTATCTATCATCATACAGATGTTGGACGTGCTCCTCATAAATTTCTCTAAAATACGACGATGTGGTCACAGCTGGAGAACTTAACTTTGATTATACGTTTGTCGTATTAGAGAGTGACAGGCTAAAAATTATAACTCACTACGTCCAAATAACATTTATAGTACAACTTTCATCAGCATCAGTATTCCAGGGGAAAGAACTATTTCAAACACTTAGAGTTAATCCCCGTTGATCTACCTTCGCAAGTAATGTTACTTCAGACTAATCTAAGGGGAATAACTCTAGATGAATGGTGTGTATATATATATATACTATATATTAATAAATGGAAACTATATTTATAAAACCATATTTATTTTATTATACATATTTCAAGGGCCACCAAAGCAAATTATGGTGCGCTTTCATCAGATAAAATACATTACAGATTAGTTTTATAAATAAATATTGACATACCCTGAAAAAAGACAACCTTAGCGGTTGGAGCTTCCTGGATAGTGGAGATATTACATTTATTGAGGGTTATAGACAATTATGATTGAGTATGCAAATGAGTGTCCGAGAGGTTTTAAAAGATAACGGTTGGAAGAAGGTGATATTGTGAGGTAGAGAGAAAAAAGAAAGAAAGAGAAAAAGAAGGAATAAATTATATATATTTTTTAGCAGTGGAAGAGGAGAGCGTGATTATATTTAAGTGAGAGAAAATATTATAAAGGACAAATACAGCGTAAGTATGTATACGTGAGAGGAAAGCGGAAGAAATGAGGATAGCATGGAGGGTTAATGAAGTAGGATTCGTTATGTTCTAATTATACTATTTATAATGATAGGTTGAAAAAATTTGATTAAAGGTTTAATTAATAATTTAATAATTAGTTTAAATGTGTATGTTAAGGATTATAAATTATTAAAAATATACATTAATATTATTTGTAAGTCAAAAATTTATAAGTATAAAATTTAAATATCCAAATAATTCTAAATTTATTGAAAAATTTTCCGAGAGTTTACAAAAGAATAACCACTTATTTGTATTAAATAACAGTAAAGGAGCGTAAAGAAGTTATAAGTGATTTATTAATAACTCAGATGACTGTAAGGATTAAATGCTATAAAGTTAAGAATTTAAAAGGTTAAATTTTCTATCTTAAGAATGTAATTAGAACATGAACCTTGTTATTTTATACGAAGTCACAAATTTATAAATTTACTTGCTATAAAGTTATAACATTTAAAATTCATAACATTTTAAAATTCTTTCATAACAATATATTTAAAGCATAAAGCACAAACATTTTCCATAAGAATATATTTAAAGCATAAACCATAGGTTGCTCCACACATACACAGAAAAAAAACCCTATGTTTATCACATATATATAAACATTAGGATATATATTAAAAACTTTGAAAAAATATAAGAATATAAAAATATATTTTTTTTTATATATCCTTCAAAGGAATTTTCAAAAGATTTTCTTAAACCCTTCAGTAAGTTTATCAAGAAAATCTTTTTTCTTTAAAGGAGTTTCAAGCAGTCATATAAGGGAATTTAATTATCTATCGATAGGTGTAGTAATATATATGTGTGAAGTAGAGATAATAGAAAATAAGTTAAGTATATGAATCGTATATGGATATAGAAGAAATTATGTAAAAAAGATAAGTTTTATATTACATTTTATATATATATTTAAAAATTGAATTTAAACGATGTTTGCAAGAACTGAATAAATTATTCCTTAAATTAACAGAGTTCTTATTTTTTAGTATAAAGAATATTTCTTCGATACAAAGAGCGCAATTTTCGGATAAAGCAGTGTATGAAGGAGCTTTGGAGATAACCAAAGTAAAGAATAGTTAATGTTCTTTGATTTCAGGTCCCATAGTAAGTTAGATAGCGAAGGTGAAGATTGTTTACTAATATTCGTAAAAGAACATTTGTATTGTATTTTATCTGATGAAAGCGCACCATAATTTGCCTTGGTGGCTCTTGAAATATGTATAATAAAATAAATATGGCTTTATAAATATAGTTTCCATTTATTAATATATTGCATATTTACTCCACTAAACTGTTGAGTGCTTTATATCAGTTATGAAATATTTTTAGCTGTTGAATCCCAACAAATTAAATATAATCTCTGCATATATATATATATATATATATATATATATATATATGCAGAATTTTTGCTGGAGCCACTTTTTTAACATAAAAACAGTCTTGGCGCAAAATCAATTTTTTACATTCACATGACCTCTACCGACCAATCAAAATTGTTTTGACCACAAGAATTTTTGCAAATTGGAGCCACTTTTTTAACATAAAAACAGGTAGAATTCCCAAAACTAATCAGATCAGAGCAAACAGCACGGACACTCTATCTCAAAATTATTTTTGAAAAGCATTTAGAAATGCGCAACCGGTAAAAACTTAAAACCACAACTGAATACTAACCCATACAATCACTAATACTCTTTTATTCCTAATTAAACCATTTTTCAACTGTGAACAATTTGTCAGCATTTTCTATTCCGTTTACCAATATATAATAATTTGTGTGTTACACCTCTATTCTTTTAACTATATATATATATATATATATATATATATATATATTCGGTTGGTCTTTTAAAATCCAGTACACCATGATCGGATACTTCTCATGGTCTCCTGTTTTGAATCTGCCTATATTTAACTTGTTTCATTACTTTTGGTCTTATACTTTATTTTATACAAAACAATAAAAATCTTGTTTGAAAACATTTATACCAGAAATTTGCGTTTTTCATGTCACAATCTGTAGCAGATGACCGAATGGTTAAGATGGTCGTTTAGCAAACATTAGATCGTGGATTTGATCCCACAACATGTTATCTTGAATATGTATCATTTACTATATCCTCAGTTTGACCCTTGCTCTTGTGAATGAAATTGGTAAGTTAGAAAACGTCTTGTCGACTGTACCTGTTATACCATGGGCCAGTCTTGTTACGCGCTCTGTCACTCTAAATCTCAAAGAGAATTACATTAATTTCATGAGGAGGCTGTTGTGTTGATTGAACAACTGAAACAATCAACGTTGAAACCGACTGAGGTCCATTCTATTCTTGGTAAATATGTGAAATGACTGCAATCGAAGAACAGACACTAATGAAAGAGAAATGAAGTATGTGGAACATATACCTCTTACATCAAGAGCTAAACCATTAGGCCAAGCTCCTTTTTCAAATTTGGCAACAAGCTGTCGTTCTGAACCATCCATTCCACAGCGTTCTATTTTAGGATCTGTTCCCCAATCTGACCAGTATATTCTCCTGAAATACAGTAACAAAACACATCATAACATTATGTATTACATTAGTGTTAATGTTAATATAAAGAATGTTGTGCTCGTGCGCGGAGATGCTCATATTAAATAGCTTATAAAATAGGGTGAAGACTTTTAAGGACGTAAACAGAACTTTTCTGCGGACGCTATGGAAAATCAATGTCAACTTCTTTTCATGTCTTTAATGGTCTTCAACCTATTAATAAGCTATTTTATACGAGGTCCTCCGTGCATGAGCACACCATTGTTTATATTAACTTTATTCCGTCAGCTTTGTAAAAGTCCGAGAGATCAGCTATGTATACACGATGTTATTATTAATATTTATAAACAAATGAGCATGAAAAATATAATTAATAAATAATTTGACGTTAAATAACAAAACATAACATATATTATGTAAACGTTACATATATTATGTATAACGTTGCGACCATCAAAATGCTGATTAATAAATAATTGTATAGATCCGTAATACCTGATGGAACCGTAAAGGGGACGCGGAGAAATATGCCGTATCTTGAGCATTTTAAACTTGTTGCGCCGATCCCCCCTTCTGGTCTGAAAACAACCGATTTCTTCCAGAGAGAGAGAATGCTCGATTGGTACTTTTTTATCATGTGAGGGTAACCAGCAACTCTTGAGCATTTATTCCATTTGGAGACCAATAAACACCACGTCTGAACACAGCTGATTTCTTTAAGAGATGAATGTAGGAAGAATCGAACCCAGTAGTGGACTGCTACTTTGTTAACCAGGGTAACATTTGAACCCAGTTTACCGAACGGAATGGTAACCAATGCAATAACATGTCTACCAATTTACTGCTATTCTCAAACATTACTTAGGTTATAAAAAATTCTTAGATTTTCTATGGTAATATTTATGCATTGGCATAGGGTCACAAATGTTGGAGCAGTATGGTGGTAGATTCAATCGGCAAGTACATTGTTGGGCCTCAATAGGTTCCAACTATGAATGTTACAGTTGCTCGAACAATAAAACAACCTGCTAATAAAATTAGTGCAAGTGACTGAGCATTCTACAGATACGTATGCCTTTAAGATAGTATTCCCGAACATTCCGCGTGAAAGAATGCATGACAAGGCTGAACGTTTGAAAAACAGATAAAACTAAATTTTTTCCAGCTAAGTAGACAGAAGGATACTCAAGGATACAACGCGACGCCCTGTCCGGGTATCGAACTCACAAATTAAGATTGTGAGTCAAACACCCTAACCACTATACCATGAGCCTTTACCCAAGTACATTAATTTTATTTCATCTAATTTCGAAAGTTAATCTCGAGAGGGAATGAATTAAGAAGCTTAGTGGCATAATTACAGGAAGAATATTCATTTCTGCAATTAAGTTGATTATAATATTTTTAATAGATGTATTACTGTTTGGTATAATGACACTTCTATATCACGATTCAGTTGTCCTAACACTATTTAATTGAATTACTTACCTCTCAATGGGACTGGCTATTACAGATCGAACTTTTTCCAGACCACTGTTGATTAAAGTCTTATGGAAAGGATAAGCATTAAGGGTCATTACTCCTATTATCCTGATGCCAGCATCACTATAAAACAACAATTGGTTCACATAATCGATTGCTAATCCATCAGCAATAGAGTCTGAAATAAAGAGGAGAGACATAAATTCGTAGACACATAAGTATTTCGTTTAACTGAGAACACAGTCAAATTTGTTTGGTGGAAAAGTAATAAGTGTGTATAGTCGATTGAATGTATATATTTCTGCATCTATATTTTGCACCTATGTTGTCATTGACGGTAAAATTAAAAAATGGGACTCTGGCATTTGAACCTCAAAGTGAAGACTAATAAAAACTATTTATTGTACGGTATAAAGACTTTAAAATAATCTGCACGAATTCTAATAATGCAAGAAAATTAAAATAGACTACTCGATGTACATAGGTTTCCAACGAGTGTTAGTGGCATAAGTTTCAAGAGGAGATTTGCTGGCTTTCTATAGAACCATCAATATATCTATTACTGACATAAATTCTAGACCATAAAAAGTCAATATAGTAAAGGATTTGCACTATCACAATTTCCTGCACATTATTGGTATGTTTGTGAAGATGTGCAAACCAAGGCCATGTTCCTGTCTCTTGTCTGTTCATTATACCCCAGATTCACCCTTAAACCATTTCTACAATTATTTCTGCCGTTAAGTTCAACAACCTTCTGTAAATTCTACTACAATCCATATTTTTGACATGAAGACATCACCATGCAGAGTTCAAAACAAATGATCAACCTCATTTATCTCAGAAGCTTGGGATACTCTTCAAAGAATCATTCAAATGTCTCTCCGTCTCTTGTAAATAGATTAAAGAAGGTGATAACCTTTCATTTGTTGATTCCGGCCGTTATCGTGTGTCACTATATATCAGACGAAACAATAACATTAATAGTATAACAGACATTAATCAAATCTGCTATATAGTAATGTAGGTAGGTGGGACGGTGGATTGGCAGTGTCGGACAAAACGTTTTGCCACATTTAGTTACAGCTCTTTAGTTCTGTATTCAACCCCGCCAATGTGAACTATGCATTTCATTATTTCTGGGGTCGATATACTGAAATACCTGTGAAATACTAGAGGTCGATAAATCGATTTACTGAGGTTCTGCCAAAATTAGAAACTATTAATGTAAGTAGATGTTTCTGAACCTTCGCGATGAATAATAAATTTATTTATCTATATACCGACATACTTACCCAATTAATCCGACACTCACTCACTCACAGACCCTTTCAAATAGCCACTCCATCACTCACTCACACACTCCCACACGCATTCAAGCTCCCTCCCCCACTCAATCCATCCCACTGAAACATGCTAATTCATTCATTATCTCTCTGATCCATTCAAACATTGTCTCAATCCCTCAAGTACCTACTAATTCACTCAATATCTCTCTGACAAACAAACACTGGTTATATACTCAGTACTTTTTACACAATGTTAGAGAAGGATAAATTAGAAATTCGTAATTATAACATCAAATCGATATAACTTGAGTAATAAAAATATGTACTATATATATATATATATATATATGCACACACACACACACACACACATATATATATATATATATATATATGCACACACACACATATATATATGCACACACACACACATATATATGCACACACACACACATATGCACACACACACACATATGCACACACACACACACACATATATATGCACACACACACACACATATATATGCACACACACACACATATATATGCACACACACACACACACATATATATGCACACACACACACATATATATATATGCACACACACACACACACACACACACACACACATATATATATATATATATGCACACACATATATATATATATTTATATATACACTTTTTGGAATTTGTTTTGCAAGATTTCTTATCTGAAAACAAAAACAGATGGTGTAAGACAGAAGAAAGGAGAAGACACAAAATAAAAACCTAGTCACTGAGGAGGTCACAGAATGTGTGACGAAAGAGCTTGGACAATATATAAACAACCATCCGCTTATCGAACCAACCAACTAACCGGAAATTTATAATAAATTGAAGTGAAAACAAACAGTTGCGTGTGTTTTCATTGGCAGCCTGACCCTTCCAAAGTATCACAATATATATATATATATATATATATATATATATATATATATACAACCATGTGTGTGTTTATGTGTACGTTCTGTGACTTAACAGTTCGACAAACAGAGACTTATGAAGTAAGTATTAGGATTGATAAGCTCGACGACAATCAAGGTGGAGCCTCAACATAGATGAAGTGAAATGACAAACTCCTAAAAGAGGAAAAAGTATAAACGCCATATATTGTGTATGTGTGACTTACCGTTTGTCAGCTTTTTCACCAGTGTCTCATGTACACCATTAATGTCAACCTTTTTGATAGATTTATGTGCTACATCTGTCCAGTATATAATCTGTCGAACAGGATCGTAATCGATCGCAAGAGGTCGAAAATGATCTCGCACATCCAAAGCTTGTACTTGCCCAGTGAGCATACTAATTTGAAAAATTTGTTTCCTGTAGCTATCTGTGACCAAGAGAAAATTGTCTGTTGCTAAATCTGTAACGCAGGTTTTCTTATTTTCTCCAAGTTGGTAGCCAAGTCCACACCGGCATGTGCTAGATCTTTCTCCTTTCGGTAAACAAAGATGTTCGCAACTTCCGTCTGTACATGGGGCTGCAAGGAAATGAAAACAATATTGAGAAAATATTCCATCTATAAAGATCATTCCCATTACCCGACATCCTTAACATATCCCCCCTTCCCTCTCACACACACACACACAGCCTGTCTTCCTTTCTGTCATTGGTATTTTATATATCGACCCCCAAAGAACGAAATGTAAAGTTGATCATGGCGTGATTTGAACTCAGAGTATATCTGGCGATATAACGACTCTGGCAGTTCGTTACTAATGACCATTATTTTTTCCATTGCTAGATTTAAATAATTTAAGTATCAACAGTAACATAGAATTGATAAATGTGTCTCCGAACGCGGAAGAGCCGAACTCCCACTGTCACCGCCTCCATCTTTCTCGCCCTACCCAGTTCTCTGCATTATGAGCAAATGGGGTCCCACGTGCTGGCCGCCTCACGGCCCCGGCGGACAGAATGTAGAAAGCGTTTCCTCGGAGGATGGTAAAGGAGATGCTCGGGAAGAGCCATTCCATCTCGCGAGGCTCACACCTGCGGATAGCCAACTCAGTGCCTATGGTGGTAAGTAGGGAGGTAGCCCTAGGGCCAAGGACATCAGAAGTCTCCACTGCCTGGGGCACGACTGCAAACCATGTCGCAAAGCGACTGATACTTGGAGAGTTTGCCCTCCTCGGCCCGAAGTGCAGCCGAACATGGGTTAGTCGTAGATTGCACCAGATTGCACGGAGCACTGCGAAGGGTATAGAGGAGCTTCGGTATGGCGAAGCAGTCCCTCAACAGGAAAAAGGCTAGGTGGGCGTCAATCATGCCCAGTCCGCTCGTGAGGGTCTTGAATTGCTGGAGACTGGACCTGATGGTGTAGCGGATGACCGGCGGGTGGATCGGTGACCCGAGGATGAGGACATCCTCTTTAGAAGTCAACTGTGCCTGCAGGAGAATGGACCCCTCGTCCGAGACGGAGGCTGCAAAGCTCTCAGCATCGTGGCTGACATTCACCACCTCCGACTTGGACGAATTGACCTGGAGGCCGATTCCCGCCAGAGCATGAACCACCGAATCTTACATATATTCAAAGAAAAGCTGTATTCTCAGGAGATTCCCATCAGACTTAATACAAGGCAATAATATCAAAACGTGTCACCGTCACCAATATCCTGCGGGTATTTTGCTAAATATCAATGAGAACATTGCACGCACACTCACATACACAGAAACACATACACAAATAAACACATTCACACGTACACACAAACAAACACACATACTACATACTTTCAAAATCCGGTTGGTTTGATGCATCAAACGTCAGGAGATCACGAGCTTTACCAAAGTCAGGATGCATTATGTCGCGAACCTTGTCAAGATTATCAAGCCGCGCTACATGGATACCATTTCTTGAGGCTGTGTAATCTGTCCATATAAGGTAATCCTATAATGAAGGACACATGGGTAAATATAGATATATATTTATATTTATCTTGATTTCTTGCGCTAAATGTCATGCATTATAAGCAAACGAGGGATTATCTACGCAATGATTTGACTCGCTAAATATAGCAGCCTAATCTACGACCCCAAATCTGCTGTTTTAAAAGAGGAACGACTCACAGTGTGTTGGGTTCCCTGACGCATAACAGCATAGGATGATCGCAGACAGATGGTCTCTCTTTGATGAAAGGTTAGCTCGACCGTATCTGACGGTGGGCGGGGGTCAACAACCACATGAATTGCTTTTACTTTCTAAGTGAAAGATGCAATGAATATATCCATACATGAATGAATACCATAAATACCATAAATGAATACCTTCATAAATGAAGGTATTCATTTATCAACGGAGGATCAGTTTTATCCGTTTCAGAGTAAACAAAGAAACAGTTGTACTGTATATGCTATTGCTAAATACATTAAGGTTACGCATGAAGTAAAATATTAACTTTAAAGTGAGTCAAGTTTATATAATCAATTCATCTAAACGTTTAGCACCTTCTCCGAGGTTAGGTCATAACTACAATAAACAACTGCTTAATAATCATTGATATATAGGAATCGATCGACAAGATCCCAGACCTCGTCAAATCGGATCAAGGAAACAATGTTTCCAATCGTCTTTCTATTGCTGATACTATTTACCGACCGCATCTCATGGCAAAAACGGCAACGCATCACCCGGTCCGGGAATTGACACGCAACCTCACGATTGAGCATCCAATTATCTAACCATTAAGCCACGCGCCTTCACTAATATAGGAGTTGTAATTCAGTAGAAATAAAAAACAAAAGATGACGGATCAAACACATCAACTAAAGAGAGGGTTCAGGCGTGGTATTTAGAAATCAAATTGACGAGTGACTGAAAGCAGAATGTTAAAATTAGTAGCTATTTTTGTGTAAATGTATCGGTGAGATGTGATATCAATGAAAATAGTCACCCATCCCCCATCCAACTTATCACGAGGTTTGTAATGCTTGATAATTTACTATTTATACGTGAGGGTGGTGGTGTTTTGGCAGATTTGGTAGAGTGTCGGATAAACTGCTATCGTTGTGGCTCTTGACACTGAGTTCACATCCCACCGAGAATAACTTTGTATTTCATATTTCCTGGTTCGAGAAAATAAAGTACTAGTCAAGTTTTGGGGTCGATTTAATTAACCCTGCTCTTCCCTAAAATTTACTGGTCCTGTGCCTCAATTAAAAATTAATATTTCATATAACAATAGAACTCAAGACTAACTTATTTATAGTTGGAATCATAAGATGTAGGGTAATTATACGATCAACTGAGAACAAAATATCCCAGCTTATGCGAGAGCAATCCTAGTATCAATTTGCTAGAACTAGCATATAATCTTTAAATTTGTTTTTAATGGAAAGAGCAGACATGTATTATTCAAGAAGTATAGGGAGGACAAATAAGTTTTTCAAAACATTTTATATCATTTGAGATGTACATACCCTCAGAACTACAAAGTCCTGAGCAGACTTAATGCTGAGTAACATAACATTTATTCCTCAAACTTTGTGAACATTATAACACTAATTCTCAATATGTATTTTAATGTGACAAGCTTGAGAACAGGCCATTGATATCAAATTTTTGAAACACCCACTACATAGATAGAATATTGAGTAGTTTGATAAATTCAGTAAATTAGAAAATGATCTGATATAATTCTATGATTTATTGGAGTTTAAGATATCAAAATATTTTGTAAACAGAACCATTATAGCGTCAAATAAAATGCGTTGAGGTGTTCGGTCTTGTTTTCTGTGCTCTGAGTTCGAATTCCACCGAGATCGTCATTAAATTATTCTTTTACGGTCGATAAAAGAAGTATCAGCCCACTAATGGCATCGATTCCTCTCGCAGAAATCGGTTATGTTCAGACCTGGTGAGGGAATGGGAGCTGCTTATTTTATACTAATTAAGACAGGCCGTTTGTCAAGACGGTGTCCCTACAACTCCATCAAAAGTTGTGTTCATACATATAATACAATAGTTTGTAATAAAACAATCTCAGTCAATTTGAAACTGTGGTGTCGACTAACCTGAAATATACTTATACCGTATATCGATCCATGTACTCCATTGTTCTTTGGAACCAAAACTGTAATAATTCCTGTTGAAAAATTGTAGGCACGTACGTTCCCCAAACTGGAATCAGCCCAGTATAAACTGCATGTAATAAAAGAAAACTTAGATGTTAATACTTCAAATTTAGTAAGCGACTAAGCTTATATGTCGTTATTTTTCAATAGCATACTCTGAGTATATTTGATGCAATTTTAACTTTTAATATTCTTTAAGCTTAATGTACTACCAGTTTTGAAGCACCAAATATGATCAATAAAATATAAATAAAATATTAGATAGTTTATTGTTATTTAAGCTTAATTTAAAAAAAAAATAGAATCTAATCTTTTTAAAATGACAATCAAAAATATATTCGGTTGGTAAATATGTCTTGCTGAATGTTGGTTTGGAAAGCTTTACAGTAAAGTATGGTTTCTGTGAAACTAGTGGCTCGGGTCTATCTTCTATAGCCAGTTCTGTGGCAAGTTGTATAGCAATCCCATTATATTTCTAAGTATAAGGTAATATTTTAAAAAATACACATTGTTGATAAAACTATTTACAAGGGGAAGAGAGAAAATACATACACACATATATACATCTGCACATACATACGCATACACACATACAATAATTCAACTTTAACATTTGATGTTTTATAAAGGATATGAGATGATAGTATATGCCCCTCTGTAACTTCTTAAAAACCTTACACATAAATTCATCAGTTTGTATCATTTATCATATATGAAGTAATCATAGTATATATGTCATACCAATCTTGGATTCCAAACACATAACATTTAACGCTATTGCAATTATTATTGACGGTCATATTTTAAAAAAGAGAAATTTTCTTATAGGTCTACTTACATGTCTTTCGTAAAGTCAATGTGAATGTGAGATGGAGAGCCAAGATCTTGATTTGTTATCAATGACCGGCCTGAACCATCAAGATATGACCACTCTACTTTAGGATTACTTCCAGCGTCTGTCCAAAATAACTTACTGCAATATAGATCAATATGTAGAATAAATATAAATTGATGCTTCAATTAAACCTATTTCATGAATGAATTTTCAAAAAAGTATTTCCGAAAATATTTAACATATTTCATGATTAAATTTTATATCTGTGCCTAAAATGCTTTATCGGCTTTCCTATTGTATATATAGCAGGAGTCTCTTTATTCAATATTTCAAATTCCAGACAGAAATATTCTGAGAATATTGTAAACCAAGCATTGCAGTAGACACTAGAAAAGGCTTACCAATACGAAAAATATAATTTTTTCCGTTAAAATAAACAAAATTTAGGAATGCCGCTCTATTTTAAGTTCCTATATTTGATTGCTTATTTTAGGCTCATTATCATTGAGTTCAACTAGAACCATTATCTGAATAGGTTGGTTGCAACGATTCTGAGTAAATAAATACTTTCCTGGTGAGTTAAATATTTTCTTTAAAACAATTTATCAAAACTCTACTTCATATGAATACATTCATTTTATACATTAATAAAATGTCAGAAAATATTATATAATATCATGGGCGCGCTGGTTTAGTAGAGTTGCTAGAATTTGCTAAATATTATTTAGTTACTCCCCTTCAGTTTCTAAGTTAAATCCTGCTGAGCTCAACTTTGCATTTCATCCTCCCGATATTGATCAAATAAAGCGCCAGTCAAATATTGAGTCAATATAATCGACACTTCTTTCCCCCCAAACATTGCTGGTCTTGTGTCTAAATTAGAAACCATTAATATATAATATCAAAAAATACGTTACATACTTTTTGCCAGGGTGTACAGCAATCCCAATGGGATTCTCTAGATCAGTATCAATTAAAACCTGTTGATACATGCCATCCTCTCGTGCAACGTTTATTGTTCGATGTAGGCTGTCCGTCCAATAAAGATTTGAAGACACCCAGTCAAGAACAATACCTTTTAGACAAAATAACAATGTAAAACAGAATTATTTGATTTATTTGTATATATGTGTATCAATTTCTTTTATAGATAAACCTAAAATCGAATTAGGTTGGGCTTCACGTTTCTCATTTGTAAAAATATTAGAAAATGAGAACATGCCCACACAAGGTAAATAGGATAGAATGAATGTAATGTGTCTTGGCATTCCATTGCATAAATTATTCGAATTGAATATCGTGCAATACAATACACATAAAGAATAGTGTATGACTTGAAGCAAACTTCTAGCGTTTCGAATCGAAGCGATCTTTCATATTACCTGCCTAATTTATTTTGTTTCATTTTCTCTTTTTTATTATTTTAATTTTATATTCATTTATTTATATGTCCGAAGAAAAGTACAGTATCCATGGCAGTCACAGATCTTCCATCAAGACAGGATAAATTGATGTCATTGTTGTTCCGATTAAACTGTTGGAAGTCCTCTCCTTTAGGAAAGATGGGAATGGAGATGGAATCCTAGAGCGTCGATGTTCTTGGCAGGAAAACTGAGCATATTGGATAGTTAGGAATCTCGCGCGTTAGACATAACCTGAGAGATGAGTGAGTCGAGGGTGCATAAATGGAGGTGGCATGAGATCAATCACCTCAGGGAAGCAGTTCTTATTATAGTAGCAGTAAAAAGGGTGGTGGATTGGCAGTGTCGGTAGGGCATCGGATAACATGCTTTGCGACATGGAGTAAGGATTCTTTACGTTCTGAATTCAAATCCCGTCGAGGTTAACTTTGATTTCATCCTCATCACAGGATTGATAAAATAAGCACCACTAATTTCCAAAAGTTTTCAATTGGGTTTAAGTCAGGACTTGAACCTAGCCAATGTGTCAGGACTTCAATATCAGATTCTCGAAAAAATTGGTTAATGGTTTTTGCCCTATGGCAAAGAGCACCATCTTGTTGATATATCTTGCAATCATGCTTTTCCATCCATAATAGGACCATTTCTCGTATGATGTCCAAATACATGTTTACGTTTACAGTCTTTCCTGCTGGAATTATGGTCAGTGCAGCTCGTCCATTTATGCTTATTAATCACCAGGCCATAAATGATTGTGAATTCTTAACTGTTGGTTTGACATAACGAGAATTATAACGCTGTCCGGGTGGTATTCTTACATGGTGAATATATGGGTTAAATTGTCTAATTAATGTTTCATCACTAAACATTACCTCACCCCATTGAGTTACGTCCAGTGATGATAAGTGTTGCAGAACACCAGAGGTCCTTGATGCTTTTATGGGAGAGTTAGGGCTTGACAGCTGGCTTAAAAGCCCAAAGGTTAAAGTCCTTAACACAGTGTCGTCGGATGTTTGTCCCCTGAGGAAGTTGGACTTGGATATATGAGCTGAAAGCAGTTGGATTTGACACTGCAAGTCTGCGTATTATGTGATCTGTTTGAACACTTAACTTGTGTGATCTTCCATGCCGCTTGCTTGGGTTAGGAATGCCTGTTGTTGCATTACGGGCAAGTGGTTGTGGAACACCAGTCTTAGATACACCCACTGGTACAGATATTTAGCGTCGGCAATAGCTTTCTCCATGAAGAAGGATGATATTTGCACGTTTTTCACTTTAAATATCAGCCATGCTAGTATTCAAAACTGTATTTAAATTCTGACTCGAGGTGCTATATATATGAAAATACAAATAATGTGATTGGTCGACTTATGTACAATGATTGAAAAAGAAATTAAGTGTGATGATATATGCGGTCTTGTGTGTGTATACTAAGGTTACTTATAATATGGCAGCTAAAATGCAGGCGGTCTCTAAATTATGCAGATACAGTACCTGTCATTAAATTTAATAAAATAAAGAAACGAACAATTTATATTGAAAGACAGAACCTAGTAGACAGTTTTCCGATTAAATGATTTAACTCATCATAAGTCACAAAAAGCACAATACCCCATTCATCTTCCATGCGGTAATATATAGATTTGATACCAACGCATTGTAACTCAATTTCTTGATTTATTAGTTTGCCCAATTTAAAATAATGCACGTCATTTCGGTTGACATCTGGTGCAAACAACTGCGTATATGCGTGATAAGATCTTATTATCTACTGCCTAAGAAATAAATCTTTATTCATAAAAGAGTTCACTAAAAGCGCTGTAGAGCAAACTTCAAGCTCTAGCAATTTTCCCTCTACCTGCATTTCAAATCCACTGTAAAAGTAGTTTCACTGAGGAAAATGAGGTCGCTAATTCACATGAGTAAAACATAAATATCACGTCTCGTTTTCCACTAAATGCTTATAGTATACGTTGTTTTGTGTATTTCCTAGGGAGATCATGATTGGCATTAAGATCTATTGTGAAGGCGCATGGCCTAGTGGTCAGGGTGTTAGACGAACGATTATAATGTCGAGGGTTCGATTCCTGGAATAGGTTGTGTGTTGCGTTCTCGAACAAAACAATTAATTCCCCGTTGCTCCGATATACTCAGCTGAAACTGAATGCAAGCAATAGCTGGTGGTTTAACTCTGTGATGGACAGGCTTCGTGTTCAGGAGGGAAGTCTTTTACTCCTAGTCGCTTCACGCCAAGGAAACCTGGATAATCACCGGCTTGATGAGCTTCTAGGCTCGAGACAGACTTTAGATTAAGATGTATTTGAATCTTAACAGTAACAAAAATCTCATATTTTAAATTGAATGAAATAGGAAGGTGTGAAGTTCATGCATTTCTTAGAAGCATTATTGATGTATGTAAAGTTCAGTTAACAACAACAACAGCAGCAGCAACAACAACATCTACAACAACAACATGTCATGATTCTTAACGTAACCACTCAAGCATACCTCTTTCGCAAATGAGGAGTTACAAGTAACTTGTCACTTTAAGAATTAAAACCTTTGTTAGCCATAATTTATTTACGTAATATAATACCATAACATAAAACGATAATATATTTACTTGTCACTCACTCGTTGTATTAAGAAACTACATTATGTAAACAAAACAAAAAAATCAAATAGTTAAACCTCTCGATACCAACCAGTCGAAAATCTCTTGTGTCTCTAGGAAACATACCACTCCAAAGGGCTCCTATGTAAATTAAAATCTTTCAAGATAATTTTATCTCAGAACATTTTTTCTTACAAATGTCATCTTTTATTTAGTAATAAATTTAGTTACCCCACCTCAATTCTTCATTAAATGATTAAAATACCAAATAATTATTCAACAATATAATAATGAAATTGATAATCGTAATATGTTTACCTGTAACAATCCCAACACCACCGATAAGATCTTCAAACGAAGCGCCATATTCCATACGGACTCTGTTGATCCACTTCTCTGTGTTGTTGGTAGAGAAATATAAGGTGTCTCGACCAGCATGCATTCCAAGTGCCAGGTAACCTTTGTTGTCTAGAAGGAAGCATTGTTTACTCAACGTCATGTTTTCCAAGTCCACATCAGCAAGGTTTGGTGGGAATGAACATATTCCTTCCTCCATCGAATAAACATGGTAGGGTTGTGGGAATTCTGAATCCACTGTAAAAGTAATAATAATAATAACGAAGATTTTTGATATAGGCACAAGGTCAGCAATTTGAAGGGGAAGGGAAAGTCGATTAAATCGACCACAGTGCGTGATTGGTACGTTATTTTATCGACACCTTAAGGATGAAAGGTAAAGCTAACCTCAGCGGGTTTTGAACTCTATAATAATAACAACAACAATATCAATAAAAAACGACAAACCAAAGATAACTATTATTGTATTACTATAAACAAGAACAAGTCCTTTATAGCAACTATGGATATGCACTATGGGATATGAAGACTTGAAGTATAGACAATTGGATTATTCACACCGTGATACTGTTATATTCAATAACGATAAACGCGTGTGTTGCTTGCCCATTTCAGAGAATGGGAGGCAAAGAACACAATAAAATAGTAAAATAAATTGATCTAAAGTACGGAATGCAGAGAATCTAAAAGTTGTTATTCCAACTGTAACTGGACTCTTAGACGTTTAAATGGTTGGTTGAAGATGTTGGATATATATGGACTCTACAGAAAGCGTAGCTGCTTAGCACAGTACGAACCATACGAAAGGCAGTTAATAGCCAATGCGGATATATCCAGCTTGAGATCTAGCAATTCAATACTGGCTGGACAACTACAAACTACTGAGTAAAAGAAAAAATGACTAATAAAAGAATTCTACATGAGGCACAAGGCCAGTAATGTTTTGCAGGTAAGGATGGAGGATGTTGATTAAATCAACCCCAGCATTTGATTGGTACTTCACTTTATCAACAACTTAATCATGAAAGGTAAATGTGTCCTACAGTGAGATTTAAAAACTGAATGTAAGGTGCAGGGTCGAATAACGCAAAACATTTTATCCGACTCTGTAATCTCTAACGATCCTGCAATCAACTGCATTTGATCATCAATGACATACTCAATCTGGACTAAATTGAGACTAATCAACAGAAATAGTGTTGTTTACACACACACAGACGACAAACAGATACACACACACACACACACACACACACACACACACACACACACATATATCATATATATATATATATATATATATATATATATATATATATATATATATATATATATAATATTAATAATAATAATAATTGTTTCTACTTTTGGCACAAGGACAGCAATTTCCCCAGTGTATTACTGGTACTTTATTTTATCGACCCCGTAAGGATGAAAGGCAAAGTTAACCTCGGCGGGATTTGAACTCAGACCATAAAGAACATTAATAATAATAATAATAATAATAATAATAATAATAATAAACAAGTTATACGGTTACGTTAGCCATCCCTATTTATTTTGTTATACGTATTTCAAAGACATATGGCTTTTGTATAACATCTGCGAACGTGTTCCCTTCAGATAAAACCCACAGAAGTTGTAAATATCCGTTAATATGAAACCGGTCACACGAGTTATTCACTTCGGCGACTGGCCAGCATATGCCTGAAAAGGCTTCACGCAGTCGATCATGTATGAGTGGGAGATATATCTTACATTTGGCATTGCTGTTTGTGAACTGGCTAGGGTATCAGGTTACAGGATTGGTCAATTAGTTCAAAGGGAAGCATGTATGGACTGTTAGTCTATGTTTTCCTTTTATGCTAGATTCAATTCACTTAGATACTATTTCAAATTTTAGATATTTATTCATAGATGCTGAAGTTATAATGTAACTAAATATAAACGAATTTTGAATTATTTATTTCATAGTTTATTTAACTTTATTTACGTTTTAACTAAATACCCTATGAAATGTCTTGCTTATTTTGTGCAGACAAGAACTAAAAATTTCCGACCATTTATTTATAATGTTATGTCTATTGTTTATGATGTGGAGAATCTCTGTGGTACAGAGGTCACACCTTTTAGATATAGATGCATTTGTGCATGGAAAAGCGTGTAAGAGTTTTTGCCAAGAAAGGAAGTATTCGACATTTTAATTTTTAAGCGACCAAATCAGTTCTGACGGCCCTGAGTGGCCATGGTTGTACCACCTTTCCTTAAATCTAATGGAAGTTGCACCAATATAACTATAATACTTACTATTCGTTTTTACTTTGCATTCACAAACTATGTTATCTAGACAGTTATTATTCAATCGGCAAATATTACGATTTTTAAGTTGCAGTTATTTCCGTTACCATTCGAAGTTCCGTCCCTGTGACTGTGTGTCCGTAGGTTTATCTGTGTGTGCGTTTGTGTGTGTGCGTGGAGGGGGGGGGGCATACGTTGACAATATATAAAGATAAATAAGTCGTCTGGCTTGGTTATGATCGAAAAAATATTTTCATGACTCTGCCTCGGGATGACCTCAGACTAATGAGTAAAATAATAAAATAAAATTTTACTTATTCTGCATTTAACACCGTAACTAAAGTATGGAGTATAATAAGGGAAGTGTTCTCACCTGTGCATGTTCGATGATCAGTAATATTTAACTTGTATCCTTCACTACAGTGACAGGCAGGTCCCATGATTGGATTGTGTACACAAAAATGTTCACATTGGAGAGCATCACATTTTCCTATAGAAATATATATATGTATAGTTAATTTGAAGCATGGTGAGGTTTATAATTATGAATCCTTTAGGAAAGCCGGTACCATGCAAAAAGGAAATATAAAATGGAATTAAAGTAAGAACAAAACAATACCCGTAAAAGTCATATTTCTTCCTATTCACATTGTACCAGCTTTTTAAAAATATTTTTAATTAGATATTTATTTTAAACTATTATATGAAATAATGGTTTCTGATGTAGCCGAAAGGCCAATAATTTGAGAAAGTCGATTAAGTCGACTCCATTGGGTTACTGGTGCTTTATTTTATCGGTCCCGCAAGAAGGAAAGGCAAAGCTAACCTCGGCGAGATTTGAACACAGAATCCTTTGGAAATCGGTTGACTGTTAAACGTTTTACACGTTTTTATACAAATGATTTCAGACGTGGAATTTCAATGAGTAAAATTAACACAAGCAATTGACGGTTTACTTACCAGAGTCTCCAGGTTGAACCGCCTCGTCATACATAATAATTCCGTAAGGTATATGCGTCAGAGTATAGCTGACAATAAGATTTCCATTTAGTTTGTTGTACACATTTAAATGTCCTTCTGAACGGCTTTGCTCTGTGACAAATAATATGTTCTAAAAATCAAGACATACAATCCATTAGATTTGTTTATCTTAAAGTACTTTATTTAATCTAAAATCCATCCTAATATTACGTTAGTTGGATTTACTAATTTAGATTTTAGTACCGTTTGTGTTTCAACATCCATTGTCCTTTTCATAGAGGACATCAGCCTTGGGTGAACAAATCCAAAGACAAATCTCAGTTAAAAACATGTCTTTTTACATTCGTATATAGGTTTCCAGTTTCATAAGAAAACGTATGAACGTCAAAGTTTCTCAATCTGTAGTTTTCCATCCATATAATCTCTTACAATGAAATTATTTGAGAGTTTTACTTGTTTGGCAAGAAACTAAAGCAAATACATCGAAGAGTCACTTTAACTATCCGAAAATATACAAATAACTGAATTTCAATTTACATTTAACATTTATTTCTTGGTTTCAATATTTTGTCGCATTGTTTGGGAGCAAGTTCCTATCGTAGTCCTCTTGTGTGATGAACATTGTAATACCGGGAAATAAATGGAAAGAGTAAACACTGACACAAGACTTACCTGATACAAAGCTATTCCATAGAAATCTGTTTGCGCGTCTTTTACAATAACTCGTCGTTCACGTCCGTTGAATTGAATACATTCAATAGTATTGTGCCCATTGTCAACCCAGTAGATTTTGCTTTCTTTAGCATCAATTACCAGTCCACGAGGCCTTCGCATGTCATTACTTACAATAGTACGTCGGTTATTGCCGATGAGGTCAGACACTTCTATTTTAGGATTTGCGCCCCAGTCACACCAAAAGAGGTACCTTTTGCCAAAACAGAAATAAAAGTATTGATCAACATCGTGAAATTATTGGATATGCATCATGCAGAATCAAACAATTGGACTTTACTAAAAATATTGTTTTAACTAAAAATTAGACTAATTACTTTATGTGTGGAATATAGTAAATATAATTGATACTAGTATAACGCAGCAATGTCTGATGGGTTAAGAAGTACTATTTTTGGAATCATGTAACTTAAGCATAAGACCAGAAATTTGGTAAGAGGGTAGGTTGATTAAATCGACGCAGTACATTACTGGTACTATATTTTATCGCCGAGATTAATTTTACCTTTCATCCTTAAGGAGTCGATAAAATAAAGTACGAGTAACGCACTGGGTTCGATTCCACTGTTTGGCGACTTAGATATGTGTCATTTTCTACAGTCTCAGATCAACCCAAATATTATATTCAGGAAATGTATAGAAGCCTGTCAGATGGAGTGCACTTGTAATTCAGAAGTCCAGCCTTGTCCACACATGGTGTCATACTGATTTAGCCTGAGAATTACGTTAACATGCATGTATATATAGAATATTTGACCATTTACATGTTTGGTTTCTCAAACTACTAAATGCTCATTGTCAAATCGTAAGAGGAACTATCAATACAATACCAATTCCTCTTTACCTTCTTTAATCTCCATCCCAGTCATGGATATTTTCTACTTGGGCCATAAACTAAGAAGTTGGCGTGCTCATGCAGCTTCAGTAGACAATATCCCTAAATAGAAATCAAATTCACAATGTGAAATTCATATACTAAAAACCTACCGCTCAAAACCTACTCATCAACATCCTTGAATGTCCTACATAAACTTCGTATTGGCCGAATGGAATTTGCAGACGACATGGTGTTACTTAACCCGACAAAAGGTGGTCTCTGACTTGCACCTGATAGGATTGATGCCGGGTGCTTCATGGCTGGAATAAAAATTAGTGCTGCGGAAACTGAGATACTCGTCCTTTCAAGGAGCTCTTTAACTGCTCTTGTGACTTCAGCATCCGAGATATTAGTCACTGCTTCCTGATGAACATCATGTACATCAGAAGATGCTGTTGTGATCGGTTTTAGGAGAAAGAGAGGAGAGCACCAGACGCGTTCCTGAGAGCAGGCGTTGGGAGGGGGGGGGGGGGGGACTTCTTATCACAAATTCGACGGATGGTCTGCCAGAACACTTTATTTGCTGATCTGAAGTCGGATTCCAGCATAACCAAAAGCCTTTCCATGTCTTAACTTTGAACGCCTATGCAGTGCACTCTACATGTGAATGGAGTACCAATGAAGCAGGTGGAGAAATTCAAGTATGTTTTGGTCGTGTTCGCGAGTGACGAAAGGCAGGAGGCTGAATTAAGTGCAAGAATTGCAGGAGCTGGTGCAGTAATGTACCAGCTTCAGAATTCGGTAATCAAAAGAAGGGAGGTATTCGTATCAACCCTTAGTTCGATTCAAGCGGCTGAAATGGGGCTCCTCCGAAAGGTCTTTGAAGTAACGTTATTCGATAGAGTGCGTAGCTCGGAGATCAGAGGATCACTCCAGGTAGAGCAACTAGTTTTCCTAATTGAGAAATCACAGTTCCGTTAATATGGGCATGTGGTTAGAATGTCTCAGAAACGAATCACTGGACAGATTTTACGGGCAAAGCCGATCGATAGGAGAGCCAGGGATAGACTCCGAACAAGATGGTTGGATAACATCCATAAGCTTGTCTGGTCTCGTTTGGAGATCCACCTGGATCAGTTGGAGTCGGTTGCTTTTGATATGACCCGATGGAATGAGTGTTTGAGGGCTCGGCCCAACGACCCTCTCAGGAATAAGTGATAGAAGAAGAAGAAGAAGAAGAAGAAGAAGAAGAAGAAGAAGAAGAAGAAGAAGAAGAAGAAGAAGAAGAAGAAGAAGAAGAAGAAGAAGAAGAAGAAGAAGAAGAAGAAGAAAAAAAAAAAAGAAAAAAAAAAAGAAGCCCATTTCTCCTCAACTGTTCTTCGGTTATTGATGGTGGTCTTCATGCATTTTTGGATTCGATCAGTGTAATAGCACTCGAATGCGTGTGTTGTTACCGGCAATAATTTAGTATGTTGATTCTTTTTGTTTGTTCTTTTTATTTTTCAGATAACAGTTTTCCATTTTTTGTTTTGTTCGCAGATTATGATGGGATATGTTTTACACATGCTTGTAACAGATGTTTTGATGTTGGTGGTTATGTGTGTGCGTGAAAGACCAGTGAACATGTGAGAGATTGTTAGTGATCCAACATTTAGATCTATTTTATCAAATGGGTAGGCTAGAGAGAGATACTGTGTCAAGCTTTCAGCTGGTGGAATCTCATGTTACTTACTTGTATTTGTTTTGCAAGATTCTTGATGTGCATTCGTGCGTGAGATTTTATTAACAATATTGGCAACATTACCATCCCCAAATATAACAAGTTATATATATAAAAATATATATATAGTTTAGGAATTGTAACCTCAGGTTCCTGTAGGTTCACCAAAGTAAACACTCGTTGCGTAGTCTCCAGTATGATTTTGGGGTTGAACTAAGCAGAGTGTAATAATAATAATAATAATAATAGGGAGGAGGTGCCAAATTTTCATTAGATTTATTGAGGTGTAATGAAAATTTGATACCTCGTTCATATTATTAGTCTTTAGGCGCTTACAGCCCGCGAACAGTCGGGCGATACGATCGGTGGAAACTCCACCTTGGCGTTCTATAGAGGGTTAGTGGAGGGAAACAGCGACGACGTCTTTGGGAGACTCAGGGCGTCGACGAAAATCAACTAGCTAATCTCTTCGGAAGAACTTTCAAGCCGGGGCCCACGGACAACTTCCAGAAATCCCTGGCCTGGCAGTGCTACTGAGGAGCTTTGCCAGTTTGGATAAACTCTACAGGCATGGAGGTGCCGTCAACAGGGTCTGTCCGAGATGCGCACAGGGCGACGAAACCGTCCTGCACGCACTCGTCCAGTGTCCGAGCATTGCAGACATGTGGGTTTATGTCGAACATCTGCTGTCACGTGTAGGACTGATCCGCATATCAGCTACGTCCATCGTGAAGATTACCCCGCCGCCCTCCTTTAACCAGGAGGGGCAGGCAGGTTGTATCTGCCTGGTGGCCATGGTAAAAGTGGTCGCATGGGGGATGCGTCAGAAGGATTGAAGGCGGGCACTTTCCTCTTCGGTGACGCCCTCCTTAACTTTTTCAGGTTTCACCTGGAAAGGAAAATCAGGGTGGAGAGGGAAGTGTCACCTTCCAGCCAGTTTGTTGAAAGGTGGGTAAGAGGCAAGAATGGCCTGTGTGAATGGGCCTGCCTTGAGCGTGTGCCTGTAGCATCGTAGGAGGAAGACTGGAAGAGGGCGCTTGCCCCAGCGGTGAGGGTAACCATGGCTTTTTTGTGGGCTTACTCTATGAGTGACCCTCGGAAGTCTCTCCCCCACCTATTAGGGAATTTTTCCTTGTTTCTTTTTTTTTATAGATATAATTTTTTTTTTTGTTTTTTTTTACACGAAGAAATGTCAATTTGTACCGTCCTGTACTGTCCTGTGCTGTCCTTAACGTTATACTTTGCGTCAACCCTTGTGGTTAATGAAGAAAGCATTATTATTATTATTATCTTTGCAGCATAGAGTTACGGCCCTTTACAGTTTGAGTTCAAATCCCGGCGAGGTTAACTCTGCCTTTCATCCTTACGAGGTCGACACAATAAAGCACCAGTAACGTATTGGGGTAGATTTAATCGACTTTCCCTTCCCCCCAAATTACTGGCCTTGTGCCTATGCTAGAAATTATTATTATTATTATTATTATTTGGCAGTATCGGTAGAGGGTTGGATGCCATGCTTTCTAGCATAGTTACGTCCCTTTACGGTCTGAGATCAAATCCCGTCGAGGTTAACTTTGCCTTTCATCCTTATGGGGTCGATAAAATAAAGTACCAGTCACGCACTGGGTCGATTTAATCGACACTTGCCCCTCCCCAAAATTGTTGGCCTTGTGCCTGTATAAGAAACTATTATATATATATATATATATATATATATATATTTATATATATATATATATAAAGAAAAAGAGATGAAATCGAAAATGCAACTGAAGTCTTATTTTTTTTTTAAATATATATATTTATTTGGTTCCTTTACCGGTTTCGCAGTTCTTCTGCTTTTCGAAAGGTGAGTTGAGATGGAGGGTCTGTGGTTTTTGTGAGAAAAACCACAGACCCTCCATCTCAACTCACCTTTCGAAAAGCAGAAGAACTGCGAAACCGGTAAAGGAACCAAATAAATATATATATTTAAAAAAAAAATAAGACTTCAGTTGCATTTTCGATTTCATCTCTTTTTCTTTATACTTTCACTCGTGTAGGACACCTCGGTTATTTTTCATTTTGTAAAAAAAACCTCACTTTCTAATATATATATATATATATATAGGCAAAATGGATATTTAATTTGTTGGTAATTCAACAAATATAAATGTTTATAACTGATTCAAAGCTCTCAACAAGATTTCTGGAGTATAATATTCAATGATATTAAATAAATGGAAACTATATTTATGAAACCATATTTATTCTATTATATATATTTCAAGGGTACCAAAACTTTGGTACATTCTCTTCAGATAAAATACAAAGTTTGTTTTATAAATATTGACATAACCAGGAATTGGATCTTAACGGTTCAAGTTATTCCAGGAATAACTTGAACCGTTAAGATCCTATTCCTGGTAATGTCAATATTTATAAAACAAACTTTGTATTTTTGTAAGTGTTGGTACACTTGAAATATATATAATAGAATAAATATGTTTTTATAAATATAGTTTCCATTTATTTAATATCATTGTATATATATATATATATATATATATATATATATATATATATATATATTGTTATACTTTTGGAGGGTCATGTTGCCAATAAGAAACACACGCACCAGTTGCTTTCACTTCAATTTATTATAATAAATTGAAGTGAATGCAACTGGTGCGTGTGTTTCTTATTGGCAACATGACCCTCCCAAAGTATAACAATATCGGTTTCAACACACGTTTTCAGATAAAGAATCTTGCTAAACAAATTCAGAAACGAAATATATATATATATATATATATATATATATATATATATATATATATATATATATATATATATATATGTATATGTACACACATATAAACTGATGCGTGCATATATGTATGTGTACCTGCGTGTATATGTATATGTATATGTATATGTATGTATATATATATATATATATATATATATATATATATATATATATATATATATATATATATATATGCATGCTACTGTACGTCTGTATACATATATGTATGTACGTATACATACATACTTACATTTAAGTAAGTGCCATACTAAGAGTGAGAAATGAAATTTCGTTTTCATTTTTTTTTCAACTTATCGTTTTCGGTATGCCTGACCGATTTAACTCACTCAATATGCAAATTAGGCTGCTCAGCCGTTAATTTTCATAAGGAAAGTATATACTTTCGAACGTTCAACTATCTGGCAGATGGGTAAACGGTGCTGATGATAGCTAACAAGCTTGAAACTAGTACATCGTTCCTGTGTCAGTGTTGAACAAAAAGGTGACGTGGTTGCCTTAACACCGTATGGCATAAATTCAGGCTGTTCGGTTTGTTGACAAACAAACGAACAAAGCGGCGTTATAATAAACGTCCGCTAAACTGATGCGTGCATATATGTATGTGTACCTGCGTGTATATGTATATGTATATGTATGTATATATATATATATATATATATATATATATATATGCATGCTACTGTACGTCTGTATACATATATGTATGTACGTATACATACATACTTACATATATATATATATATATATATATATATATATATATATATATATATATATATATATATATATATATATATATATAATAGTTTCTTATATTATATATATTATATAGTTTTAATATAGAAGACCTTCTACAGAACTAGAACTGTTTCATTCGTGAGAAATCTTCAAGAACCTGGCTGTCCAAATAAGTCGTAGTATTTATATCTTTCCTTTTCTGATAGT
This sequence comes from Eledone cirrhosa, assembly GCA_964016885.1. Taxonomy (NCBI): domain Eukaryota; kingdom Metazoa; phylum Mollusca; class Cephalopoda; order Octopoda; family Eledonidae; genus Eledone; species Eledone cirrhosa. The sequence goes on along the minus strand of OZ024741.1, from coordinate 122,237,891 downwards.
AGGAGAGGGTGGGGGTTGGGATGGGTGGAGTTCATCGGTTTAAGGATTTAAAGAAAAGGGAGTTCATTAAAAGCTAATTCTTTAAATTATTAAAGGCAGAAAAAATACTGTAAAAAAATTCAAAATTGGAATACCAATCCTTGTTTATGACTTAGACTAACAATGCCTGTAAGAAAGGTATCTACAGGATGGGTGGGGTTAAAGAAAAGGGAAATTCTTTAGAAGCTAATTCTTTAAGTCTGAAATAAGGGTGACAAAGTAGAAAGGGTTCCTTCAACAGATTCAAATGTTAAGTTTCATTTAGTATATATTCCAGGTGTCGACAAGCACATTCATAGATGCGGCCACTTACACACGTACGCACACATACACACACGCACACACAGGCAGGCACACACAAAACAAACATACATAATGGTACATACACACATACATATATATAAATATATACATACGCATATACATATATATGTGTACATAAAGACGCATATACACATATATATATACATATATATATATATATATATATATATATATATATATATATACACACACATACATACATATACACACACATATATATACAAATATATATGTATATACAAACATATACAAATATATATATATATATACAAATATATATATATAAATACACATACATATACATACATATATATTCATATATATATATATATATACGCACACACACGCACATACACACACGTATATATATATTCATACGTACACACATATATACACACGTATACACACATATATTTACACATACACAACTCCCTTTTCTTTAAATCCTTCAACCAATGACCTCCACCTATCCCAACCCCCACCCTCTCCTACCACCAGAAAAGGAAAGATATAAATACTACCACTTATTTGATCAGCCAGCTTCCTGATGATTTCTCACGAATGAAACAGTTCTAGTCCTGTAGAAGCTCTTCTATATTAAAACTGTTATACTCTGCTATGTATTGAGTACCTTACTTACTGTCGTTACCTCCGATTCAACCCGGAATAACTTATATATATATATATACTTAATTTAATATATATGCATATATATATATATATATATATATATATATATATATATATATATATATAATAATAATAATAATAATAAATTTCAAGACTAAAATCCAAAGATCCCGTTAAGGGTGAAAGCAGCGATTCTTTGCTTAAACTTTAATCTGTTATTTTAATAAATAAATATATATATATATATATATAATCAAAATTTTAATAAGGTTCAATGAATTAATCAATGAATAAAGTTTCGCAATAGATTATAAGCAGTCTACAGTAGGAGTGTTCTGGAGTTAATAAATATAAACATTCATGTAACCAAATATATTTTATTCTAGATTTTATGATGAGGACGCACTGTTGAAATATGTATAATATGAAATATGTATAATAAAATATATTTGATCACATGAATGTCTATTAATATTTTGAAGTAATATTATATATATATATATATATATATATATATATATATATATATATATATATATATATATATATATATATATATATATATATATATATATATATACATATATATATATTGCGAAGAGATTGCTGTCGTTTATTTATCTACTATTTCTTCATAGGTGCCTTTTAATCTTATAGCCTGGTCTAAATGATTTTTGTGTGGTTAATTATGCTAATTGGGAGAGGAAATGGTGTATATATATTATCAAATGATTCTATCGACATACATTATAGTATATATATATATATATATATATATAATATTACTTCAAAATATTAATAGACATTCATGTGATCAAATATATATATATATATATATATATATATATATATATATATATATATATATATATATATATATATATATATATATATACATATATATTAAATTAAGTATTACAAGACGAAGTTTCACATGGATGTTTCTATTGATTATCGATAAATTACATACGTTTCACATATGATAGGGCCAAGGACCATATTTGTGTTATAGACTAGACCCCACCATTTATCTGCTCATCAGATTAACTAAGCTAAATGTTCATCTAACGGCATCCAGTATCGCATGGATTGTATATGCATGTGTGTGTATGTATTCATGTATGTATGTATGTATGTATGTATGTATGTATGTATGTATGTATGTATGTATGTATGTATGTATGTATGTCACTTATACGTACGACATACACACACGCGCATACATATGCGCGCACACAGCAACACTCATACATACACACAAACACACACACGCTACTCTACTCACTTACACACACACACATATATATATATATATATATATATATATATATATATATATATTACCGTCATTACTGATACAAGATTACAAGATTATGTCAACTGTTGACTTTCAAGAGTTTGTATAGTTGAAGCCGATCGTACTACAGTCCAGTATTATTATAATTGCTTTACAGCATAGAGTCACGGCCCTCCACTTTACAGCATAGAGTCACGGCCCTCCATTTAGTCTTGGCTGCTGGAACGTACGGACGCTGCTTGACAGGGATTCCTTGGGGCGTCCTGAACGAAGGACCGCTCTTGTTGCAAAGGAGCTTCGACGTTACGATCTTGACATCGTGGCTTTATCTGAGACGAGGCTAGCTGGAGATGGTCATCTTACGGAATTTTGTGGAGAATATACATTCTTCTGGAAAGGAAGAGATGGCGGAACCAGAAGAGAGACTGGGGTAGGATTTGCTGTTAAGACTGTGCTTGTGAACAAATTAGAGGAATTCCCAGTAGGGATTAGTGAGCGTCTTATGTCCATGAGAGTTCCGCTGGACAAGGGAGTATATGCTACCCTGGTGAGTGTGTATGCTCCAACTATGAGTTCTGTCGATGAGGAACAGGTTTCCTTTTACCGTGCCTTGAAAGGTGTTTTAAGAAATATCCCTCAGGCAGACAAAGTCATCGTGCTTGGTGACTTTAATGCTAGAGTGGGTAGGGATTTTAACACATGGAATGTAATCGGAAGGCATGGGGTGGGAAAGTGTAACAGCAATGGTATGCTCCTGCTGCAGATGTGTGAGGAGCTGGATCTGTGTGTTACCAACACCATGTTCCAACAAAAGAACAAATTCAAGACCACATGGATGCATCCTGCATCTAAGGAATGGCATCTTTTGGACTACGTCCTAGTCAGGATGCGTGACAGACAGGATGTGCAGTGTGTTCGTCTTCTTCGTGGAGCTGAGTGCTGGACGGACCACCGCCTGGTACGCGCAAAAGTGAAACTAATCACTAAACGTAAAATCCGGGCTCGTGGTGTTGCCCTGCCCAAAAGATTGAATGCTGCTCGTCTTAAGGATAAAATGTGAAGAGGACATTGGAAGAAGAGATGCAGGCTGCAGATCTTGGTGAGGATTGGCCGACCCTTAAAAAGTCGGTTTATGATGTAGGCAGGCGTGTTCTCGGATTGGCGCAGAGAAAACATCAGGACTGGTTTGATGAGAATGATGTACATATAGAAGACTTGTTGGCTGATAAGAGGCGTGCTCTGTCACGCTACTTGACGGCAAAACCACAGGAGAGGAATACGTTGCATGAGGAACTCAGGGATGTAAAATCACGTGTTAGGCGGAGTCTTTCTCAGATGAAGGATCAGTGGTGGAGTGAGAAGGCTGGTGAGATACAAACTACGTCTTATTCCAATAACACAAAGCTGTTGTACAGTCTCTTGCGTGAGGTTTATGGACCGTCTTCTTCTCTGGTGACACCGCTTCGCAGCAAGGATGGCAAAGAACTTCTTCGTGACTCACAAGGAATTCTACTGCGAGCGCACTTTGATGATCTTTTGAATCAGCCGTCTGTCGTCAGTGAAGATTTCCTCAATCTCATGCCAGAAAGTCCTGTGAAAGTAGCTCTCGCAGAACCTCCGACGCTTGTGGAGGTTGCAGTGGCTATTTCGAAGCTGAACAGTGAAAGATCTGCAGGTATGGATGGCATACATGCTGAGCTCCTACAATATGGTGGTGAGAGACTCCTGCAACATCTTGACTCTTTGTTTGGCAGGATCTGGGCTAATGAATCCGTACCTGAGGACTGGAGAGATGCAGTAATGGTGGTCTTGTACAAGGGAAAGGGTAACAGGAACGATTGTGGGAACTACAGAGGTATATCATTGCTTTCTGTCGTAGGGAAAGTTTTATGTAGGGTGCTTCTGGACCGTCTGCTGACACACATTGCAGATTGTGTTCTTCCTGAAAGTCAATCTGATTTTCGTGCTGGACGCGGCACTACTGATATGATCTTCTCAGCTAGACAGCTCCAGGAGAAGTGCATGGAACAAGGCTTGGATCTGTATCAGGTTTTTGTCGATCTGACAAAAGCTTTCGATACTGTTAACAGGGATGCATTATGGAAGTTTCTCCAGAAACTTGGTTGCCCTGATAAGTTCCTTGCTTTAGTTAGGTCTTTCCATGACGACGTGAAGGCTTGGGTTAATTTCGGGCGTAACATGTCGGAGCCTATCTCAGTAAAAAATGGAGTTAAACAGGGGGATATTCCAGCACCGACCCTGTTTGCCATATACTTTGCAATGGTTTTCTGTATTGCATTCAGGAATTGCGAGCATGGTGTTTACATCCGATATCGAACCTCAGGCAGCATATTTAACATCAGGCGCTTTGCTGCGAAGACAAAAGTATTTACATCAATCATAAGAGACCTCTTGTATGCAGATGATTGCGATCTTGTAGCGCACACAGAGAGTTATATGCAGCACATTTTGAATGCATTTTCTGACGCTTGCACTACCCTAGGTCTGACTGTCAGTCTCAAGAAAACCGTCGTCATGTACCAACCTGCCCCTGGCAAGCAGTACACTGAACCAAACATCTATGTGTATGGCAAACGACTTGGTGGGGTTGATCAGTTTGTCTACATGGGAAGCACTGTCAATCGATACAGCAACCTTGACAGTGAAATCTCACTTAGGATTAGGAAAGCAAGTGATGCTTTCGGAAAGCTAGAAAGGCGACTCTGGGGTCGGCGAGACATATGCAGGAGGACAAAGGTAAAGGTGTACAGGGCATGTGTGCTCTCTTGTCTTCTTTATGCCTGCGAGACCTGGGTCACATATCGACACCACCTTAAGCAATTGGAGCGTTTCCATCAGATGTGTCTCAGACGGATCCATGGCGTTCACTGGAGGGACCACATCAGTTATGTCGAGATTTTGGAAAGCTCTATGTGTGACAGTATAGAAGCTCTTGTGCTTAAGCAACGACTCCGTTGGAGTGGTCACCTTACAAGGATGAAGGATTCTAGAATACCAAAACAACTCTTTTATGGAGAGTTGGTTAAAGGAAAACGACCGCCACATAAACCAAAAAAGGGGTATAATGATTCCTTGAAAGCCTCTCTGAAAGACGCTAACATCTCTGCTGATACATGGGAGAATATTGCTGCTGATCGTAATACATGGAGAAAGACTGTATATGAAGGAAAAGTTGCCTTTGAGGCATCTCGAATCGCATACGAGAAAGTAAAACGGGATGTGAGGAAGGGCATTGCTGTTGCACTTCCAGACGGCGAGGGTCCTCCTATGGTGCTGACATGCAGCGTATGTGCGAGACTCTGCCTAAGCAAGGCTGGACTCGAAAGTGATCTTCGCAGTCATAAAGTAAGACCAATGGTTGACTACCAGGCTGCTGTTGGAGATGCTACTCATCATGCTTGCCAAACATGTGGTAGAGAATGTAAATCAGCAGGAGGGCTCAAACGACATGCAAAAGTACACGAACTCCAACCACAGCCGACTATTCCCAGTGAATGTTTTGGTTGCCGACTCTGTGCAAGACATTTTAGATCATTGGCTGGGCTAAAAATCCACATTCGATCGCAGCGCTGTTAGTTGCTATCGTGTGTGTGTGTGTGTGTGTGTAGATATGCTTATGTGTGTGTATATATATATGTATATGTATATTACTATTGTTGTTGTCGTTATTATTATTGTTGTTATTGTTATTATTATTATTATTGTTATTGATGTATGTGTGTGTGTATATGTGTGTGTGAGTGTGTGTGTGTGTGTGTGTGTGTATGTGTATGTATATGTATATATATATATATATTTATTTTTCCTTTTTTTTATTTTTTTTTTATTTTTATTTATTTATTATTATTTTTTTTTTCTTTCTCCTCGTGCAATGGCCATACTCGATAACGAGGGGGCAGCCATCATGTATGTATGTATGTATGTATGTTCTTCTGGTTTTATAATTTCACAATTTTTTGCTAATAGAGAAAGAATCGGTTTCTAACATAGACTCAAGACTCTCTCATTGGAATTTACACAACATCAACTAGGTAGATATGTATGCATGCATGGGTAGATATGGATGTTATTGTATGTGTGGATGTGTATGTTTTGAGTTGTATGTGTGCATGTGTATATGCTTAGTATCTGTACATGTGAATATGCAGTTATTAGATGCAAAATGTTTGGAATGTTTTACATATTTTTACTGTTCCATAAATGGATTGTACTTGTAATTTCCTAACTAGTTGTGTTCTTTCTGTTCCTGTGAAGCCCAGCTTCTCAAGATTTGTATTGAGGCAGTTACTAACATATACCAGTGCCCCAATAATCACAGGTATAAATCTGAAGGTATAATCCGGGTGGAGTATCTACAGATTTCTCATCAGTTCTGCATAAATATACTCCTTTTCGCTAATCTTTGATATTATATTGGTATCTGCTGGGTAGCTAACTTGCACTACTGTGCATGCCTTCTTTTCCCTGTCCCATAATCATAATCATAATGTCTGGTCTGTTATGCCTGCATTTTATTGGGGGTTTTACTGGAACATTCCACCAGTACTCTTTCATATTATGTATATGGATGTCTTCCACATTGCTGTAGCTTTTAATGTGTTTATTATCGGGGCTATCTTTTCTACAGATTGCATTGTACAGTGTTTTAGCCACTACATCATGCCTCATACGTAGATAGTGCCGCCATGACATCTTTCGACAGCTGCTCATGACATGGGTGACATATTCAATGTTACTTCTGCAGAGTCTGCACTTGTTATCATATATGTATGTATGTATGCGATCGCGCGTTTAAACCACTGGGAGTGAAGGACCCGTAGCCTCTGTCAGGGCATTCTTCTAGGAGAAGGCAACTCAGGAAACTGGGATAACTCCGATATAAAACCTGCGGCTCATTAGTTACCGATGATGTTGATCTTTTCTTCTTTTCGGGTTATAACTACTGTCGCTCAGAGAGTGGGATTGGCTCAGTGTACAATCTTTCCTCATTTAAAAAAATATCTTCACGCACAGGCATTGCACGATAGAATTAATTAATAATTATTAATAATGGTATATCGTGCAATGGCCATACTCGATAACGAGGAGGCAGCCATCATGTAGAAATGTATGTAAGTATAAATATAGGTATGTATTAACATATGTATATATTTATGTATGAATATATGTATCATTAGTACAGCAGATAACGTCACCAGATTTAATTGACTAAAGCATTGACTAATCATACATCTAAGACCAGGAGTTACAAGATGAATCATTGAGATGGCAAAGTGGCGGCTAAAAACTTGACAGCTCATGTCTTGTCCTAGTTGTTCTCTGCATTACAATGAACTGCAAATCTAACCGTAAAGATATACAGTAAGGAAATTACTACTCAACTCTACTACATTGTGTACGCATTGAATTTAAAAATACATGTTTCGGTATCTATCAAAACTGAAATAGAAGTATGCTCTCGAGAAATGAAATAATTTGCTACGGAATAGAATAAACCAGAAACTCACAGTTGCACAGGAATTTCTAAGCTACACGGCAAGGCAAATATATTTTACATATTTACCACGAATGGAATAGATTTGCGGCGGGTCCAAAGATGATTGCTCCAATTGTTCGATAAGCGGAACTGCCAGCTCGTGAAATTAACGTGAGTTGCTGAGCATTTCACAGACACGTGTGACCTAAACATAATTCTCAGGGTGATTCAGCAGTAAACTGCCACCGATTACGAAGCGAATGTTTCACCATTCGGCTATGAAACGATATGCAACTACTCTTTTGTCATAAGGAGAAACATACAAAAATGAGGATATTTCCATACATAATAAGATCTCAATGTAA
>OZ024741.1:122199739-122212239 GCA_964016885.1 Eledone cirrhosa | reverse complement strand
TTTGGTTATATATAAATATATATATATATATATGTGTGTGTGTTTTTAAATACGTGTATATATGTATGGTATGCATGCAGTTATGTATGCAGCCCTGTATGTATATTTATGCACGTTGGTATGTGTAAAAAACTTTAGTCACAATCTGGTGGTGTTCGTGATAGATCTTATAACATCATTAATATAGTTTCTATATATTTGTTGTATCTCGTCTACTTCCTTGATATACACGTAGACACAGGTTCATGTTCGTATGAAGGGTTAGTATGTATTGAAGTAGGTGTACATTCATACATGACTCACACACACAAACACACACATACTCATATATCAGCCACGTGAAGAGAGAGAATACATGGTGACAGACAGTGCAAGAAATAGCGGCCAAATGTCTTTCAAATTGCATTCTCCTGTTAATTTTAAAATAAAGAGCAAAAAAAAAAAAACCTGGTCTTCGATACTATACGCTCTCAAATATGATTCATCATGATTGGAGCACTTCTGTTTTATCGAAAGTCTTCTCGATCTGAGATGACTTCGGAGTAACAAAGAATAAAAAACACACACATACACATATGCACACACACACAGACGCACACACATATATATATATGTGTGTGTTTATATATGTATATATGTATATATATATGTATATATATATATATATATATATATATATATATATATATATATATATATATATATATATATATGTCAACCTTGTTGGAGATGCAGGATATGGCAGCGATAATGAGGGACAGAGACCCCTGGAGAGAGCTCGTCCATGGATCTCGGGAATTTTACCCGCCTTAGATAGATATATATATATATATACAGAAAGAGAGATAGAGAGAGGGGGAGAGATAGAGAGAGAGAGAGAGAGAGAGGGAGAGAGAGAGAGAGAGAGATGTTTTGATATACACATTCCACATTCTTACGTGATATCGAAATTGACAATGTTTTTTTTTATCTCTCCTTATTTGAAATATCCATTAGCCATGAAAAGTGTGATTATTAGTGTATTTCATTTAGAGACAGGGGAATGGGGAGTAGTGATGCGCAGGCCTCTCCCAATAACATTGGTTACAGTAAATGAATAGATACATGATAAATCCTGCCAACTACTACTCTGATAGTCTTGCACAAAAAAAATCACACACATACACACACATACATACATATATACATGCATATGTGTGCGTGCGTGAATATTTTGAGCGTATATAAATATATATATATACATATATCTATCTATCTGTCTCTCTCTCTCTCTCTCTCTCTCTCTCTCTCTCTCTCTCTCTCTCTCTTTCTCTCCCTATATATATATATATATATATATATATATATACATAGATACATTCATACTTACATACATGCATGCTTGTAATAGAGTAATATTGCATTTATATTTTGCAGAGTAACATGCATAATTTTATGGCTAACGGATACGTTTCGAAACCACGTGATTCCGTGTTCAGCCTACCTCACTGCACGACAACTTGTGCATATTTCTTGAATTATTGCTTCAGACGCCATGCTTTCCAGCATAGTTACGTCCCTTTACGATCTGAGTTCAAATGCCGCCGAGGTTGACTTTGCCTTTCATCCTTACGGGGTCGATAAAATAAAGTACCAGTAATGCACTGGGTAATTGCTGGCCTTGTGCCTAAAGCAGAAACAATTATTACTTCAGCCGGAACAATGCCCTGTGAGTAGAATGTTGTAGACCGAAACTGCTGAATCCCGTCATATATATATATATATATATAAATATATATATATATATATATATATATATATATATATATATATATATATATATATATATATATATATATATATATATATATATATATATATATATATATATATATATATATATATAAATATATATATATATATATATATATATATGTATATATATATATATATATATATATGTGTGTGTGTAGATACGTATATATATATATATATATATATATATATATATATACATATATATACATATATATATATACATATACATACATATATAAATCCGCGTTTATATTTGTATACGTGTATGTATGTCGGTGTGTGTATGTGTTTATGTCCTGCACCCGGTACAACGAAAAGTATTCGACATAATAAGTACCGGTCTTGGATATTATATACTGATCAATCATGGCTACCGTCCAATGACTGAAACCAGTAATAGCATACAAAAGCGTAAAAGAATACAAAAATACATGAAGAGAGTACGGACAAGTCTATCTTCTGTTTTAACCACTGAAACATGCACACTACACAAATATAATTAATCATTATAAGTACTTACTAGCGTGAGACGAATTCAGAAAAATCCAATAAAAATATCCCAAAAGTGTGAATATTTTGGTACATAGATTTTGCATGACCTGTTGTGCACTTTGAAGGAAAATAATATATATGTATATATATATTTATATGGGTATGTGTTCGTGTGTGTATGTGTGTATGTATGTGTGTGTGTTTATGATTTTCTCTAATTGTTGAAGGTGTTTAATCTTTGTTTAAATTTGCGATTTCTCTTTGTCTGAAAGCAGGTTCTTGTGGTCCAAGGCATCTGTGATATGTAGCCCAGGTTAATAGCACTGGTTTTGTTAGTGCTAAGATCGTGGCCGGAAGTGGGGCGCCCTGACATCCGCGATTCTTACAAGTATTTCAATCTCTAGCTAAGTGTTTCATTTTGCTTTTATACTTTTTTCTTTGTTCGTTCCGATTGTTTTTTTTTTTATTACACACGCATGCTCACAGACCAACACACACATACACATATATATATATACATACATACATAGATACATTCATAAATACACACACACACATACATATATTGCTTTGTTTCTTTCTAAGTATGTATAAGTAACGTAAGTGGGATTAGTGTGTATATTTCTTAACTTCTTTATTTGCAAGTATATTTAAGTGTGTTAGTTTCAGTGTGTACATATGCACCATCTGTTTCTGCATTGGCCTGTTTGTTGGTTGCCATTGTTATAGTAATATTCAACATACTCATGCTTCAAGACGTTAGTGTTTGTGTATGAGTGTTTATAGGTGTACATGTTTGTTACATAACACATAGAGTTGTAAGGACATCCCTGAAAAAATGCTTTTATTTAAATTATCTTCAGATGAACAACTTAATGGCGTAGTCTTTCTCTCGACAGACTGCTAACCCGGAAGAAGTTGACGCGAATCCAGTCATTTTATCTACCATAACACTCAGAGATAATAGAGCTTTGTCGTCACCTACATTGATGGCTATCCTACCGTACCCATATACAGTTCATTTAACTAACATGTATATAAAAAGATTTTATACATCCCCTGAAATCACCATTCGTTCTATGATGCGAGCTGTTCATTTTAGAAAATATTTATCTAAAACTCTTCCAGCAAAATCTTAGATACAACACTTTTGTTAAGTTGTGCTTCAAACAACAGCTTAATAATTGTTTCTACTTTTGGCACAAGGCAAGAAATTATCCAGTGCATTACTGGTACTTTATTTTATCGACCCCGTAAGGATGAAAGGCAAAGTTAACCTCGGCGGGATTTGAACTCGGACCGTAAAGGTCTGCAAAACATGGTGCAAAACATGGTGCAAAGCATGGTGTCCGACACTCTATCGATACTGCCAGTCCACCGCCCTGCAAAATCTTAATAATGAGAGTTAGTTATATTACAAAATTCTTCCAAATACTTGATTACTTTCAAGAATTATTCTAAAGTCATATATAATGCCTTTTAGTAGAATTATGGTAATGACATAGTTAAGCAATGTTTGAGTCGACAATTAAATCGTGTCTGAAATTTGGTTGATGCAATCTGTCCAGTAACTCGTCCAAAGATCTTTACTGTAATAGATACTATAAGTCGCCCGATTTATCGCCACCACAAATGTCTTTGGTTTCTGTAAGCGGAGCCCTCTCCATTGCAACCACTTGGTCTTTCGTTGATAGGTTTACATCTACGTATCTTTTCAAAGGTAATTTGAACACAATTCCTCCTTGCTTTGCAGCCCTTTACGGTCCGAGTTCAAATCCCGCCGAGGTTACGAGGTTGATAAAATAAAGCACCACCAATGCACTGGGGTCCATTTAACTCTTTCCGTTACCATATTTCTAATGGGTAACTCTGTCTATAGTTTTGTAATAACATGTACGATAAATTTAGAAGGGTTTATAAATTAACTAACTTTCATTACTTATTAAGGCGGCGTTTGAAACAAACACAACTTAAAAGTTTTTACATAAATTTATGAATGCAGGTTTTAGATAAATGTACACACTTAAAATACAGTTTTGAATACTAGAACCAGTGTTGTTTTCATTCAGTGTAGTTTCTAAGTATTAACCGTCTATTTCAGGGATTTTCAACCTTTCTGTTTACCACAGCATACTGAATGGGGAGCTAAAAATATTGTGACCTACAGTGAATTTTTAAAAAGTTATAAACAACCGGTATTAAAATTGTTATACAACAGAGAGGGCAACTCACATTGCAAGGAGGTCTAACACTGCAGAGATGGCAGCTCAAATTTCAGCGAGGAATGCACACATTTTATATGTTCAGGTATGAATCTTTAACCGATACAAGATTTCGGATTATTTTCTGGATCCGCTAATTTTCCCCAAAAGGTTGCGTCACATCACGGGACAATATGTAACACAATGTTTGTAAATATCTGGTCTAGTCGTAGATATCTGGTTATAAGCTCTTTGCAAGCTGAATCTGTGGGGTACGTTCGATCGCCCGTTAAGCTATTTGATTGTTCTTTCCCGTACATGTGCTTTCCAGTCACAGTGAATAACGTGGATAAACTACACAAAGACAATGATTTCGGTGAGCATGCACTAACATATTTACAGTTACAAATCATTTTTTCTTTGTATTCATTTGACCTTGTGAATGAACACCCCTAAATAGAATATCGTTACAGTTTGAAACCAGAAATATCAATGTGCTGGTTGAAGACAAGCTAAAATTAAAAACGTCAGCCACGGAGAAATAAGTGGTAGTTATCACTAAGGGGGAAAGGTTAAGTGCTGTTCACTATGATTGCTTAAAGTGGAAGCTTTCGCTTTTACAAACTAACCAACATCTCAACAGTCTACAATATTGTTTCTAAATATTCTTTAGGGCATATTTCATTTTTTACTTTATTTTTCGTCTCTCAAAATAATACTTAAATAAGAAAATAGAAAAGAATGATTCAAACAACAGTTATAATTTTTACTAAACTTAGAACTATTTAAAGTTAGTGAGTCGATTGTAAATATCTACTACTTTGTTACACTATCTACAAAAAATATTTAAACACTCCACTAAAGTAGTACTATTCTTCCTGTTATTAATTAGTATTAACTATTGGTTCTGAATTTCTTTAATAGTTGTGTATACTGTATGTGTGTTGTAACGACGGCCATATAGTTGCTAATTTGACATGACCTTGCACTAAGCAGTATTATACATAGAAAGAACGAAAGAAAGAAACAAAGAAAGAAAAATAGAAAAAAGAAGGAATCAAAAGAATGAAACTAATTTACTGATTTATATAAATAGACATCAATAGGGTACCTAGTTAATTTCTTGTCGGTTACTCTTCGTTAAACGTTTTCTTATTAATTCATTTTATTATATTTTAGCCACGTAAGAAAACGCAGCGACTTAATGCATTTTATTTTCATTTCAGGGCCTCCAGGACTGCTGAGGCGGGGGAGGATGTTATCTTCAAACCTGAGGCCTTGCTCAAATGCTTACAACAGAATACACTGATAGATTTCGTTCTGTTGATGAGAATAGCTTCTTTCACATGTCAAATTTCGCTGTTCCTTTCGGTGACACGATAGTAATTTGATATCTTGAATATGACATAGTGAGGGAGTGGATGCGGAAGATTATGTTTGCAAAACGCGAATAATTCCATTTTTATTTCGGATTTTGAAAATGTTAGCTCAAAATTTATTATGGAAACATTCATGATTAGGCAACTTGTGAAAAGGATTATGAAAAAAAGTATTGACAAACAAAATAAGCAGCCTTTGCCTAGACTTCTATAAGGTAGAAAAATTCATTGTTTCATCTCGTACTGATGAAATTATTTTTATTTATGTATTTATTCATTTATGTATTAATCTATTTGGTACTCCGCAGGTATGGCTATAACATTTACTGCAAAGCTATTGAGCTTTGCATTTAACCTGAAATATTTAACCTGAAATACACTATACTTGTAATTGGCTTCCATATTCGTTTTTGTTAATGAATTGGTTTCTAAATGAACCTATATGACTTTTGAATAATCTTAGAAATTTGGAATGGATCTTCATATTTAAACGTCTGCTCGGGGAATTTACGTATGAGCATTATTCAGGCGTGTATATACATATCATAATTCTAAAGGAAATTCAGCTTGACGCAGAGTGTGTCAATGTTTACCTTTTAAATGTTCGATACAAGCCACCCGACAGCTTGCAAACAGTTGTCCCTTGTCCTAAGTTCACACTCAAGTCTTGGAATGATCCGAAAATAGGGTAAGTGGCACTTGGCCACGATGCCGTAGTGGGTGAGTGGATGTTTGTAAAGCGCGAACATCGTAACCATTCAAAGCATGCTGCGTCCATTATTGGAATGTTATAAATTAGTAATAGTACCAAATTCTGCTCTCTCTCTCTCTCTCTCTCTCTCTCTCTCTCTCTCTCTCTCTCTCTCTCTCTCTCTCTCTCTCTCTCTCTCTCTCTCTCTCTCTCTCTCTCTCTCTGTTGGTAAGGCTAAGGACAACACTAAGAGCGAAAGAAAGAAAACTACAGACAAGGTCACCCACACCACCACTCGAGACCACCACAATTAAGGGACCCAGAGTGGCCGCCGCTGACACCAGGCCAGGTGTCATACCGACAGCCATTGCTGGCACCCCAAAAGTCACACCAGTGCTGCTGCTGAATGTCAGAGGCCTGATGAAACTCACTAACATGAGTAAAATTTCCTACCTGGGAGACTTAGCCATAAGCAATCAAGCACTATGCATGGCACTAACCGAACCGCACCTGACAAGCAGTATAGCAGATGCTGAAATACATATACCGAAATATACTGTATTTCGTTCGGACAGGGAGGAGAGAACTCATGGTGGGGTTGCTCTGTATATCCGTGATGATGTCACACCAATTGTACTGTTGACACATTCAAACTCAGTCTGTGACACACTGATAATACATATGAAGCAACTAAAGACAATAATATGTGTCACATATCGGCCGCCCGATGCCCCCAGTCATGAGGGTAAATTTGAGAATAGCCTCAGTAGGATAGAAGAGGTCCTTGACAAACTGGACCAGGGTCTCAACATTCTACTGCTGGGAGACTTCAACCTGCCAAAGGTCAAATGGCCTGAGGGCCACCTCCTCCCTGGAATGACGTCAATAAAACAGAGACAGACGGAATCCCTGCTGGCCCTCACACAGGCTGTTCATGGAACAAGCAGTACTCATCCACAATGTAAAGGTGACACCAACAATTCTCTCGGATCATAACTTAGTAGAACTAATGATATGTGGTCCGAGAGAACCAACAGAGACACAACCATCAAGCTCCGGGACGTTATCCAGCCTTAACTTCTAGAAGGCTAACTGGAAAAAGATTAAGAGAGAAAACCGGAAGCAAATATGGAGCGAAAACACTTCCACACAAGACAACAACACACAATTTCAACACTTCATGACAACGATACACACTATATGCAAAAAGTTTGTCCAAGAGAAAAAGGCAAACAGACACAAAAATCTTATTCCCAGAGATAGGAAAATCTTTATGAGACGTAGAACCAAGCTCTCAAACCAGTTGAATGCACAACAAGAAAACAAAAACAAGAAGGAATCCTATTTGAAACGTGCACTACTTGACACCGAGATTGCACTCAAACTTTCTCATGAAAATGAGAGGGCAAAGAAAGAAAGCAGGCCCATAGAAAATATTAAAACAAACCCTAAAGCCTTCTTTAAATTTGCAAAAGAAACTGCCTCGGTACACTGCAAGATTGGGCTACTCTTCCATACAGACGGTTCGTTAACCGAGAATCCTCAAGAGATATGTGAAATACAGTACAAAAGTATGTTCACATGTCCACTGAGCTACATGCAAATAACAAAGCCAGAGGAATTCTTTGATGCCACAACACTACATGAAGAAATGGCGACCATCAACCACATATACATAACGGAGGAGGATGTGGTATACGCCATAGATGAAATTAGAACAGACTCAGCTGCTGGACCTGATGGATTCCCAGCAGTCCTCTTAAAAAGATGTAAGCGGGCCTTAGCAACTCAACTGAAGATGCTCTTCAGAAGCTCCTTGGCTAGCGGTATACTACCCAGGGAGCTGAAAGAAGGCACAATATGCCCTATCCATAAAGGATGTAGCAGAGCGGAGGCCAAAAGCTATAGGCCTGTCTCCCTGACTTCGCATATCAGTAAGGTCATGGAGCGAGTCGTCAGGAAAATGACCGCCTGACTAGCACGCAGCATGGCTTTCGCCCAGGAAGAAGCTGCCTTACACAGCTGCTACATCACTACGACTGGGTACTGAAACAACTGCTAGACAGCTCACATGTGGACGTGATATATCTTGACTTTGCGAAGGCCTTTAACAAGGTCGACCACGGAATGATATGTCACAAACTACACGGACTCGGCATAACTGAGAAAGTAGGTGAGTGGCTGCATAACTTCATAAAGAACAGAAGCCAGACAGTCGCAGCAAACGGGGCCCTCTCAAAGGAAACATCAATAACAAGTGGGTTGCCCCAAGGGACAGTCCTGGGACCACTACTGTTTTTGGTGGCTCTCTCAGACATGCCCTCTGGAGTACATACAACAACATCCCTCACTAGCTATGCTGATAATACTAAGGTAGCATAGGCAATCAAAAGTCCGGCGAGCGCTGCCCTTTTACAACAAGATGTGGATGCCATATACAAATGGGCGGAAGAAAACAACATGCAGTTTAATGCTGGCAAATTCCAAGCCCTACAATACAAACCTCCAAACAAACCTGCAAACACAAATATAGCACAACACCAGGACCGATATCCCCGTGTCAAAATCGATACGAGATCTGGGTATAGACATGAGCGATGATGCATCTTTTTCCTCACACATCATGAAAGTGGCGACAATGTGCAGACGACGCGCTGGCTGGATCTTGAGGACTTTCTGGACAAGAGACCGAAACACCATGTTGACACTATGGAGGACATTTGTCCTAAGCCGCCTGGAATATTGCTCCCAGTTGTGGTCACCCCATAGTGTCAAACTAACCACGGAGCTTGAGGCAATCCAGTGAAGCTACACCAAGAGGATTGCCACGATGAAGGAGATAAGCTACTGGGAGAGGCTAAAAGAACTGAACCTCTACTCCTTGGAACGAAGACGTGAGAGATACGCAGTGATCTACATGTGGAAAATCCTGGAGGGTCTAGCACCAAACTTTGGCATTGGGAGCTGGACCAACCTTCGAACAGGACATCAGTGTGTGGTGCCAAAGGTCCCGTCTTCCACATCTAGAATAAGGAGCAGATATTGCAATAGCCTGGGATTCAAGGGTCCTCAACTCTTCAACAAGCTGCTGAGGGATCTGAGAGATCTACATGGTGTGGAGGTGGATGTCTTCAAGAAACATCTCGACATCTTGCTATCCAGGATCCCGGATGAGTCCACAGCAAGGCACGAGGTAAACCTATGGGCAGCAGCAACAAACTCCCTCTTACACCAGTGGCCAACCAATACAAGCTGGAGATAAAATGTGTAGCAACAAGTTCGGTGCCCCAGCATGGCCTCGGTCGGATGGCTGGAACAGGTAAAAGAGTAAAAGAGTGTATATATATATTGTAGGAGGTGAGCTTTATTGTAGCACAATAAAGCAATGCAAATAGCGGATAAGTAGCACTCTACACTAAACTTCTGATTGAAAAAACTGACTCCTTTGTGAGAAGGCTTAGATGGATACCTTTTTTCCACGACCAGCGCCAAAAAGGAAATTTCTATACTAAGGAACATAACTTTCTTGATCATTTATTTGACTCTAGAAGAAATCCTCCTTCCAACAAAAATCTAGTGCAGTTCGAGGAAGAATAAACTAATATTATAAGAAGTCTTAAGTTCAAGAGAAACCCTTACAGAGGACAAGAGCACCTTGTAAATCTCAGGAATACGATTTTAAACCATAATTCCTCTAAAAATGTCTAGTCCACTCCGACAAAACTAATAATGTATATAGTGTATCTAAGGATAACTATAATAACCTTATCCTTAAGGAACTAAGGAAGAATTATCGTAAAACTAACCATGACAATTTGGGATCTATAAATTTTGAAGCTTCTGAGATTATGTCAAAACTTGGCATTGAAAAAAGACCGAACCATTCCTCCCAAGAACTCCGAGGATAAATCTCAAGAATCATAAAAGTAATTTTCGAACGGAACTACCTATTAGACTAATCGCCCCCTCTAAATCAGATCTGGGGGTTGTTAGTAAAGCCATCTTGGATAGAATTATCCCACAGGTTCGTTCTAATTGCTCTATTTCTAACTTAAATTTATGGTTTGGTACATCTGAAGTAATTGGCTGGTTCAACAACCTGAATAAGAAAAACAAAAAAATGTATTCAATTTGATATTGCCAGCTACTATTCTTCTATTTCTCCTTCACTTCTCAACAATGCTCTATCTTTCGCATTTAAATATTCTGACATCACCACAGATGAACTTCACATCATTCTCACCGCAAGAAAACCATCTTAGAATTCAACAATGAATACTGGACTAGAGCCGATACTTCCAACAACTTTGATATCACAATGGGTGCTTCCGATTCATCGCAATTGACTAATTTTATTGGTATTTTTATTTTGAATTCTTTAAATCGGAAAATTCCTCAACTTCGCGTGGAATTTATCGTGACGAGGGACTTTTTACTATGTTAAACTGCAACTTAGTTAACCTTAATATTATTAAGAACAATATACGTGATCTCTTTAAGCAACATAACATTAAAATTGAATTTGATAACAACGTCAACCTAGCTAACTTCTTGGATATATCCCTTAATCTTGACACTGGCCTATATTACCCTTACCATAAAAACAATGAGAATCTAAATTATGTTAATTTTAAATCTAACCACCCCACTAACATTAAAAATGCTATAGTCAGTAATATTGGAAAAAGAATATCAAACCTATCCTCTAATAAAAATATCTTCGATGCTAACACCAATTACTATAATAATGCACTTTCTAAAGCCGGTTATCCTGATAAAATTAAATACAGTAAAGAAACCAATCCTAGAAGGTCTTACAGTAAAATAATTAATTATGAACATTCCAATAACTTAAATAAACCTAGATACAAAAATATAATCTGGTATAATGCTCCTTTCTCTATTTCTATTAATAATAATATTCCTAAACTATTCTTTAGGCCCTAGATAAGTGCTTCCCTCCCTCACATATCATTAGTAAAATCTTTAACAAACATACAATAAAATTTTCTTATTCAACCTCTTCCAACATATCTAACATTATCTCTAAACACAACAATAAAATATTAAATATTAAATCACATCCTTCCAACACTGAGCGTCATAATAATAGCAGTAGTACTCCCGACGTCATTGTTAACTCTAGGCTAGATTCTGTAAACTTAAATACGACGTCAAACGGAACTTCGTTGAATGTTCATAATACCAATCTAAATCAAGAAACTATTATTCCTATCGTAAATAACTTTTCCAATCCAATTCCTCCTATACATAACACTAGGTCACTTGTTAATAACTCTGTTAATTTCTCTAATCGTAATTGTAATTGCCCTGTTAGAACTAAATGTCCTCTTAATAACCATTGTCTTGATAAAAACTTAGTCTATGAATGTAAGGTTATAACTGATACCAATTCCTTTACCTATTTCGGTTCCACCTCCACCTCCTTCAAAGCTAGATTTTATAATCACAATTCGTCTTTTAGATACCAACTTCAAAGAACTAACACGGCACTCTCGGAACTCATATGGTCCTTGAAAGACAAAAATATTAACTATAACATCTCTTGGAGAAAAGTTTGTTCTGCCTCTCCTTACTTGAATTCCTCCCTATCCAGAAATTGTAATCTCTGCCTAGCTGAGAAATGTACCATTATATCTAATTATAATTCTATAATAAATAGACGCACGGATTTATTTTCTCTCTGCTTGCATACATTCCACAGAACATTCCATAAAGTATACAGCTAATATCTAATACCTTACTAGTTTAAAATCCTTTTTCTCAATATTTTTAAAATATACCCATTTTTCTACCTTATTTCAATATTATTTATTATACATTATATAATACAATTTACTCATTCTATATCATTCCTCTTTATCATTTTCCTTTCTTCCTCTTTTCTTTTTAATTTCTAACCTCTAATCTGTACCTTTT
>OZ024741.1:122177239-122194739 GCA_964016885.1 Eledone cirrhosa | reverse complement strand
ACGTCGTCGCGTGTAGACTGGTTAACGCTTGATTTAAAGATATCCTAGTTGTCGGTCTCATCCTCCGTCAGAATGGCAGTTGGTGACAAACGACCTCCAGCGACGGGAGATGATTATGTTGTCAATTGCCTTCCGGGTGTAACCGTCCGGTCTGTACCAGTTCCAGTGATAATTGAGTTTGCGAGGAAACCATGTGTCGGTGATACACAGATTGTTTCAATGGGACAGGAGGAGCAGCTGATCACCGTTGTCATTAGTGGGTGGATCGGTGAATGGTGTACCAATGGGCTAAGTCTGCAATGTGTCGATTGGAGTGAGCCTGGTGGAAGAAGAGATGGTAGCATTGGCGTCCGTCAGGATAATCGTGATGACATGGGGTAGGATTTGTCCCAACATCTGGTGAGGCTGGTTGTAGAAGTAGTCCTTGACAGTGTCCCGTGCGACGTCTGTAGGGTCATAGGCAACGATGATAGTCACCTTCTGGTGCCGGTGGAGTAAACGAGCGGACAACAAACGGTCACTCACCGGGTTCCAGCTGATGAGTGACTACCGGACGAACTTGGGCATGGCCAGTACCACACCACAGAGGCCCGTCTTATCCTCACGACCACTCCAGATGTGGCTCTGGTCTCCCACGACGAATTCCCCTCTGCCAGGCCAGCGTGTCTCAGAGTGCCCCACCAATGTAATGTAGTGTGGTATCTCTCGAGACCGCAGGGTGTCTGCTCCGGGGCAATGGAACGACAAGACATTCCCTGTGGCAACACAAATTTTATGATGCAAATCAATTTCTCGTTGGTGGGGGTCATGCAGGATCCTTTCCGATGTTGGGTAGTCTGTTTTCATCTGGTCGGTTTCGTAACATATTGGTGTTGTTCTGGCCGGGTTACTGGCCCTCTGTAGAAAAGACGCATGATGGGGCTGTCATCTTCACGGTGAGTCGACACGCTATAGGTCACTGTTGGTCTGGAGCCTTCCTTGGAAACCGGCCCGCATGGGGAAGCCATACCAAGAACAAAGCTCCAGACAGTAATGGTCTTTCAGATTTACGGAACACACAAGCCCCGTCGCCACAACAATGCTAGTCCCAGGGGGAAGGGATACTCCTTCTGGTATCTTTAAAAAGTTTTTCAGTGAAAACATATATATATATATATATGTGTGTATATATACACACACTCTCTGTCTCATACGCACACACATATACGTATATATATATATATATATATATATATATACACACACACCCACACTCACATATATATACATATATATATATATGTATATATATATGTGTGTGAGTGTGTGTATATATATATATATATTGTGTCTTGTCTTCCTATCTTTCCGTTGCATTACCATCTCCGTTTGTTTACATGTCTCGCTCAATATATATATATATATATATATATATATATATATATATATATATATATATATATATACATATATATATATATATATATATATATATATACATATATATATATATATATACATATATATATATATATATACATATATATATATATATATATATACATATATATATATATATATATACATATATATATACATATATATATATATATATACATATATATATATATATATACATATATATATATATATATACATATATATATACATATATATATACATATATATATATATATATACATATATATATACATATATATATATATATATATACATATATATATATACATATATATATATACATATATATATATATATATATATATATATATATATATATATATATATATAACAAATACATAAATGTATGAAAGCGTGTGGCTGAGTGGTTAGAGAATTGCATTCACAATCTTGAGATTGTGAGTTCGATTCGTGGACCAGATGATACGTTATGTCCTTGAGCAAGACACTTTATTTCACGTTGCTTCTTCTACCTGGAGTTGCGACCGATAGATAGTACTAGCAACTGGAAAGACCGACGAAAACATTGTTTCCTCGGGCCAATGTGACGAAAGTCGATCGATATATATAATATATATACATATATATTATATACATGTATTTTTTATAAAATAGACCGTGGTTTCGTCCAGTCCGTGCAAGTGTAACAATAAAAAAAAAAACAAAAGAACGTTTGCAAACAAAATAAATTTTATTTTCATAACTTTTTGTTGATTTTTTTAATAACATAACTGTTGTTGGTTTTAATAAGTGAGTAACAATTTCACAGTGTATGGGGTGGGGGCTGATCAAGAAGGAAGTTCACAGAATGGAGTTAGAATACAAATACAAAGGACTCAGCAATTGGCAATATTTCTTGGATGTTTTCGGGTGGGGATGCTTCTAGGTGTAATCAATCCTAGTCCTAGTTGTATGATCACACACACACGTGTGTGTGTGTGTGTGTGTGTGTGTGTGTGTGTGTGTGTGTGTGTGTGTGTGTGTGTGTGTGTGCATTTTTTTCTACTTATTAATTTATAATTCAGAGTACAACATGTCATATTTTACTAATGTGTATTTCTGTAGATTGTGTATAAGTTCACATTTGGGCAGGTGTAATAATATAGATGTGTTACCCAATTCAACTCATTGTACTCCTATATATAAGGAAAATTATTAAAAAAGTGTTTGAAAAGCGCACCTGGTATGTATATATATATAAAGGAATTTTATAACATGTACAAAAATTAACCTCAATTTTTGTTCATGTTATAAAGATCATTTATGTATATATCAGTTGCGATTTTCAAACCCTTTTTTTGTTTTTATCATTGTTTTATATAACGCGATCTGTATAGAACGTTTTCCAACGTCCACACTTTTTCATTATATATATTTATATATATATATCTTCAACTTGAAGTTATGAAACATGAGATTCATCCCGACAGTAGTTGAATTAGGAAATGTAGAAGAAAAAGTCCTCCATTGAGTCCGTTATTTTTATTTCGGTCGATGTTATTCTTCGGTCTTGTAATATGGATTTTTTTTTCTTTTTAATAAAGAAAAGGGATTGATGGTGGTTAACGGTAATGGTTTGTTCTACTAACAGATTAGTGGTGGATATGAAGTATAACTTCCACCAACATTTGTTACGACGTCTTAGTTCACATGCATATAGGAGTTTTGGCACACCTTAATTCTACTATTTTTAAATATATACTGATTATTAATAGTGTAAGAAATAATATTCTAAAATGTTTTCACTTTTTAAAGGGGAGTGGGGCTATATTTTCGATTTGTAATTTATTTTGTGTCAGAAATTATACAAAATAAAGGTTATATCTGTTTAAAAATAAATGTTTTAATCATCAATGATATTTTCTCTATTCGTTAATCAGAATTATTATGAAGAGGAATCATTCATTCACATTGATGACATTCCTTGTGTAATTATAGCATTATACATTTAATTACGTTATGTAACAGTTTATATTCTAAAGTTATGAAAGCCTTTGGCTTAGTGGTTTGCGGATTTTGCAGTTTATTTGACGTTGCCCAGTCAACTCAGCTAGAAAAAAATGAGCTGTACCTGTAATTCAAAGATGTAGTCTTGCCACACATTGTGCCCTAGCTGAATGACTTTGAGGATCGCGTTACGTTTACACGTATGCGAGAAATCCTCAACCACTTGCACGTTCATTTCACAAGCAGGCGATTTCATTGTTCAAACCACTAGAACACTCGTCGGTGGAACCGACGGGGGTCTAGCAACGCACTCACATATTCCTAACTGTAATTCTGGTTACGGGAGGGAAATAACATGATAAAATTAATATAAATATACATTTAGTATGACTATATAATATGTTAAAAGAACTATATACGTATAATGAGACTATATAATAACCTGCAAGAATGATACATATATGTTGAATATGAGAAAACAACAATACATATACGTTTAATATGATTCTACTTAAGACGACATACAATTCATATAGTCTTGAGTAGAAATACCAGGCTTCATTTTATTTTATTTTCCTCATCATTTCAATTCCACAGCTTTGTTTGCTTTGCAATGTAATGTAACGAAACTTTCTCAAATTCATCTGCGCCACTTTTTTGCCTTTGAAGATAGCTATAAATTACATATTTAGATATATATATAAGTGTACAGTGATTTTTTGCCACTCTGTGTGTATGTATGTGCGTACATTTGTGTGAATATGTTTGGAGTTATATTGAATTTCATCTAATATCGATTTTATTACACGTTAAAAATACTTATATTTTCAGTAAATTTGCTACATATCGAAGGAATGAAGAAGGTTGCTTCAATTGTTAGATTATTTTGTGAACTCCTTTGATCTATTCTAGGATATTTGGTAGCATAAGATTTCTATTTGATTTAAGATTCAGCTATCATTTGACGTAATGAAAGATCAAAGACAAAAAGGCGCAGACTTTATTTGCATTCAACTATATAAACATTTTATATCCCACAGACTTTATCCCACAGACTTTTTTTCAAGACACCCAGCACGATGGATTATCAAGAACGTTAGGTAATTGTAAAACCCCACTTAGTTCTCACTCATAAAGCTTTCTAGAATAATCCCATATTAAACATACATTAAACATAAAATGAAATGGTATTTTCATGGGAAAAGTACAATAAACAATATATAGTAGAATGTTTATGATTATGTTAATTAACGATTTGGTAGTAAAAACATCCTTTGTATTCGAAAATTTCATTTGGTTTCCATGACAAAATGCTGTCCGTCATACACTCACACACACACACAATATATATATATATATATATATATATATATATATATATAATAAAAGAACTGGGTTTTCCTTGTATAACTTTAAATAGTTTTACATGTCCCGAAATATAATGCGCAGATATCTATTGTATCGAGAATCGTTTTGAAGTGCGTAATAGTTGGAGGGCGTGATAAGAAAATTAAGGTTACATGATCCCTAACAAAAAACATTCTGCCAAAATCATCGTAATATTTTCTTGTTCTATATATTGATAAAATATTTTTCACTCTTAAATAAACAATTATCCAGATAGTAAATGAAGACTTCTATATAACTATATATAAATATATTCTAGAAAACAATATAGATGCAATCTAGATATGTATGTAACTAGATTTTGTAAGGAAAAGGACATTACAAATCAGTGGCTTAATAGAGTAATTCAATTATCAAGATATAAATATTAACTCGAGAGCGACTCCAACGCCTTAGAACATAGGAGTAAAGGAATTATTCTTGTTCGTGATGTTGATCATCACGAATAAAATTGGAAAACTGTTTATACATAATTAAATTTATTTTTAAATATTTAATAGACGAAAGGTTTTTAATTTGGTTTTAAGTAATGAAATATCGAAGACAAAATAACGCAAAAGTTTATACTACACTATTAAATTATATCCCATAGACCTTTTTCTTAAAAACGAAAACGATGAATTGAGAAGGACGTTAGCAAATTACTTAACCTCACTTAGTTCTCACCCATAACATTTTCTAGAATAATCCCATATTAAATATACCGCTAACATGATCTGAACCCATTTATAGATTTTATTGTTTCTCAAATAATATTTTCATGGGAAAGGAACAACGAATGTTATATATTGGAACGTTTATGATTATGTTAATTATTAATTTGTAAGAAAACCTCATTTATATTCGCGAATTTCAGTTGCTTTCCGTGACAAAATATGGTAGCTATATAAGATATGATTTTTTAAAAAGCTTTTTCTTGCCTTACATAGTTTAAAATGTCCCGAAAAATATTGTGCATAAAACGTAATCACAGAGAACTGTTTTCAAGTGTGAATAATTATATGACGTCAAAGAAAATAGTAAAAAGTTATGTCATTTAGACCCCCTCTCCAAAATGTGAAACCTCTTAAGAAGAATGAAATGTAACTTTAGAAAATATGGAAATATAAAATAAACAAATGTTAGAAGAAATATACTAACACCTTTTTAATATGATAGGCGTACGAGTCTACAAGTTCGTGTGCAGAATTTAATATTAGTGGTAGTATGTGCCATCATCTTTATTGGTATTGTGTGTTATCAATAATATTGCCATAATTATTTACTGCTAATTTTTATTATTATTAATAGTATTATGTGTGATATTCATTTACTGCTAAACTTTTATTCATAGTAGTTTGTGCCATATATCATTTACTGCTAAAATTTTATTTGTGGTAATTTATATCACTTATTTTACGTTTAAATGTATTTTATTTGTGCCTATTTATGTCATAATTATGTATTGCTAAATTTTGTCGAACATTTTCAGCTTTATGTGTTTCATTCAAACCTCCAATTGATTTGGCTTGTGTCTTTGATCCCAACCTCTTCCTATATAAGATGATTCATAATTGTTAGGAAACAATTATTTTGTGGCAGCTTTCATTGCATTAACCACCTTCATTCCTTTAACAAGTTTGTCTCGTACATTCTGAATTCTTTCAATGACGACAGTGTTTTCTGGGTTTATGTCTAACTTGCTTGGGTCGGTTACTAAACGAGCCTTGATGAAACCGTTCATAATAGCTTCTCCGACAGGTATTTTGGCTCCAGTTAAATTGTTGATATAAATACCATTTTGCTTGTCGAACAGTCCCTGGGTTATAGCATCAGCGAAAGGCACTCTCTCCTTCTTCTTCTGGTCAACAATAGAATGAACTGCATACGTTTTGGTCACCACTTCCGGGGCCGCATTGTTTCCGGTATATTCAATGATGATCTTGCCCATGTCAATGGCTTCTGGAATTGGAATATGATCATCTGGGCCCTTTACATATACAGAATTTTTAGGATCAAGAATACCTTTCCTGACGGCATCTGATGTTGGAATGGCTCTGTTTGTTGATGGATCTATGACTTGCATAATGTTGTACGGACGGCTGTCTCTAGTCGTTTTGATAGTTATTAAACCAAAGGATCGTTTCTCTTCTCGAATTTTATTTCTTGTTGTCCATTCTAGTTTGATAAGTCCTTTATTGATGGCTTCTCTGATGGCCATGTTTTCCCTCGTGTAAGTATTCACATAACGAGCGTTGGGTTGGTCTATGATTCCCCGTACAACAGCGTCTTGGAAAGATATCATATTCTTTGTCAAAGGGTCAATAACGCTTTTCATATAAAATGTTCTTTCTTCCTCCTCAATAGAAGTAACTACTTGCTCTGTTTCTGTCTCTTCCTTTTCAGTAGCTACAGTGTAATCACTAGTCATATCTTCCCGGGGAGTTTCATGGAGTGCTAGACTTTTGTTAACAACAGTTTGTTCAATTTGATCAACCTTACCAACAGTGTCAACATCCAGATTTGTGTCCCAAAATCTAGAAAAATAAATAGGTAAATAGCAAAGTAATTACATAAAATGTTTAAAATAACAAATGAATATGAAAATATTAATAATAAACATTTTTTATATTAAAGCTATTGTATATAGGAATGCGGCCGAGTGGTAAGGGTGTTGGAGTTACGGCCATAATGTCGTGGGTTCAATACCAAAACTGGATTGTGAGTCATTTTCTGTCTATGATTGCGAGTCATTTCCAAGACTAGAATGCGTGTTATGTTCTGGAGCAAAACACTTCATTTCACGTTGCCCCAGTATACTCAACTAAAAATGAGTACCAACAAAGCTGGAGCTTTAACGCTACGATGGTCTGGCGTCCTGTCCAATGAGAAGTCTTGTCCTCTAAGTCGCCTCACGCCACGGAAACCGGGATAAGCACCGACCTGATAAACCTCAGGGCTAGAGGCAGACTTTAAACATTTGTGTATACTATATGTCGTGTAAAATGTCGGTCACGTTAGAAATGGAATGAGACGTAACTGTATGCATGAGAGAGAGGCGGCTGGTGTAAGTGGTCGTTATGGAACAAAGATAGTAAATGTGGGAATCTTTTTAAAACCCCGCTTGTTTATATTATTTGTGTTTGTATATATATATATATATATATATATATATATCTAAGGCGGGTAAAATTCCCGAGATCCATGGACGAGTTCTCTCCAGCGGTCTCTGTCCCTCATTATCGCTGCCATATCCTGCATCTCCAACAGACCAGTGTCTGTCCTTAGGGCATCAACAATATATATATATATATATATATATATATATTAGTTCTTTGTATATGCCAACACAAGAGCAAGAATGAGGGGATCATTCTACTGACATGGCTTTAAAATTGAGGCTTGTTTGCATAATTGCAAACGAATCGAATATAATTATTAATATTCGAATAACTCAGATTACATATGTGTGTGTGTGTGTGTGTGTGTGTGTGTGTGTGTGTGTGTGTGTGTGTGTGTGTGTGTGTGTGTGTGTGTGTGTGTGTGTGTGTGTTAAGGAATCACGTGTCTGTGAAATGCTCAGCCACTTTTATACGTTCATTTCCTGAGCAGGCATTTCCGTTGATCGAACAACTAGAACACTCATTGTCGAAACTGAAGGAGACCCATTACTTTCATAACTTACCTTACGAAATGTGCTGTAGTCACAAACCGCAATTGCTCCCATTTATCACAAACCAGCACAAATTTCGGTTGCCTGAGAAGTTCCACAATTACTTTGTACGTCTCCCAATACGCCCAGAAGTCCTTTGAAAGAGAAAAAAATAATTATCTAGCTATATCATTACTCCATATGATGATATTTTAGAATACAGAAGGACTTAAGTACTGAAATAAGTAGGTCTAAATGCTATGAGGCCTTATGTCCTCGTAGACATGCATGAAAACAGTTGTGACATTTGAAATTGGCGGAGGGTTAATGTTTTAAAGTAATGAATGATTTTATAGCTTGAGGCTAAAAAGATTACAAGCAACCAAAATGCTAAAAGTAAAAACGTTTCATACTTACTTCGTATTTGCCTAGAAGATCTTTTAATGCGTTAAATTGAATGACAACTGATTGCTGTTTACCGCCTGTGAACGAAAGATTCGTAGTTAATGAAGGTATTGTGTTAAAACATTGTTTTTTGGTTTGTATTTTTAGCTAAATATGCGACTAATATTTTCTTTTGTAAGGGCAAGTGGTTTGGTAGTTAGAATGTTGGGCTCAAGATTTTACGTTTGTGAGTTCGATTCCAGGCGAAGTATATTGTCCTTGAGCAAGACACTTTATTTCAAGTTTATCTAGTCAAGTCAGCTAGCAAATATTAGTCATATCCTAATCTCTCCAGTAATATATTAATGATACACGTTTCTGTGAAATGTTCAGTTACACGTTAATTTCAGGAGCAGTATGTTCTGTTGTTCAAACAACTGGAACATTCGTCGTTGGAACCGACCGAGTTCCAACAATCACAAAGCATTCTATCCGATTCTCTGATGATTCTTGCAATTCATCGCCACACTTCAAAGTAAAAATATCAAATTACAAGAGAGTAATATGTGTCTATTTCAACGGCCAATGTTCTAATTGCTTAAATAACCTTGTATTGATTAAGTATTCCATAGATACGGGTATCCCAGGGAGATTCAGCGTGGCACAGTGTTTGACACGATCGGCCCATTTAATTATAGGAGCAATTCATTCTTGCCAGCAAAGAGGACTGAAGTAAAGTGAAATTAAAGTGCTTACTCAAGGGTACAATACGCCGGTGGATCAAGGAATCGAACATACGGCTTTATGATCATGAGTGCAGCAACCTAACTATGAGGTCACATGCAATCACAAACGAAAAGATGTTCATAGATATTTCTGATTTAGGCACAAGGTATACAATTTTGTGGGAAGCAGAAAATCGATTAAGGCGACCCTGCACATTACTGGTGTTTAATTTTATCGACCCCGCAAGCATGAAAAGCAAAGCTAATCTCGACAGGATCTGAACTCAGAACGTAAAGGGCCGTAACTTTATGCAGCAAAGCATGACGCCCTACCAATACTGCCAATCCTAGTATCTTCATAGAAGTAAGTACTTACCTGAGGTTGTTTTTACTGTGTTGCTTTTCTCCTCAAGAGCAAACCTTATACGGGACATCCTTTCTTGAAGTTCTTCAAAATCCTTGTAACCAGTCCAATTTGTAATGAGGGCTTCTTCAATATGCTTCAAAAGTTTGACCAGTTCTTGTTGTTGGCATGTAGATAACTTTGCAAACTCTTTTATCTATTGAATTATATCAATTAAAGTATCAAAAGTCATTCTAGCGCCTATACACTGTGTATGAGGATTTGCTCCTTAGATATACTTTAAAAACACAATGATTTACGAAAGGAAAGCAGGCTGTGGAATTTTTATTTATATATGGCTTAGACAAAGGGTGAAGGACAGCGATACTGGTCTTTCTCTCAGGGTGTCCTTTACTGATGAGTGGAATGGAGGACATTATACTTCCAACACATACACACACATATACACACACATATCTATATATCTATCTATATATATATATGTATACACACACATGCAAACATACCTTAATTGTTTCTACTTTTGGCACAAGGCCAGCAATTACCCAGTGTATTACTAGTACTTTATTTTATCGACCGCGTAAGGATGAAAGGCAAAGTTAACCTCGGCGGGATTTGAACTCAGAATGGAAAGGGCCGTAACTCCATCCGTTAAAGCATAGCGTCCGACACTCTACCGATACTGCCAATTCACCATACATTAATAATACACCAATATACACAGGCACCGATCGAACAACATATACACCAACTCATATACAGCAACACATACACATGCGTACGCATAGACAAAATATAAAAACATCACGTTCACTCACATGATGCATCCTCCACATACATATATACCACACTATGTCTCTCTCTCTCTCTATATATATATATATATAACGAAGGAATTGTACTCAATACTTAGAGTAGTAGAGTGGGTAATAGGAAAAAGTATGACCCCGACGGCAGAGCTCAAGCCGTTTCGACGGCTATTTCTCGACTGAAACGGCTTGAGCTCTGCCGTCGGGGGTCATACTTTTTCCTATATATATATTATATATATATATGATAAAGAACACAAGAGCGTCTACAACACCAAACATTTTTTATTGGCTTACAATGTTTCTTCCTTACGTAACCGTAGAATTCTTCAGAGCTATAAAAGGGGTTTGATTGGTGTTATGGACTCTACCAACCAAACATTCAAGAACAAAGAGTAAAGAGAGTAAAGAGCAAAAGCAGGGGACAATAAGTCTAATTTTGGTGCGGGAGGTTGGATGACCGATAATCACACCAAACCGGAGTACTGTGATGCTTGTGATTTCGAGATATACAACCACTGATAGTGTATCGAAGACCAGAAAACCATACTCCATAATATTGAACTAAGTGACTGATTTGTGCGACCAAAATAACACCACACACATATTGGGTCGGCAATGAACTAGGAATATTGGATCCTCCGTCAATGTCCGGGTAAGCACAAATAGAATTCTAT
This sequence comes from Eledone cirrhosa, assembly GCA_964016885.1. Lineage (NCBI taxonomy): Eukaryota > Metazoa > Mollusca > Cephalopoda > Octopoda > Eledonidae > Eledone > Eledone cirrhosa. The sequence continues at coordinate 122,183,334 of OZ024741.1, read as the reverse complement.
CTGCATTGAAATTTACGAACTTGTGCATCTGCTGTGAGGTCAAACACAAACGCACACGACCGCACAGATGAGCGATGGACTATGCCATATGGGTTGAACTTGCAAGTGCATTGAAGGATGTGTAACTCTGATATACATATTATTTATTATTAAGATGTATAAACTTGACACAGTTATTATCATCTTATATTCTCTCAACTAATCACATTATGATTATATTTCTCTCTCCCATTTTCTCCCCCCATATTTATAATATTTTTATTTGACAAAATCTGTTTTTTACATTGTGTTTTTCCCTTTCTAATACTTGCTTATATTTTTTATATATTCTCTATATATTTTTTATATATTTTTTTATATATATTTCTTTAGTTTTATTCTTATTTTCATTTTTATCCTCCTTTATATTTTATCTTATTCTTACTTTTATACCTTATTATGGTGTAATCGTCCCTATGCCTTATTATACATTATTAACTATAGATTATTATTATTCTTATTCCATTTCTAATTACATCATGTACTTTCTCCTCCGTTATATATATATTATATGCCCTTTGTGTGTGTGTAGCCTCTGCACACCCTCTGCACCCTACTATCGATGCTACCCCATCTATGGCTCCACTAACCACTCGACTCCCGGGAACGAATAAAAAAGCCAATAAAAAAATGTTGATGTTGTAGACGCTCTTGTGTTCTTTATCATATATACGGCTCTGCTCCAAAGCATAGAGCTAATTATTATGCTGCCAATACCTTAATGAGACACGTGTATACAATACCTAACTCCTATTAACCTAAGTATATATATATATATATATATAAATATATAACCCTTAAATCTTATACAGAAACAAAAACAGAGAGGCAGTACAAATATGAGCTTATTAGGTTCACGCTTATATATATATATATATAGATAGATAGATAAATATACACAGATAAATATACACAGGTGTGTATGATTGTGTATAGAAGATTATATTAATAAGAGGAATTCCAACTTTGTCTGATTTACTCGTTTTATTTAGAATCCTTTAAAATTTATAATGGTATTATAATGAAATAGTATGATAGAATATTAAATGTTAAGTGTTAATTGAACAAGTACTTTCATGCTTTCGCAATCTTCAGGTTCATAATGTGTGGTGACAGTCAAGTTTGCAATTTTCAACTGTCAGTTTTTCAACTGCAATTTTCAACTGTTGAATATTGCAAACTTGACTGTCACCACACATTATGAACCTGAAGATTGCGAAAGCATGAAAGTACTTGTTCAATTAACACTTAACATTTAATATTCTATCATACTATTTCATTATAATACCATTATAAATTTTAAAGGATTGTAAATAAAACGAGTAAATCAGACAAAGTTGGAATTCCTCTTATTAATATATATATATATATATATATATATATATATATATATATATATAAACAACATTAATATGCTTGTTCTCTGATTTTTATTCTATTAAGTGGTTGTACGTTTAAAACTTGACCATGGGGATGTAATTTCCATTGGACGTCATAACATTTCCTTCTGTAGGCTTTCATCCAATGGCTGTTATACCTACTCACCCACCATGTTGGTTACTAGGACATTTATTTAAACGTACACATTATTACTAGAGTTTTAAAATGGCAATACCTTTTTTCTATCACGTCAAGCTTTCACTAGGCCAACAAGGAGGGTATACAACATATCCGTGTTTCCTGTGTTTATGGGATAGCCGAGCCAAAGACAAGCATGAAAACCTGATGTGTTAGGTGAAAGTGGATGCCATATTTGAAATCAGCACCTCAACATTAGCTAAATACAACAAAACCTAAATCAGCAAGAAGTGTGTTGACCAGTGTAATCATTCATATATCTGCTATGTCAAGGGAGATAAAAATTATACAAACAGTTCTGTGTATAATTTGTTTAGAATAGGTATGGCACAGACATGTGTTTTAAGACATCCCACTGTAAGGACATCCCACTGTAAAATATTGTCCACAACAGGAACCCATGCTCAATACAAAGTCTGTGTTTGTAATGGGTTACACAAAGCTAACCATTACTTTGGCATGAAACGTAATTTCAGAAGACTTGTTAGTATTTAATCATTCTACAAACGCTGGTGTGGAAAAACAAAAGCCTAGAAAAACAACAACATACAGTACAGTGTTTGTATATCTTATACAGTGGCCTAATTATTATTTAGTAGGATGTTGTCCACTAGCATGTGATTGCACATCTGTGTCACTTTGGTGACAAAGACGTTCGCTAATGATGTCATCGGTTCATTAGGCAAAGGTCTTTAGTTCACTGAACACGGAAATTCATATGACGTAATACCTTCCGTTTGTAATGCATATGGTTATTTCGCTGACCATATGCTTATCCAATTATCTGTCTGTGTACTACTACTACTACCAGTACTACTACTACTACTACTACTACTGACGAGTGCTTTTATTTTTGGTTCGAAAGTTTAGAGAGAGAGAGAGAGAGAGAGAGAGAGAGAGAGAGAGAGAGAGAGAGAATATACATGCGTATAAGTACTCGCACATACACACACACGTATATATATATATATATATATATATATATATATATATACTGAGGAAGTATGTCATTGTCTAACATCGAAGCAAGGTAGGACAACTCAGACAGCACAGTAAGTGGATTATTCAGCAAATACTTGTCTATACGATACTGGAGAGAGAGAGAGAGAGAGAGAGAGAGAGAGAGAGAGAGAGAGAGAGAGAGAGAGAGAGAGAGAGAGAAGGGTGACAGAGACAAAATATAGGGAGAGAGAGAGTGGAAGTAGGTGTGTGAGAGAGAATGTTTGAGAGATGATTCACTGAAGAAAAAATCAAATGAATATCAGAAGCAATCTATTATGTGTACGGTGCAATAAAGGGGTTTCTATCCTAGAAATAGCAGTAAAAATCACCACCCAACCGCCTTAAAATAGAACGCACACTGGATAATGTGGTTATAGATGCATTACGCCCGGGATTAGGGTGAAATCTTCACAGCTGAGAAGACTATGATCATAGGTTTTATTCAATAATGGCAAATATAAGAATTTAGTACTGAGCTATGTGAAGGCAGTCGATTTAGTGGTTAGAATGTTGAGTTCAACAACGTAGGCTCGTGTGTTATATTCTTGTATCGAACATTGCGTTGTCTCCTTGAGCAAAACATTCCGGTTCAAGTTGGTCCGGTTCACTCAGTTGAATGTAATATGTACCAGTGGCACATTGTGCTTAGCCCTGAGACGGACTGGATTCTGACACAGGGGAAGTCATGTATTATTTGTCTGTTAATGCTAAATGGAAATGAGATAAGGTCAGGAGTGAAGAGCTTCTGAGACAATTACTCAAGAACAGGTATCAAATTTTTGTCAGCAGAAAAAAAACTCATTTTATTTTACCAGTGTGCTATCTCTTGTTGCTGTGGTTGTAGCCAATATGGACTAACCCACAGATAAAAAAACTTGATGTGATAGAAAAAAAGTATTGTCATTTTTAAACTCATCAGTCCCAGAGTACTCAAGAACAGACCTCAAACTTAAGTCACCAGAAAAATAAGTGGTTTGATAAAATCAAAGTACGTGTAAATTTTACACTGTATATATTGAAGATTTGAGTATCCTTCCTCTTATTTATTTATCATTAATATCTATATAAAAAGGGCAGCGGATTAGCAGTGTCGGTAGAGCGTTGGACACGATGATTTGCGGCATAGAGTAATGGCCCTTTACGTTCTGAGTTCAAATCCCGCCGTTAGCTTTGTCTTTCATCCTTACGAGGTCGATAAAATAAAGCACTAGGGTCGATTTAATCGACTTTCCCCTCTCCCAAAATTGCTAGCCTGTAGTAGAAATTATTAACTTTGCCTTTCATCCTTACGGGGTCGATAAAATAAAGTACCAGTAATGCACTGAGTAATTGCTGGCCTTGTGCTAAAAGTAGAAACAATTATTTATATGAATAATGATTTCTACTATAGACACAAGACCAGCAATTTTGGAGGAGCGGAAAGTCGATTAAATCGACCCTAGTACATTACTGGTGCTTTATTTTATATAAATAAATAATTGTTTCTACTTTTGGCACAAGGCCAGCAATTATCCCAGTACGTTACTGGTACTTTATTTTATCGACCCCGTAAGGATGAAAGGCAAAATTGACCTGGGCGAAATTTGAACTCAGGCCGAAAAGGGACGTAACTCTATGCTGTAAAGCATGGCGTCCGATCCTCTACCGATACTGCTACTCCACCGTTATAGATATCTATATATATAAAACTGAGGATGTCTGTCTGTGTGTGTGTCTGTGAGTTTGAATCCCTAAAACTCGAGAAGTGCCCAACCTACTTTTTTCAAACTTTACATGTGTATTACTTATGTTTCAGGGAGTGTTACGCCCATAAAAATTTCAACTTTTTTACCCATTAGGTGAAAAAGTGCGTTTTTTTCAGGTTTTTAGGGGGTTTTTTGAGGCATTACATCAGACCGATTTCCTTGAAATAGTAACTATGTATTAGTCAGTCTCTTCTTCATACCGTGAGCAAAGAAAATCAAACTTGTTTATGGCCTAGGGCCTACATTAGGTGAAAAACTTCATTTTTTCAGCTTTTTAGGGCTTTTTTGAGGCGTTACGTCTAGCCGATTTTTCTGAAATTTTTGCACATAAAAAAAAATTCATTTTCTTGATCCCCTATGGTCCGCATTAGGTGAAACCCTGCATTTTTCCTGTTTCATCAATGAAAATCTTAAAGATTATCCAGCCATCAGAATATTCGGTTTATTTTCTTTACATATTGTCCAGGCATGCAGTTTTTCCACGATTAGGTCTGTTGGCGGCCCGCGTTCCAAAATACCTTATCCCGTGCAACGCCGGGTACCACTGTTAGTATATAAATAAATAATTGTTTCTACTTTTGGCAGAAGGCCAGCAATTAACCAGTACATTACTGGTACTTTATTTTATCGACCCCTTAAGGATAAATAAATAATTGTTTCTATTTTTGGCACAAGGCCAGCAAATACCCAGTGTATTACTGGTACTTTATTTTATCGACCCCGTTAGGATGAAAGGCAAAGTTAACCTCGGCGTATTTGAACTCAGAATGGCGTCCGACCCCCTATCGATACTGCCAAGGTGGTGGAGTGAAAGAATTTGAACTTCGGAGGAAATTGTTTTGAAGTACTTTTCCATGCTCTTTATGTTCTGAGTTCAGGTCTCTCGGAGGTCATCTTTGCCTTTTATCCTCCCGGAATTGATAAAATAAAGTACCAGTCAAGTAATCTAATTTCCCCTCCTCCAAAAACTGCTGGCCTTGTGACTAAAATAAGAAAGCATTATTGTTTATATATGTCCTACTCGTTTCCAAGTCTCTGATATGTCAACTTATTTCAAAACATTTGTTTAGTTTTTATTTGGGTCAAATTAAAATTCTATCTGGGAATTCAACTACTGCCGCATATTTGAATATGAAAGTTTCAATGGGTGGAGCGATTTTGTGGTGGTCTGCTAATGCAGTCAAGCGATGCATTTTATTCTATCAAATTTCGGTTTCAGATTCGTGTGATCCAGTACTATCAGTATCAATTGTCTTTATGTAAGCACAATGTTCTATGGTGATTGATGATAGTCATAGTAATAGTGGCAGCTAACACCTAGTGGGTCTTGAAAATATAGTCTTGGTAGAGAAAGAAGCCTGTAGACCAAATTATCGTTGCTGAAACCATCTTTATCTAATATATACACTTACAAGATGTTGAACTGCTTTCACTACCAATACAAATTAACCAAATCTTCATCGACATTCCAATGCGGCTGCTGCTTATTTCAGTCATATCTATTAACTATCGTGTAGTATCTGCTTACCGTAATATGAACTTGCCCATCAATGTAGTATACGTGCTTTGACTATGGACAAAACAAAACCCCGGTGACAGGAAAAGAAATGGCGGTCTTTTAGCTAGTAGTCCAACAACATGTTGTTAGTCATGAGCATCTCTCAAATCATTTCTACTTTTCGTTGAGAAAAACATAATCGTGCTTATATTTAAACTATTGAGTACAATATT
>OZ024741.1:122152239-122159739 GCA_964016885.1 Eledone cirrhosa | reverse complement strand
TTTCGCAGCCTAACATCAATCATTCACAGTCAACCTATGAACCTTCAGCCTACCCTCGTACATATATTTATATATTTGTTTTTACTTTTGGCACAAGGCCAGCAATTACCCAGTGCATTACTGGTACTTTATTTTATCGACCCCGTAGGGATGGAAGGCAAAGTTAACCTCGGCGGGATTTGAACTCAGAATGGAAAGGACCGTAACTCTATCCGTCAAAGCATGGCGTCCGACCCTCTACCGATACTGCCAATCCACCGTCCTCATATATATATATATATAGAAGTCAACTTTGCCTTTCATCCATTCGAGATGGATTACAGGGGTCGATTCTTGAGGGAACTCTCTCGCTTTCTCTGGCTGAAATCCGCTGAATTCAGATCTGAAGAAGAGGTGGGCTCTGCCAGGTTTTAACAAAATGCCCTAAAAAACGCCGTATGTCAATATGGTGCCTTACGACTACCTCGCGGATTATGAGTCCATGCCATATTCATATACATATATATATATATCGACAGACAGACAACAACAGTATTCAAGGTGGCGAGCGAAGGCCGTGAGAGTAACTGGACATTTAGAAACTCTGCTTCGAAGAATCGAGTTATATCTGAGGATTTGGCGATTTCAGAGTCAGGTTCAATCATTGCATCGATCGTGCCTCGAGCAGGTCGCCAGAAAAACGATTGTATTATGTTTTATACCAAATTTTAATTCGTCGCACCACTGATTATCTGTTTATTATGTGATATATATAGATATATATATATATATATATATATATATATATATATATATATATATATATATATATATATATGTAAATATGATAATAATGGAGCTGCGGCGCTGCAAATGGGTTACATATGAAAAAGTTTGTCTTCATCAGTGGCCTTCCAGCGACGAAATGCCTACGACGGTTGGAAGGCCACTGATGAAGACAAACTTTTTCATATATATATATATATATATATATATATATATATATAGATATATATAGAAGAAGAAGAAGAAGAAGAAGAAGAAGAAGAAGAAGAAGAAGAAGAAGAAGAAGAAGAAGAAGAAGAAATTGCTTCTGTGACGTATAATTTGAGTGTTTATCTTTTGTAGAAACCTTTGTTCAAATTCTTACAATGTTTTAGCTTAGATATTACATTCATACTAAACTTTTAATGGTTCTCATAAGACCAAATGTATTATGAGAGACACCACTATAGCAGTCTAGCAGTGATTTTCTTAAATATAATACATCTCATCTAGAATGTTTTTTATAAGTCATAGTAGCACAAACAAGTCAGTAAAAGTTGTACCAGTATTATGAATTTAGTGAAGGCAATTTGTACCGGCTGAATTCATCTGACTGAAAATAAGTACCAGTTATAGATTTGGAAATACATAAATGTAAATTGCTCTGAGTCATATCTTGATCTATTTCAGTGCTGAGTCATATCTTGATCTATATGTGGAGAGCACGTCTCATACAGAAATATATTTAATATTTTCATGAACAATGAGAATGGTGGGTTGTCACAATTAGTAAAACGTTGGATAGAATACCATTGCGGTATTTGTTATTACTACTTACATTCTGAATATATCAAATCCCGCCGAGGTCAACTTCACCTTTTATCCTTCCGGGGGGTCAATAAAATAAAGTACCAATCAAGTAACGGGCTTGATTTAATCAAATATGACCTTACCGCCAAATTGTTTAGCTCACTGCCTAAATTACAGATCAATATTTGAAAGCATTTTTATCTGTAAAATTTACAATTCTTTTTATTTTTTGGAGAGGGACATCAATTACTGTTGGTGTCATGGTGGGTAATGGGGCAAAGAAAATTAAGAAGCGTTGATCTATTTCCTTAGGCAACGGCAATGTAGTGAATAGTGTGATAACCTGTTTAATGACTTTGTGAAGATGAAGCGGTTCTCATGTAACAACCTTGATGTCTATTGGAGTTTCAAAGTAAGAGTGTGGATGTAATGTTTAGATTAAACTAGATATCACGAAACAGTATTTAAAGAATGTTGAAGCAATTATAATAAACTGACCTTCCATATTTTTTTGTCAGTGTTATTCATTAATGTCAGTGATTCTCCTTCAATGAAATCAATCTAAAATGAAAGGAAATATCGATTAAGAAGGAAAATATTTAGGACAATATATCATGTAAGCCAAAACACAAACTAAATAAATGTTACCAGTATTTATATCCTATCTATTTTGTGTATCTTACATAACAATTATGTATAGTCAAATGATTATAAAGTTTGCTTTCAATTATGAATCCCCTTCTAAATGTATGAGTATGAGGTGTATCAGAAACGTAACAGGACTTAATGTGATGTGTGAGCTATGTGTAGGAGTATATAATTGTGATCTCAGCTCTCTACAGCCATTGTGTTTTTTCACGTGCTTTTGTTAACAACTCCTCCATCTTAGGCCGTCAATCGATGGGCACAGAGCAAAGAACCAACTTGACGTTTCTGGTCCAGCAAGGGAAAACTCCGTCTGACACCTTGTTATCTAATTAAAGCAGTTAGTTCGGCGCTCTTACGGCCAATTCTCGCGTGGTCTCCCATTTAAAACTATTTTGAAAATAGATAATTGCCGATAAATTGCGACATCGGTGTCCTTGTTCCACCGGACTAGCGTTTTCTTTCGACAAATGCGGGCCTGAGGAAAGAGCTTGATACGGTGGGTACTGATGTCGGAACGCAAAAGTAATATACCGTCTAGCCAAAAGTATAAAGTTTGCTCCCTCCCCATCTCCCCATTTTTTCTTCTTTTTCTATTTTGTTTTGGAGTCTTTGCTTGTCACTATTGTAAATTTTATTCTCAGAATAAAATATTTCTGGTTTTTTACATTTTTCGTATATAATTGTATGTCTTACGTCGCTTGCTTTGTAGTCAGCCAATGCTGTGACAGGACATGGATCTTCAATAGGCTTTAATCTCTGAGAAACAGGAACGATGTTCTTGGCTCTATCAAACAGGGAGTTGATTTTTCCTTGCCACTGAATGTAGGCTAGCAGTACATCCTAGAAATTATAAAGGCAATATATATATATATATATATATATATATATAATGGACAAAAAATAGAATCCAAAATAGTTTTACAATCGTGGGAAGTGAGAAACGTTATTTTTGAGGATTTGGATTAAGTCTTCATTTGGAATATATGGAGAATGGAGGGCAAAATGTAAAGAGTGGTAAATACATATATAGTAATTGAATAGAAAGTTACAGCAATTATAAGAACATACATCTAAATACAAATCAGAATAATAAATGAGATTATTTAGCGAGGAAAGGATTGTTTTAAGTGAAGTTTGGGATCTCATAAGAAATCGCCCTCTTGCGACAAAAGTGCTAGGAATGTCTCCGATGTGCATTCACTTCACGTCGATATTTCTAAAGAGAATATTATAAACAAAATGCAAATTTTCTAGAGTTATCAAACAGTATTTTCGCCATATTATGATATAGTTAAGATGAATAATTTAATTCAAGCATACGTACCTTTATTTCTTTCTTGATGGACTGTACATCAGCCATGTCTCCTTGCAGTATCGAACGGTCGAAGCTCAAATGTACTGTAGACAATGTGTTCTTCATCCAGTATTCCGCTTCTTGTGCATCGTGGAAAAACTACAAGCATAAGAAATAAGACTATTTAGAATACTCATACATTTCTACGCACAGGTTCAACACCAATCTTCCACCGGTCTTGTTTGTAAACCTGTAGGGGAATATCCGTTTTTCCACACTATATAATAATTTCATAGCACCTTATTACGAAGTGGGAAACACTCTTACTACCACTGAACGAAAATAATATGAAGGTGCAATTGGTCGAAATTAAATTTAATGTTTCACGTTAACCTCTCAAGTATCTGAATAAAAAGATGTACCAGACCCCCATTTGACGGGAAATCAGTGTTGTAATTGAATATATCATTTATATGTGGAAGAAAACATAAATGTATCTGCAGTTGATTATACGCACCAATACATAAATATAACAATACAAATGTATCTTCAATAGATTGTATGCTGCAATACTGAATAAATTATAGGAATACATGTATAAATTATTTCCATTAATATGTTACATATGCACACACCTGAAGAGAGAATGTGCAAGCGGACATACATGCTCCTGTAATACATTATATATGTATGTAGATGGAGTCGTAAGGGCATCATATTGACATACGGTGTTTCTTGGGCACTATTAAACCTGACGGAGTCCATCTCCTTTTCAGGTTTCTTCCAGAGAATGATAGAGTGAGAGAAAGGAGGAGAGAACGAGATATAGAAGAAGAATCGACCCCAGTACTAGACTGGTACTTTTTTATCGACTTTAGATGGATGAAAGAAAATGTTGACTTCGACGGGATTTGAACTCAGAGAGCAGAGAGTCGTAACGAATACTGCAAAGCCTTATATCGGACATCTAACGTCTCTGCCAATTTGCCGCCAAAATTATATATACACACAACCAGTTAATGAATGTGTGTATATCTGCATACATTTATTTATTTTTTATACGTCGTTATGACATTGTGCTCCTCATAATTCTGAACCTCAACAACTGTATTCTATTTATATGTATGTATGTATGTATGTATGTATGTATGTATGTATGTATGTATGTATGTATGTATGTATGTATGTATGATTGTATGTATGTATGTATGTATGTATGTATGTGTGTGTGCGTGTGTGTGCGTGTGCGTGCGTGCGTGTATGTGTATATGTATACATGGGATCATGTATGTACAGTTTAAATACATATGTTTTCTCATATGCCACATACCTGGTGGAAATCAGCAGCATTATGGAAGTGAACCTGAGCACACTGCAACATCTGTCCGATCCATCGCCAATTGTTACGAACTGCCAAATTACAGTTCTGAATTTTAAAATATAAATGAAAACAGAGAAAATAAGAATATATAAAAATAAAGTATAAGAATTACAAAAAAACAAAGAACATTATAACAACCATTATAATAAACTTCTACACTAGCTTGGTACTTAGATTACCCGAGAAATGTAGAATTACAACGCAGGAATTGGATGCATTAAACTGGCATGTTTAACCGAGAGTATTCCCCAATGCCCATGATAATATGAATCAATTTCTCCATGAAGTTCTCGTAAATGGTGCAGCCAGTCGCTGTTGTGTCACTCTGGACGTTTTAGTAGCCTGCATTCGCTACTTGGTCATATTCTCTGTCATATGGAGATGAGTCAGTGTTGTGACCTCCCTGGTCCTTAATGTTTTCTGATCCCAATTGCCTTTGTCTGCCTCCTTTATGTCCTCCTTTAATTGTGCCATTGAGAATAGTTTTAGGCAAGATGTCGTGATTCCATACATGATGGTTCCAGACGAGCTTCATTCAATCTTCGCAACGTATAAATTATAGCAAGCAACGGCTCAGATTAGCATCTCATGAAAATCTTATAATATAGCTATTTAAGCAGGGGAAACGGCCATACTTAGCAAGAAAACAAAACGAAGTATAGCAGATTGAATAGATTCTAATAATGTAATATGGTACACATTTTAAGGAACATGAAGAGGATGAAAGACAAAATCAATACTGTGAGGCTTCACTTCAGAAACGGAAGGTTGAAAATAAAACATTTAATATAGTATTAATCTCCCAATTTCGGAAAAATTCTAAATTTAAACCTAATGCATACTGAGATGGTTGTGTGGTCATGAAATTCGCTTTGCATATGTATAGTTTCAGATATACTCCCACTGCGCATGTGCAGCAATATCGGTTAGTGTTATGTAACTGATTTGTGTCAACCATAATGCACGGTGTCGTAGAAGAAAACTACGTGGAAACCTATCGAAGAGTCAGTTGCTGTTATTGGGTAGTAGAACTAACCCCTGCTTCGATACACCTGGTTCCTGATTGCCTTTAATAGACATTTCTGTTGCAAGTATTTTCGGATCAGATCTGTCTATTCCGAAAATACCACTCTCTGTTCTTCCTCAGAATCTCGAAGGCCACGAAAAGAGCCTCGAGAATTGTCGTTTTTCTTCTGATTCAGAAGTAAAAATAATAAATACAGCAAGAGCTTAAATATGCGTCAATTACCAGCTTCAATTAAAAATAACCTACGGGAAAACAAACAAGCTCAACTGGTATTTTTTAATTGTTTCTTTTTCGTTGCATTTCTTGAATACCAAGCAACGTTTCTCATTAATGTTTCATTAAAGTAAACACATTATTTAATATATACAGCAACAAGAAACAGGTTCTGGTAAATATGTACTAGAATGTCATCTAGAATGTACTAGAATGTCATCTACACCACAATATAAAGCATATACAAGGATACAAACTATGTACCAGACATATCCGTTTCTACATTGTGTACAAGACTACCATTTTGAAGGAAAGGGGGGAAAGTCAACTAAATCGAGCCTAGTGCGTTGCTGGTATTTTATTTTATCGACCCTGTAAGGATGAAAGACGAGGCTAACCTCGATGGGATTTGAACTCAGAATGTAAAGGGCCCTAACTATATACTGCAAAATATGTTTTCCGACGCTCTTCCGATACGCCATATGTTCCGTGTTGTTATACTCGTTTTAAACCAGTATTTAAAATGTACCAGTGGACCACTGTTAATTTATCAGGAAATTTATTAAATTAATCTAATATTTATATGGTTTCTAAAGTATACATATAGCCAGTCATTTGAGAGTGGGAGAGGGAAGACGAATATATTTTATCGTCCACAGAAGGGTATAAGGTAAAGTTGACATCGGTAGTATTTTACCTCAGAAGAAATATCGCATCACATTTTGGCAATCCTCAAGGTGTCATACATGTGTGTGTGCTTTTATGTGTTCAGGGGTATGTGTAAAATTACTAACAAATATTTAACGAATAATACTAATAAATTATAATGATAGCTTAGTACAAGCTATGCCAGAAGGGTTAACATTTTACATACCTTCAACGTGTGCATAAACCTTTAAATTAGCTAACCAGGGTAATTGAAGTTTTAAAATGCTTAGCATGCTTAGAATAGTTGCTGTGGATAATACATTTACAACAATATACTAGGAATTTTAAATAAGGCATAAGCTGCATTTCGGTAAAGTAATAGCCAAGAAAGACAAGGAAGATTTAGTAGAGAAGATAGTTAAAGAATAGAAATAAATTTTTAAAGCCAGTGCAAATCAGAAATATATTATTGATACTAGGAGATTTACAATATTGAAATTAAATATTGGCAAATCTATGAAAATTGAACAAGGAAATAATTAAAGAAATATATGATGCATGTTTATTAATGATTCGTGGATTAGAAACCTATAAGTTCCAGTACGTTTAATAAAGCAGTATAGAGAATTCAATCACTCTGAAAAGAAGGTACTATTAATGTTAGTACAGTTCAGTTGTGCAATAGATTTGAGTATGTTAGTCCAAGTCATGTTTGACTAGATGAAACTACAGTTC
>OZ024741.1:122147239-122149739 GCA_964016885.1 Eledone cirrhosa | reverse complement strand
GAGGTATTGGTATACAACCAACATATACTCAATATATATAATATATATATATATATATAATATATATATATATATATAATGTATATATATATATATAATGTATATATATATATATAATGTATATATATATATATAATGTATATATATATATAAATTTTAACGAACCAGACAAATAGAATTCGTCCAAGATCGCCGTTGAAAAGGGAATAAAGTTATAAACAAAACAAAGTTTATAGTTAGAAAGTGAACGTGAAAATGCACAGAAGTATATTTAAAGATTATTGTGGATTGGCAGTATCGGTAGAGGGTCGGACGCCATGCTTTACAGCATAGTTACGTCCCTTTACAATCTGAGTTCAAATCCCGCCGAGGTTGACTTTGCCTTTCATCCTTACGGGGTCGATAAAATAAAGTACCAGTAATGCACTGGATAATTGCTGGCCTTGTGCCTAAAGTAGAAACAATTATTCTTTAATCCGACCTGTTGAACCCTACCTCCACCTTCACCCCCAGAAACCTCATATATATTCGACCTGCTCACAGAAAATGTGAAAAAACATTTTCTTTTTAATATTCAATATTTAACATCTAATATTTGTTAAGGTTGTTATACCAACCGAAACCGGTTATATTAATTTAATGCAGCACTTATAAAATTATTCATTCTGTCGGATTAAAAAAATATAATCTTTAAATATGTTTCTATGCATTTTCACAGTCACTTTTTAAATATATATATATATATATATATATATATATATATATATATATATACAAATTCACGTGTGCGCGTGTATATCATTTTGTGTGTACGCAAAATAAAGAAAAGCCACGCAGTTCAAGCTGATTTTTTTTTTTACTTTTACTTCAATGCTGTATAACAAAAGCATTTCGATTGAAAATGAAAAAATACGTAAAAAATAACAATTATATTTTCATATAGGTATATATACAAACATAGTTAAAGAACAATAAAAACAAATAAAACATTGATAAATCTTTTCAATCATAATTTTCATCAATTTAGACAATTTATTTCAAACGTGTGATTAATTACAAATATGTTTAACGTCAAAATCTTAAACTTAATATTTATAATATTTTGTGAAAGTATAATTTAACTGCTAACATCTTACTCTAAATGTTTATGTCGAGATTCTTATCAAATAAAATTATAATATCAATGAAACAGTGTAGTTTATATGAAGTGTTATGAGATGTGTGGGTGGGATTTGTTTTCGGAAAGCCTGTGCATTGGTAATGAGAAATGCAAGAGTGAACATAGAGTAGAATTAAATAAGGGTTAAATGAAACAAAATAATATTTTACTGTTCTGACTTATGTTTTATATTTCGGAGTAAATACCATTTCTTTCAAAGTAAAAGAAATAATGTTGGTGACAAGCTGTGCTCTATACAGAACAATTTTTAGAAAGGGGTAATGAGTTCGAAATACCTCGAAATAAGGTCAATTATAAACTACTATTTTGTTTCGTTTTGTTTCTTCTTCAATAATGTATTTCTAAGTAGCATTGTACCGGCTTTCTCAAATCATCATAATATGAATACATATTGAACAATACTAAATATACAAGTACCTCTGATTAACTACATGGAAGATACTTGATTCAGATTGAATTATTAGATCTAAAATGTAAAGTTATGTAAAACCAGCTGCAAAGATATATATAAGAATAAAGATGACAAACTTTCTAGGCAATGTAGTGTTTTCCATAATGCTACAATATATTCTTCTGTGTTATTTTTTGTATCATTATATATATACGTGTGTGTGTGTGTGTGCATATATATATATATGCGTATATATATATATATATATATATATATATATATATATATATATATATATATATACGTGTATATATATATATATATATATATATACGTGTATATATATATATATATATACGTGTGTATATATATATACGTGTATATATATATATATATATATACGTGTATATATATATATATATGCGTATATATATATATATATGCGTATATATATATATATACGCGTATATATATATATACGTGTATATATATATATATATATATATATATATATATATACGCGTATATATATATATATACGTGTGTATATATATATATATATATATACTTGCGTATATATATATATAAACGTGCGTATATATATATATATATATATATATATATATATATGAACGTGCGTATATATATATATATATATATATATATATGAAGGGCATATCCGCTCCATACAAAGCTTGACCACTTATTGCCGCTTTATGTCTGTTCCTTCCTGGCATGAGATCTCAAATGTGTTTTGAGTCCTGAAAGCCTCTGAAAGACCCGTCCACAAATAATATAATGATGTGTCATTTCGTTATTGTTTCCACTTTCGGTTTGCTTATTGTGTATGTTCAGATGTCGCTTCAATCCACCACCTGATTTGCAAACATGGCACTGGAGCTGATTCTTTGCAAGGAAGTTTGAATAAT
>OZ024741.1:122129739-122132239 GCA_964016885.1 Eledone cirrhosa | reverse complement strand
CCATGGTCTGAGATTTGCTTTCAACTTGTTCAGGAATCAGGTCAGTTAGGGATTGAGCTTGTAGATATGTTGCTTTGGAAGCACGTGTTCTAGGGGTAAGGGTGTTGGACTTACGATCATAATGTCGTAGGTTCGATTCTTGGGCTGGGTTGCGTACTGTGTTCTTGAGCATAACACTTCATTTCACATTGCTCCAATATACTCAGCTATAAATGAGTACCAGTAATAGTTGGGAGTTTAACTCTGCGATGGACTGGCGTCCTATCCAGCGGGGAGTTTTGCACCCTCAATCGCTTCACGCCATGAAACCGGGATAAACACCGGCCTAACGAGCTTAAGGCAGACTTTTAGAAAACAACACCAAATATCGACCCGTCGCATATCAATGAATCTAACACATGCTCTAATTAAATTCATATATATATATATATATATATATATATATATATATATATATACACATAAATATAGCATGTATATATATATATATATATATATATATATGTATGTAAGTAGAAGGTAAACAGAAATAACAACACAATCGGTACAGTATAGGGAAGGGATATATTAGGTTAACGCTCGATATAGCAGGAAGAGGGTCTTAACGCTAGTCCTTCATCAGAAGAAAGAATGAGAAATAAGAGAGATTGAGGGGACGGGCGGGATATATATATATAATTTTAATTACAGTATGTGTTAGTTTATCACCGACACTTTAGTATGCAGGGTAGAGCATTCGACGAAGTACACACTGTTTACTCCGGAGTATATTTATAATTATGGAGTACAAGTCAACGGGTAATAATTCACTTCGTTTATTTATAATCGATGTTATATATATTTCGGTGATAACCGTTATGATCTGAGTTCAAATCCCGCCGAGGTTATATTTGCCTTTCATCCTTACGGGGTCGATAAAATAAAGTACCAGTAATACACTGGGATAATTGCTGGCCATGTGCCAACTTAGTAAATATTATTCAAGTTTTTATTACTAAGCCAACATAGTAAATATTATTCAAGTTCATTCTGGGAACTTTGCACACTGACCGTCGTCATTGATTTGCAATACATGCAAATGTCACTAATGTCACTATGGCTCAGTAAGCATTTTGCAAATCCTATGTCGCATCTCATTGCTATAAATATTTGATTCGCAGGTAGACAAAAAATGTGCATATGTGTGTGTGTGTGTGTGTGTGTGTGTGTGTGTGTGTGTGTGTGTGTGTGTGTATATATCCAGGGAGTGTAACTTGGAGTTACTGTAGGTTCACCGGGTGAGCACTCAATGTTTAGGTTCACTTCTGTATCGAGGTGTAGAGCTAGACAGATATAGTAAAATAAAACAAGGACGAGTGGTTACTCCTTCATTACGTTTATTGGTTGGTGACGCGTGATCGAACATTGAGCTGAACAGTGACGAAACACACGTCAACAACCAATAATCGTAATGAAGGAGTAACCACTCGTCCTTATTTTATTTTACTAGAGAGAGAGAGAGAGAGAGAGAGAGAGAGAGAGAGAGAGAGAGAGAGAGAGAGAGAGAGAGATTATATATATATATATATATATATATATATTAAAATAACAGATTAAAGTTTAAGCAAACAATCTTGATCCCGTTAAGGGTGAAAGCACCGATTCTTTGCTTAAACTTTAATCTGTTATTTTAATAAATATTTGCTCTAGGGTTCTTATATATTTGATATATATTTATGCTTATCGAGCCCTCTTTGGATTTTAGTCTTCACATTTATTATTATTACTATTATATATATAATATAGGCGGTGGATTGGCAGTATCGATAGAGGATCGGAGGGAGGCCAAGCTTTGTAGCAAAGAGTTACGGCTTTTTATAATCTGAGTTCAAATTATTACTATTATATATATATATATATATATATATATAAGCTAACTTAGCCAATATTATTCAAGCTCACTCTGTGAACTTTGCACACTGACCGTCATGATTGATTTGCAATACATGGAAATGTTACTATGGCTCAGTAAGCATTTTGTAAATCCTATGACGTATCACAATGCTATAAATATTTGATACGCAGGTAGACAAACAAATGTAATAGCAATAATAATAGCAATAATAATTATAAAAGTAAACAATAGATTTACAGAATATATATATATGTAGTATATATAAATCGTGATGGATTCGGATTCAAACTGGTTAGACTATTACTCACCAGATTACTTGGGGTAGTAGAGCATAGTTATGGAATAAAGAGTGGGAACCCAGTCTCCTGAGCTCTTGCTGTTTCAACAGCTAGTTCCAGAGTCTGAAACTAGCTATTGAAACGGGAATAGCTCAGCTTTCGGGGCCCCGACTACTTATAATACACACACACACACACACACACACACACACACACACACACACACACACACACACACACACACATATATATATATTGTATACAATATTATATGTTATATATTATATTATGTTATATATTATATATATTATATTATATTATATTATAT
>OZ024741.1:122109739-122124739 GCA_964016885.1 Eledone cirrhosa | reverse complement strand
CTGTCTTTTTTTATCATTTTACACAGTTTTTATATCCTTAATGTTGCTGACCCTACTACTCGTCTATAATTCTCGTATAATTTTTCAGTTTTTATTGCTGCTGTAATTCTTGATCTTTGGTTATCATCAATGTAGCTGCTATTTTGGATTGGCAGTATCGGTGGAGGGTCTGACGCCATGCTTTGCAGCAAAGAGTTACGTCCCTTTATGGTCTGAGTTCAAATCCCGCCGAGGTTAACTTTGCCTTTCATCCTTACGGGGTCGATAAAATAAAGTACCAGTAATGTACTGGCATAATTGCTTGCCTTGTGCCAATAGTAGACACAGTTATTTACTCATTATTGCTATAATTGATCTTGCTTTTTGTTGTTTTCGTAGTTGTAATTGTTCTTGTTTTTAGGCACCAATACTATAGTGGTTGTCATTGATACAGTTGTAGTTAATACTTTTGTTGAGGATTTGTAGTTGTTATTTTGGTTTTAGTTTTTGTTATTTCTGACAGGATTCTTATTGTTATTTTTTATATTTGCTTAACTAGTTTTTTTTTTTCTTTTTTCTATAATTTGTGGGGTGAGAGAAGTGCCATACTCTTTCTTTACATGGACAGTCTGACACTCCTAAGAACAAGTATGGTTATTCAACCGTATCATTTATATAAATGTTATTGCTCTATTTCCATATATTCTTTTCAATATTTTTTTCGTGTAAAATTTAAATTCAATTGCAAAATCTTATAGAATATAACAATTATCTTTTAATGATTTGATTTCTCTCTCTCTCTCTCTCTCTCTCTCTCTCTCTCTCTCTCTCTCTCTGTATATATATATATATATATATTATTTATACGTAATTAAAGTGTGTATACATTTTTGGGACACCCTATATATATATATATATATACACACACACATATATATATATATTTATGTATAGTGAAAGATTGACGAATAATATGACCTCATCAAAAATATTGAAAAAAGTATTGAAAAGGATATACGAAAACGAAAATATAGCAATAAAATGTATATAAATGATACGGTTGAACTCGATCTCATGAACATGATAAGTGGAGCCAAATTCAAAAAACGTACAATTACAACAAACTGCAAAACGACATCAATGGACTGCTGAAGAAACTACGCAACAGCAACGGTATTATAGTAAAAGCGGACAAAACATCAAACGTATACACCATGAGCCTTAAAACATACAATAACCTTATACACCGTGAACTACACAAAAAATACAAGAAAACTACAGAATCTATACTCACTAGAATTAATAAGGAAGGGCTTAGCATAGTAAAAAAAACTGAAAATATCTTATAGAACCGAGCCTCTAACCCCTTGTAACCCCACATTTAACCTAAAAGATCATAAAAATAATTTCGAAACAGACCCCACAATTAGATTAATATGCCCATCGAAGTCGGATATAGGTAGAATTAGCAAGTATATACTAGATAGAGTAATAGCACAAATCAAGGACAAACTAGTAATTAAGCTATGGGGTAACACTAACGAAGCAATAGACTGGTTCAGCAAAATAGACAGTAGGGAAACATCCAACTTCGTACAGTTTGACATTAACGACTACTACTCCTCCATCTCCCCAGTCACCCTAAATAAAGCGCTAGCCTTTGCTCAGAAAAACTTGGACCTAACCTCTGTTGAAATTAGAATAATACTAGCTGCTAGGAGAATTATCATTAGATTCGAAAATAGTTACTGGGAACGAAAAAACAGACAGAACAGCTTCGATATCACAATGGGATCTAGCGACTCAGCACAGGTAACAGACATAGTTGGAATATATATATAGCGCATAACTTACAAAAGGAATTTAATAACCTCCAAGGAGGAATTTATAGAGACGACACACTCCTTTTAGCTAAAAACTTAAATAATCAAAACATGGAAAGATTACGGAAAAATATCAGAGTTTCTTCAACAAACTAGGCCTAGGTTTCACTTTCAAACTTAACTCTAAAGAAGCAAACTTCTTAGATGTAACACTCAACCTAAACACAGGACTAATAGAGCCCTTCCATAAAAATATCGGGAATCTAGCCTACATTAGTTATAACTCAAACCACCCTCGGTCCATAATTAACTCCATAGCACATAGTATATCCCTCAGAATATCCCACCTATCTTCTAACTCAGAGATTTTTAACGAACACGCAAACTACTATAACATAGCTTTACATAAGGTTGGACATAAGGAGGGGCTCAAATGAATACCAGATAGAGACAGCAACAACAAACCTAACGACAGCTACACTACCCACACCTATAGAAATAACAAACATAGAACTAAACATAGAAATAGACAACGAGCACCAGAAATAACTGAACCGAATACTAATATAGGGACTCCTAGGAACTATAGAAAATCCAGAGATAGGAAATACTTATGGTTCAATCCAATATTCAACTCCCCTATAAAAACCAAACTACCTTCTACATTATTTAAGCTAATTGACAAACACTTCCCTAAACTACATAAATACCATAGAATCTTTAACAGAAAAAACTATCAAACTCCCTTACTCTACTGCAGCCAACATAGAATCACACATGCATAAAACCAACTACAAAAGAATCTCTAAAGAAAATAGCCTACCAACATACGCCATAGTACCAAATACAAAACGCAAACGCATAACAACTTCACAGCCACACACACATCAGGGCGCATCGCAACAAAACATCAATAAGCCTAAATCTCAGCCCATCCATAACAATATACAAAACCGTAACGGAGAACCTGCCCATAGGAAGGCCTCCAACTGTAACTGCCACCTGCTGCATAAGTGTCCACTACAAAATAGATGCCTGGAATGAAGTATGGTGTACCTGTGTACTATAAATTCGGGCAACTTAACATGGCACTACATAGGTTCCACGGCTGGGGCATTCAAAAAAAGATGGTACGTTCACAGATACTCTATAAAGAACCGTAGACTAGAGAACTCAACAACGCTGGCCAATAAAATCTGGCAGCTTAAGGACACAAACCAGGAATACGGGATTAGCTGGTCGAAATTATCGCGAGCCAGAGCCTACCAGAATGGAATGTCCCACTGCGGACTTTGCAATATGGAGCTGTTCCATATTTTAAAGTATGATAAGATGCTGCTTAATAGCAAAATAGAAAGATCAATTTTCTGTAGGCACAAAGCAGCTACCAAGTTCGCAAATTTCAAACCAACATGATTCGATCCAGCAATCTCAAAATTCGAGCTGAACCACCCGGATTTTAATGTACTGACTACATACCTCCACACTGTTATTAGCTGTCAACTGACTGACTGGTCACTAGATCAACATCATAAATCTCCTAACCTTTCTTTAACTCTGTCTCCTTAAAGCCACATCACCCCCATTAAGACAAGACAATCAGCAATCCGGACATTTACCACATACACACACATATATCAAAACTCTCCCTCTCAATGTTTATTCTCTATCTACCTATCTACTCCTTCCCCGTCCTTAGCCCTACCCCTTATGTCTCATCCTCGTATCTCTTCCCCTCTCACTTAATTTTTAATTTATTATTTTTTATCTTTTATCTGTCGTTTGTTACTATTTTTTATTCTCTATTCTAACCCTCTGAGATTTGACCACCACGTATGTATGTATTTAATGTTGCTTTTCATGTTAGTATTATATCCACCCTCACCACGTCCTTACACACACACTTACTCACTACCACCACTATTATCAGCAATCATATTCTGTACTTATTTTTACTTATTTTCTGCACCTGTAACTTCTTTACCTCTTTATCATTATCTTTTATTATTGATGTTATTGTTTTGATTCTGCGTTGTATCTAGATATGCCAATGCCATATGTAAAACCTCCAGTATTCCGATGATTTGATCAGAGGTAAACACCGTATTTAAGGTCGAGTGGCGCAACTTCGAGAGTTTAGCGACCTTTAGACTCACCTGATCAATGAAATATTTTTTAATACTTGAAATAAAACCCTTTTTGTACAGCCGACCATGGATTACCTATAACGATAACTTGTTATCCCATATATATATATGCTCATATGTAGCCGTGGGCATATCAAAAACAAAAACAATGCACCTTAAAACAAGTCTGATGAAAATGCGTCAGAGGATTATAATGCAGTCACTTTAATGTTTTTGAAATGCGCATAACAGGATTATATATTAAAAAGAGGATGTATATATAAAACCGTCCCTCTTCTCTATAATATTGACTCTCCGTCTGCTATCTTATAGATAAAAAATTAAGGGACCCACGTCGAGGGTGCTTACAATTAATTGACCATCTAACGTTCCTTTAATTGAATAATATTTTATATACATACATATATGTGCGTGTGTGTGTGTGTAGTTCAAGGAAACAACAAACGTTTTATTAGTTTCACGCTTCATATAGAAAAGAGGAAAGAATCTTCGATATGTCGGGCTTTAGCTCTTCTTCGGGAGTACAAAAATAGAGACAGGATCACAAAGGATAGATACAGAAAATATAGGTAGAGATCATGCCTAATCTGAAATCCTTCCTACGCCAGCTCCATTCCACCCTTTCCCCCCATTTGTATCCAATCCTCCTTGAATCTATGAGAGTCACGCCACTTTTCTAAGCTGATGTCTCCACCACCACCTCATTCCCCGAAGTTTCTACCTCAACTTCCACCCCAGTTGCTACTCAATTCATCCTCCACCTTAATCGCCTCCTCTTCAATTTTCTCGACCACCGACAATCACACAGGACGCCGAGCTCTGGGCAGTTCAGCACCCTTGACACATTTGTGCAGACTTGCCAACAATTTCCAAAAGCACGCTCAGTGCCAGCCTCACTCGGGCTGAATTATCTGCTCTACGCAGCCTACGGCACCACCATGTCTTGTCATCAAACACGCTGTTAAATATGGTGCCGTTGTGGTATGACGTTCAGACTTCTCCAGGACTGAGGCCCTCTGCCAACTTCACAACACTCAAATTTACCCCCCCCCCCCTCCCCGGTAACGGACCTCCCCTCCCACATCCACGACACTAATCCTGCCTTTCGGCTGTTTAACTGCTTTTCCTTTGCTCCTGGCCCCGCTCATCTTCAATATATCCTACTAGACATCAACTTTCTCAACTCTCTCATCCCTCACGATGAGGTCTCTGCGCTCTCCGACATTTTTTAGACATACGCCCTACACCCTACTCTAGCACTTCTACTCTTCACCGCCTTGCTGAGCTCGGTCTCAGTCTCAATGGTTTTTCCTAATGGTTTTATCTCTAAATTTCCCAGTAGAATATGACGTAACTCAATAATGAAACACGTGTAAACATGTATAATTAAATATTTTTTTTTATCACGCCTTGTATGTTTCTTCTAACATATTATAAATATGTGTGTGTGTGTGTGTGTGTGTGTGTGTGTGTGTGTGTGTGTGTGTGTGTGTGTGTGTGTGTGTGTGTGTGTGTGTGTGTGTGTGTGTGTGTGTGTGTGTGTGTACTCTTGCAAGGATCGAATATTTGTAGACCATTTTTAAAGACGATTACATGGATACTACTTTTGAAGGGCTTGAAATTCAAGCTAGAATCCAAAATGCCGTATCAGTAGCAGAAGCCCAACTGATCGTTAGACGAATAAAAAACAAAAACACAATGTATTACAGTAATATTACCGATTTTAAGTAGCAAAACATAAATCTTAGTAAATAACAATATCTATAAACAAAACCCCGTAGTTCTTATAAGTACATACAGTTGCTCTTTCACTCGTATCCATCAAACTTAATAGTATAGTGCCATCAATTACTATGTATTGCCATGGGTAATGGGTGATGTAGAAGCCATCAAGAAATGTATATTATGTGGTGTTTTACTATAAGCACCGATCATTCCGCTATAAGTACCAAGTATTCCAGCGATAGAGCAGACTACAGCAAGGTAGGCACATATTTAGTTTTTTTTTAGTTTCAGTAATGTGTTTGCAATAATATAAATTTGCCTTAAATGCATACGATTTTGTAACAGTGTCATTTCTACGTGCAGGATGATTCCTTGACCCACAAATATCCTTTTATTTGTGAAATACTAGGGTTGGTTTTAATATGATATCTATGGATTATTCCAGATTTTTTGCCAAAAATAGGTTATGGACTTTTTCATGAGATCGTCTATTATTCGAGTATATACGGTATATATATATATATATATATATATACCGTATATACTCGAATAATATATATATATATATATATATATATATATATATATATATATATATATATATTCGGGTATTACTCGAGTATATACGGTATATATATATATATATATATATATATATATATATATATATGTGTGTGTGTGTGTGTATGTGTATATGTGTGTGTATTTCGCACCTTGAACCTCTTTCAGGTAGCCCGTGCTCTGTCTTTATTTCACTCCTCTATTTCTCTATTTACACCTCACTCTATCTCCATATCTCATCCGCCCTCTCTCTCGCTTCTTCTCTTTCTCAGACCGAGACAGATATTTACACTCATGTACAATATAGATTGTTAATATTATTTAAAGCAGGCTTTCAAGTAATTCTAGGTACCTCTAGTGTCAGTGTATTGTTATTAATCAGTCAAAAAGCATTGATGTTTCATTAGCACACCCGCACGCACACACACACACACAAATATACATACATACATGCATGCAGCATGCATACATACATACATACATACATACATACATACATACATACATACATACATACATACATACATACATACATACATGCATGCATACATGGGATATCGCTGTCACCTTTTCATGTTAGGCCTCAACCTCTAATATTACCTATCACTTTCAGCTATTTGATATTGTATATGATGTCAGCAATTTTGCTATTCAATTGTTATGTTAACTCAAGCGTAATTTCAGGTTGATTATCAGCTATATCTTATCATTATAATATCTATATTTGCTCAGCATATATGGATGTCCTAACGTATCCTACACACTGTGCTGTTAAAGCAATTTGCTGAGTTGGCAACGTCTAGTTCTCCTCCAGAAAACCTATTACATGCTTTACATAGCATAGGTGTT
Organism: Eledone cirrhosa; assembly: GCA_964016885.1. Taxonomy (NCBI): domain Eukaryota; kingdom Metazoa; phylum Mollusca; class Cephalopoda; order Octopoda; family Eledonidae; genus Eledone; species Eledone cirrhosa. The sequence continues at coordinate 122,117,655 of OZ024741.1, read as the reverse complement.
CATTACCAATTGTTCTGTATCGTATGCTATCAATTGTGGTCGTAGTATGGTCGAATTATTAAGACGTATGCTTCGCGACCTTAATCCCTCGGGTCCGCTCCTACTGAGTGGTATGTTGGCATAGAAGCATGCACCTTAGACTCGGGTGGGCCCACAACCTGTGATTGGATAAACAGATGCATTGTATTTAAATGTACCCTCCCTTTCGCATTCTGTGTCACACTGAACCTCCCTGGGAGTGTACACGTATCTGTGGAATACTCAGTCATGTACTCAGTCAGGAACAAGCTGAACCTTTCATCGAGCAACTGGATAGTTTATTGTGGAAACCGATGGAGATCAAGTCCTTTCTATTCTAACAATTGTAGGCGCAGCATGTTTAAATATCTAATAAGTTTCTTTCATAATTTCAAGGTCTCAGTTTCAGTCCCACTGCGTGGTATCTTAGGCGAATATCAAATTAGCCTCGGATTAGACAAAAACGTGTGAGTGAAGTTGGGTAAGCTGAAGGTGAGAGGAGGTCCATCAGTTGGATTGTATTTGTAATTCTAATGCTAGCGTTTGATTGTGGGAAATTCTCAAACATATGCACTTAAATTTCGCAAACAGGCTGTTTGGTTCATCGAACAACTTCATAAATGTTCGTTGAAACTGGTGAAGGCTCATTCCTTTCAATGCTTATAATTGCGGACGCAGCATGACTGGATACTTAAGAAGTTCGCTTCACAATCATAAGGTCGGGGCTTTGATCCCACGGTGGTGTATTTTGAGCAAGTGTCATTTACCATAACCTCGAACAGACTCAAAACTTGTTAATGAAAATGGTTAGATGGAATCTGTTTGGAATCCGTCGAGTGGACTGTAACTGTAATATAGAGGATCAGCCTTATCGAATATTGTGTCAAGCTGATTTTCCTTGAGAGTTGATTGAAGATACGCATATCTCAGGAATGATCAATAACTGCCCGTTAATTACACGCTGATTGACTGCTAGCTTACCTTATCATTGAAACTGACAGAGGTTCATTCCGTCTTCATTTCAATGTTAAATATCTCAATATGTTTTATTAGGATATCTGCAGGCACGAGATATTAAAAAAGATTGAAAACAAAATAATCATAATGCAATGCTTTATCGAAACAGTGAGGAATGATCTGCATTTGTTTTCAGTGATCACATGAGGAGGCGGGGGCCCTATCTACTTGATCTTAACTCTGAATAAAAGGATTTGGATGCGCCTGGAATGCCTTTGAAAATATCTCTATTCAATCAAATATTACTTCAGGTTTAACAACAAAAATGACGACAACAGCCGCAACAACAATACTATCTCCAGTACCAGTACAACCACTAACAACACCAATTATCAAGTTTCATTGCTCGCATGATATTAGTTGATATTCACGTGTTCCTCCATATCACTCATAAGGGCACATACCAAATACTGACAAAGAATTTCTTTTTTTTTTTCAAAATCTGTAATGATTTTGTTTCGATCTTTTCAGAACAATACGGATGCTTTTATTACAGAGAATATTGATATGATTTCTATGATACAAACTCCTGTTTTAACTAATCTTTCTGTAAAGACTATTTCATCAAATGATTTGTATAAAGAGACAGCGAATCTTCTGCTAATTCTTGTAGGGTAGTAATACTGCAGTTAATATAGTTTCTATGAAGAACTGTCGAACACCATTCCTTTTTTCTGCTTTTTTTTGGGGGGGGGGTAGACGGGAACGTAACACCGAAATATAAAGTTAATGTGACAATTATTGCTTTGTTTTTCTTAGCTATATTCTCGTTTCACCACTTTATTTCAAACTTCCATTGTACAATCATAACCAAATACTCCTAATATTGTTATTAATCTTATTACTATTATTATTTGTTTAAATCTGATTTTAGTGCATTCGCACTGTAATCATTCTTATGTCTGTTTTTCCATGATTTTATGTATTGGACAGGTCTTCCCCAACGCACTATCAAACCATTGGTTGATTTCCCCTGACAATTCTTTTGTGAGGTTTAGCATTAAGAGATCAGATTTCACCCATTTCTGCCCATGTTTTTCTCGGTCTTACACTTCGAGAACCTCTTTGCAGTTGGATTTCATGACACTTGTTTATCCTCCTGCCGCCATCCATTATCTGTCAGTACCAGCGTAGTCATCTCTCTTGTATATTACATATAATTGCTCCTATGTCCACTCTTTATCTCAAATCATCTGTATTTCTTCGTTTATGCACATTGACATTACACACCCAGTGTAATGTCAAGTTCGATTCATTTCTTCCACTCTTTATACATTCTCTACACTCAATATCCATATTTTTCTACATGCCATGCAACATCGCAAGCCATACTTATGCATCATACAATTCATTCGCTCGAATAGAGAAACAGTTTCTTTGTTGCTATCAGAGGTAATAATAGCTCACTGAACGTTTTCCACCTTGTTTTTATTCTGGCTACTATGCTTGCTTCTAGACCCCCTCCCCAACTTCTCCACTCCTTAACAGAAGTTATCATCTACCCCTATAGTGCTTTCTAAGCATTCGAAATCATTTAGTTTTTACTAGTGCTTTTATTATTAACTACTGCTGTAAATTTACCACATAGAAACTCCATTTTCTCTGTCCGCCTGCCTCTGATCCCACGACACTTGTTTTGTGCATCCTTAATTATAGTTCTTGTAGTTGGTGTTTTTTTTTTCTTTTTGGAGGTCATAAACCATGTGCATTAGTAAATTCTTGCTGAGTCTTATTCTATGACCTGGTTCATATTTCTTCTTAGAACCACTTAACCTACATCATTAGTGATTTCGGGGGAAAATATTTAAGAACTAAAAGAAATATTAACACCCCCATGTTCCTATATCTCATTACAATTCCTAAGGTTTCCTTCCTATGACAAAAACTACTACTACTACTACTACTACTACTACTACTACTACTAATGCTTCTGCTGCTGCTTCTGTTGTTGCTACTACTGCTGCTGTTTCTACAACTACTAATATTATCACTATTAGAACCAGAGCTAGTTTCAGGTGTTTGTCTTTAGCATCAAGTCGGTACTGATTGAGTAGGCATATGATAAAAATCTTCCCAGTCGACATCATCCCATCTGGTTTTTAAACAATAAATCCGAACTATTAACGAAATTGTGTCCTACCATTTTAAACACTGGGATTTGTTTTATGAGAAATTTGTTCTATATCTAGCAACCACAGAAGAAAACCCTCGTCAGATGAGAACAAAAATGCATTATTGGGTGCAGCACGAAGACTTATTATACATGCCATGACCATATTTCTTGCGACATACAATGTACGTGGCCTGGTGGTAAGGACTTACGGTCATAATGTCATGGGTTCGATTCATGGACTGAGTTTTGTGTTGTGTTTTTGAGCAAAACACTTCATTTTCCGTTGCTCCACTATACTCAACTGAAAATGAGTACCAGCAATAGCTAGGGGGTTAACCCTGTGATGGACCAGCGTCCTATCCAGGGGGTTGTCTTGTACTCTCAGTCGCTTCACGCCACGGAAACCGAGCTAAGCTGATGAGCCTCCGGGCTTGACTTTAGACAAAATGGAGAATTAGTAGAGTCATTAGGGTGTTTAATAGAAGGGCTTACAATATTTGATCCGGTTCACTGCACTCGGAATTGAAATCTTGCTACATTGAACTTTGCGTTTCGTCTTTTCGAGATCGATAAATCAAATACCTGTCCAATTTAGGAGTTGATTCTCTCATTATCTCTAGTTTCAATCTCTCACTCTCTCTCTCTCTCTCTCTCTCTCTCTCTCTCTCTCTCTCTCTCTCTCTCTCTCTCTCTCTCTCATATATATATATATATATATATATATATATGTGTGTCTGTGTGTGTGTGTGTGTGTGTGTGTGTGTGTGTCCCAAGGCTCTGATACCATCAATACTATACACACAGAGCTGGCATATCTAAGAACTGACTAACTGCCTGATGAAGTCATAGCCATTCAATGGCTATCATCGAAATATATATAGCAGTAAATAAAGGATTATGAGTTCATGCAATTGTCTTATGTTTCTTCACTATATATATATATATATATATATATAGGAACGAGTAGGACCCCGACGGCTGAGCTCAAGCCGTTTCGTCCAGAATTAGCCGTCGAAACGGCTTGAGCTCAGCCGTCGGGGTCCTACTCGTTCCTATTACCCACTCTACTATCCTAAGTATTGAGTACTTTGGTGCGTTATGGTCCACCTGGTTCCTTGCCACATTTCCTCCGTTATATATATGTATATATATATATATATATATATATATATATATATATAGTGACGAAACATAAGACAATTGCATGAACTCATAATCCTTTATTTACTGCTATATATATTTCGATGATAGCCATTGAATGGCTATGACCTCATCAGGCAGTTAGTCAGTTCTTAGATATGCCAGCTCTGTGTTTATAGTGTTGATGGTATCAGAGCCTTGGGACATATGTACATATATAAGTACATATAAGTACATGTAAACCCGGAGAGGAGAGCTAATATTTAGTATTTTCGCAGATATATATATATATATATATATATATATATATATATATATATATATATATGTGTGTGCGTGTGTGTGTGTGTGTGTGTGTGTGTGTGTGTGTGTGTGTGTGTGTGTGTGTGTGTGTGTGCAAATACTAAATATTAGCTCTCCGGGTTTATATGTACTTATATATGTATATATATACAACCCTTATCGATTCCTCTCTGGAATTTGGTCTTTGTAATTATTAATACTACTATATATATATATCCCTTTATGCTAGGGGGTTTTGAATTGAATATGAGCAGTTTAAAACAGTCAGCTTCAGAAACGTTTTGCTACCAAATCGCCTGAAATTGCTTTTTACGATGAAAAAAAAATGTAATTTCAGTTTTCATTATAAACCTGTGATCATTTATGTTCCAAACAATACTTTATTAATAATGAGAAAGTTAGTTATATTACTAAATCTCTCCAAATTCTTGAATATTTTCAAAATGTTTTGAAAATCATAGGCAGTGTTGTTTTGTTATATTTGTTAAAGGAACTGATAATAAAAGGTTTGAGCTACTGAGCTGACACCAGTTACATGGGTCACTAAATAACTACCATTTATAACACTAACTATTATCTAAATCTAGTCAGCTGTCTGATCTATTTTAGGCATGATCCTACTACAAAATATTCCTATACATCTAGCGATTCTGAATTCATGCCTATTTGTCAGTCTAACACAGATCTCTTTTGTCCACTATATATTAAATATGTAGTAATGAATCAATGAAATCGATAGAGCATCAGAAAATAAAATATTGTAGTATTTTGTTACAGTGATTTGCCAGTTTATGACGGAGGACAGGCTGGAGGTATTACAGCCTCAGATAGGATGTCTTGTGGTATTTATTATGGCTCTTCGCATTCTGAATACACATCCCAGTGTGACCTACTTTGGTCGTAAAGTAAACCTCTCACCCACTTTAAAGCCACCAAGTAGACATTTGGATGCCGTTAGCAGATTGCACTTTGTTGCGAACATTTGAACCGGGATACCAAGCTGAAGGTAATTTGCGACTACTTTTCTACCAGTCATGGACGCCACAGGAACAGCATCATGGCCGATTCCCTTCTTCATGACTAAGTAATGAAATAAAATATTAAGTTCAAATCACTCCTGTGTTGAATTTATATTTCCTCATTCATGGTTGATACAATAAGTACTCGTCAAGTATTGGGGATGATATATATGATATCTAATCATGAAGGCATTCCAATAACAATTCCACTAAATAAACCATTCTCCACCCGAAGGAAATACCGTGGAATAGGTAAAGAAATCTATTTTGTTTACTATTCAATGTCTCCTTAGATAGTACAAAGCAAGTCAATTCATTTTTTTTTTAAATCAAGATTTATAGATTATAAAATTTTATTTCAAAATTCGTACTTACATCAAGGCTATCAAATGCACGTGTTGCCTCTCTAATCTCAGGGATGTTCGAATCCTAGATTAAAATAAATAAATAAAATTAAATAAATAGAAGATTTAAAAGAAATTTCTGACTCATTATAGCCACCCTTCTATATAATGGATGCATAACGTAACTAAAATTTGAGCGATTGGGTGGACATGATAATCTTCATAAAATGGCACATAAATTTTACAAAGAGAAAACTGCCTATTTTCTCCATACATGTATATATATATATATGTGGGGGAAGGACATGCATGTATGTATGTAAGTGTGTGTGTGTGCTACTTATTGGTCAAAATGGTTGCTCCATCAACATTATTTTATGATGTTTGCACAAAACTGGTATTTCATGTTCAAACTTTACTTGTGTGCATGCATGCATGCACATGTACCAGGTGAGTTGGTGGTATTTTATAAAACTTGTGTGTGTATTAGTATATATATATATATATATATATATATATATATATATATATATATATATATATATATCCAAGGAGAGTAACACGGAGTTACTGTAGGTTCACCCGGGTGAGCACTCGATGTTTAGGTTCGCGTCAGTATCGAGGTGTGGAGCTAAACAGAGTGTAGTATAATAAAACAAGGACGAATAGTTACTTCTGCATTACGTTTATTGGTTGGTGACGCGCGTTTCGCTGCTGATCAGCTCAAGGTTTTATCTATATCGATCTATCCCGACCTCTGCGGTAGTAATGTCATTACTACCACAGAGGTCCGACGAGCTATTGATTCCAGAGTCGGGATAGATCGATACAGATCGAAACTTGAGCTAATCAGTAGCGAAACGCGTGTCACCAACCAATAAACGTAATGAAGGAGTAACCATTCGTCCTTGTATTGGCAGTATCGGTAGAGGGTCTGATGCCATGCTTTGCAGCAAAGAGTTACGGCCCTTTATGGTCTGGGTTCAAATCCCGCCGAGGTTAACTTTGCCTTTCATCCTTACGCGGTCGATAAAATAAAGTAATAGTAATACACTGGGATAATTGCTGGCCTTGTGCCAAAAGAAGAAACAATTATTATATATATATATATGTGTGTGTGTGTGTGTGTGTGTGTATGAAGATGGATTGTCCCGCCAAGTACTCAGTAACAAAGGGTGAAATACAGAGTCCGATAAAAATAAATAGTAAGAATAAAATTTAAGAAAGTTATCAAAATATGTTAAAATTGATAAAATAAAATAAAATAAATGTTGTGTCTGTTAAACCGTGGTGGGAGACACTGTATAGATTTGCAAGTGTGGTTATGGGTATTGTGTTTATCAGTGGAAGCAGCTTGGCTAGTTAAACGCTAACATTCCGAATATAAGCTCTCAACAAGATGTTATTAAACAAACACAAATAATTAACCAATCAACAGAATTGTCTAATTAAATTAATTAGTTAATTATTAAATCTAGGAGAAAATAATACAAGTGGAAGCTTAATAATATCGAAGCTTTGGCTGTTGGCAAGCAAAGTCGACCTACAATAGGAATGAGTTAGCAAAGCACTCAATTAGGGTAGGTCCTCAATAACATACGTTTAAATAGCTTGACAAATTGAACATTGCCGTAGGCAAAACCCAACCACATATATATATGTATATAATGTGCTACCATTGTTGGAATTGTCTAACATATTTACTCCTGTTTTGCTAGCTAGGGACAAAAGAGGCAACGCCTTTAGAGGTGAATCAGCAACTGGAAATGTATGCATGACCTAACTATCGCGAGATACTTGTTTATACTTTAATATTGAAACAAACATGTACAATTTAGTATTTACTACCTTGCACCATGCATTTGCCTACATACAAATAACCACATACATATATAAAATATGACATTACCTCAAACCATGAATGTGTACACAAGCATGCAAAGACAAATATTGTGTTTTAAA
>OZ024741.1:122097239-122107239 GCA_964016885.1 Eledone cirrhosa | reverse complement strand
TTCTGGAGAATCGTAAAAGCACATATCGTTATATGCTTTTTCTATGAAAATTAGTAGTGGGCAGACTAATTTGCATAGAGTGTGAGTACGCACCGGTTCAGCGGAGACGATAAAAACAAATAACGAAACGAAATTAAATTTTAAATTTTGTTTCGTTTGTAACTCACTTTTGTATGACTGACGCTTAAACAATTAAGTTAAAAATGTACATCTACATATGCATACTGAAATACTAGTGTGCATATGAATACACACACGTATACATATGTAGATGTAACAAGTCTTTCACTGGTTACTTTACTGTGAGTAACCAAGCTATTCCGTATGTAAACACACACAGACAAACCGGTTTTTAGAGTCATACTGGTTTTCGAGGAAACACCTTTCCTCTATTCTCCAGAAAGCCAGACAAGGAATATTGAACTAGTTTCGTTGTTGTTACAACTCATCAGCAATATTTACCTATCTACCGGCCTTTCTGGAGAATCGTAAAAGCACATATCGTTATATGCTTTTTCTATGAAAATTAGTAGTGGGCAGACTAATTTGCATAGAGTGTGAGTACGCACCGGTTCAGCGGAGACGATAAAAACAAATAACGAAACGAAATTAAATTTTGTTTCGTTTGTAACTCACTTTTGTATGACTGACGCTTAAACAATTAAGTTAAAAATGTACATCTACATATGCATACTGAAATACTAGTGTGCATATGAATAGACACACGTATACATATGTAGATGTAACAAGTCTTTCACTGGTTACTTTACTGTGAGTAACCAAGCTATTCCGTATGTAAACACACACAGACAAACCGGTTTTTAGAGTCATACTGGTTTTCGAGGAAACACCTTTCCTCTATTCTCCAGAAAGCCAGACAAGGAATATTGAACTAGTTTCGTTGTTGTTACAACTCATCAGCAATATTTACCTATCTACCGGCCTTTCTGGAGAATCGTAAAAGCACATATCGTTATATGCTTTTTCTATGAAAATTAGTAGTGGGCAGACTAATTTGCATAGAGTGTGAGTACGCACCGGTTCAGCGGAGACGATAAAAACAAATAACGAAACGAAATTAAATTTTGTTTCGTTTGTAACTCACTTTTGTATGACTGACGCTTAAACAATTAAGTTAAAAATGTACATCTACATATGCATACTGAAATACTAGTGTGCATATGAATACACACACGTATACATATGTAGATGTAACAAGTCTTTCACTGGTTACTTTACTGTGAGTAACCAAGCTATTCCGTATGTAAACACACACAGACAAACCGGTTTTTAGAGTCATACTGGTTTTCGAGGAAACACCTTTCCTCTATTCTCCAGAAAGCCAGACAAGGAATATTGAACTAGTTTCGTTGTTGTTACAACTCATCAGCAATATTTACCTATCTACCGGCCTTTCTGGAGAATCGTAAAAGCACATATCGTTATATGCTTTTTCTATGAAAATTAGTAGTGGGCAGACTAATTTGCATAGAGTGTGAGTACGCACCGGTTCAGCGGAGACGATAAAAACAAATAACGAAACGAAATTAAATTTTGTTTCGTTTGTAACTCACTTTTGTATGACTGACGCTTAAACAATTAAGTTAAAAATGTACATCTACATATGCATACTGAAATACTAGTGTGCATATGAATACACACACGTATACATATGTAGATGTAACAAGTCTTTCACTGGTTACTTTACTGTGAGTAACCAAGCTATTCCGTATGTAAACACACACAGACAAACCGGTTTTTAGAGTCATACTGGTTTTCGAGGAAACACCTTTCCTCTATTCTCCAGAAAGCCAGACAAGGAATATTGAACTAGTTTCGTTGTTGTTACAACTCATCAGCAATATTTACCTATCTACCGGCCTTTCTGGAGAATCGTAAAAGCACATATCGTTATATGCTTTTTCTATGAAAATTAGTAGTGGGCAGACTAATTTGCATAGAGTGTGAGTACGCACCGGTTCAGCGGAGACGATAAAAACAAATAACGAAACGAAATTAAATTTTAAATTTTGTTTCGTTTGTAACTCACTTTTGTATGACTGACGCTTAAACAATTAAGTTAAAAATGTACATCTACATATGCATACTGAAATACTAGTGTGCATATGAATACACACACGTATACATATGTAGATGTAACAAGTCTTTCACTGGTTACTTTACTGTGAGTAACCAAGCTATTCCGTATGTAAACACACACAGACAAACCGGTTTTTAGAGTCATACTGGTTTTCGAGGAAACACCTTTCCTCTATTCTCCAGAAAGCCAGACAAGGAATATTGAACTAGTTTCGTTGTTGTTACAACTCATCAGCAATATTTACCTATCTACAGGCCTTTCTGGAGAATCGTAAAAGCACATATCGTTATATGCTTTTTCTATGAAAATTAGTAGTGGGCAGACTAATTTGCATAGAGTGTGAGTACGCACCGGTTCAGCGGAGACGATAAAAACAAATAACGAAACGAAATTAAATTTTGTTTCGTTTGTAACTCACTTTTGTATGACTGACGCTTAAACAATTAAGTTAAAAATGTACATCTACATATGCATACTGAAATACTAGTGTGCATATGAATAGACACACGTATACATATGTAGATGTAACAAGTCTTTCACTGGTTACTTTACTGTGAGTAACCAAGCTATTCCGTATGTAAACACACACAGACAAACCGGTTTTTAGAGTCATACTGGTTTTCGAGGAAACACCTTTCCTCTATTCTCCAGAAAGCCAGACAAGGAATATTGAACTAGTTTCGTTGTTGTTACAACTCATCAGCAATATTTACCTATCTACCGGCCTTTCTGGAGAATCGTAAAAGCACATATCGTTATATGCTTTTTCTATGAAAATTAGTAGTGGGCAGACTAATTTGCATAGAGTGTGAGTACGCACCGGTTCAGCGGAGACGATAAAAACAAATAACGAAACGAAATTAAATTTTATTTCGTTTGTAACTCACTTTTGTATGACTGACGCTTAAACAATTAAGTTAAAAATGTACATCTACATATGCATACTGAAATACTAGTGTGCATATGAATACACACACGTATACATATGTAGATGTAACAAGTCTTTCACTGGTTACTTTACTGTGAGTAACCAAGCTATTCCGTATGTAAACACACACAGACAAACCGGTTTTTAGAGTCATACTGGTTTTCGAGGAAACACCTTTCCTCTATTCTCCAGAAAGCCAGACAAGGAATATTGAACTAGTTTCGTTGTTGTTACAACTCATCAGCAATATTTACCTATCTACCGGCCTTTCTGGAGAATCGTAAAAGCACATATCGTTATATGCTTTTTCTATGAAAATTAGTAGTGGGCAGACTAATTTGCATAGAGTGTGAGTACGCACCGGTTCAGCGGAGACGATAAAAACAAATAACGAAACGAAATTAAATTTTGTTTCGTTTGTAACTCACTTTTGTATGACTGACGCTTAAACAATTAAGTTAAAAATGTACATCTACATATGCATACTGAAATACTAGTGTGCATATGAATACACACACGTATACATATGTAGATGTAACAAGTCTTTCACTGGTTACTTTACTGTGAGTAACCAAGCTATTCCGTATGTAAACACACACAGACAAACCGGTTTTTAGAGTCATACTGGTTTTCGAGGAAACACCTTTCCTCTATTCTCCAGAAAGCCAGACAAGGAATATTGAACTAGTTTCGTTGTTGTTACAACTCATCAGCAATATTTACCTATCTACCGGCCTTTCTGGAGAATCGTCTCCGCTGAACCGGTGCGTACTCACACTCTATGCAAATTAGTCTGCCCACTACTAATTTTCATAGAAAAAGCATATAACGATATGTGCTTTTACGATTCTCCAGAAAGGCCGGTAGATAGGTAAATATTGCTGATGAGTTGTAACAACAACGAAACTAGTTCAATATTCCTTGTCTGGCTTTCTGGAGAATAGAGGAAAGGTGTTTCCTCGAAAACCAGTATGACTCTAAAAACCGGTTTGTCTGTGTGTGTTTACATACGGAATAGCTTGGTTACTCACAGTAAAGTAACCAGTGAAAGACTTGTTACATCTACATATGTATACGTGTGTGTATTCATATGCACACTAGTATTTCAGTATGCATATGTAGATGTACATTTTTAACTTAATTGTTTAAGCGTCAGTCATACAAAAGTGAGTTACAAACGAAACAAAATTTAATTTCGTTTCGTTATTTGTTTTTATCGTCTCCGCTGAACCGGTGCGTACTCACACTCTATGCAAATTAGTCTGCCCACTACTAATTTTCATAGAAAAAGCATATAACGATATGTGCTTTTACGATTCTCCAGAAAGGCCGGTAGATAGGTAAATATTGCTGATGAGTTGTAACAACAACGAAACTAGTTCAATATTCCTTGTCTGGCTTTCTGGAGAATAGAGGAAAGGTGTTTCCTCGAAAACCAGTATGACTCTAAAAACCGGTTTGTCTGTGTGTGTTTACATACGGAATAGCTTGGTTACTCACAGTAAAGTAACCAGTGAAAGACTTGTTACATCTACATATGTATACGTGTGTGTATTCATATGCACACTAGTATTTCAGTATGCATATGTAGATGTACATTTTTAACTTAATTGTTTAAGCGTCAGTCATACAAAAGTGAGTTACAAACGAAACAAAATTTAATTTCGTTTCGTTATTTGTTTTTATATATATATATATATATATATATATATATATATATATATATATATATATATATAGCGAGAGAGAGAAGGGGGGAGAGATAGATAGATGTGTACATATTCCAATAAAAATTGCCATAATAATACTCTATCACTATAAATAGTAGTAGAGAATATCGTGTAATGTAAAGTGGGTGGGAGAAATCGGACCACGCATCTCGAGAGGTACCTCAATCTACTTTTCCGATTTTTTCAAATATTTATAGTGATCCACTATTATTAGTGTCCTATGTGTGGGGACGCATACTTATCAATTATCAAATTTCACCCAATGCTTCTTAAGACAGCTGTTTTGTTAATATATATGAATACATTTATGAGGGTGTTGTACTTTGCTTGAATCATTGGGGAATATGAAAAAGGGGATAGCCGTTTCAATGGTGCTAAGAGAGAAATACCAAGGCAACAAAGTCGGAAGGAAATTGAGTGAGAGAAGGGGGAAAATAAAACAAGACTAATTGATTGTTACCTTAGTAATTTATAAGTCGCAATATTTCGTATGTACCACCTATTATCAAGAGATCCCCAGGAGAAAATGAAATTACAGCTACTAGGAATTAAAATCTCTAGTTTCTCCGTGGCTCTGTCCTAGGGATCCCTTGATATTAGACTAGCAGATTTACCCGTCGTTGCCCGGGATTTGAAATTATGCTAAGAATATACAGCTAAGAAGTAAAATTATTTGTCCCCAACCTGTCAAAATAAGCAGAAGTGTTCAATAATTAATGCAAACTAATATTTAGTGCAATTTTGTACACATAAAACTATGCTGATAATGAAGGAAAACACTGAACAGGATGTAGTTATACAAATGATTAAAGACAATACACGTTGCAAATCTGTAAAAAAAACAGGCAGTTTTGCTCAAGTACAAAAAGTTGTAATGAAAGCAGAGTTGTATACAAACAAAAAAAACAATGAGAGTAGAATAAGAGAAAATGTATTCTTTGAGAGCATCCTTTGCTGTGTATGGTTAAATTTTGATCTTATAATCCAAAATATCCTGCATGACATATTCATTGGTATGTTTTGTAATGAGTAAGGTGAAGCCAAGTCAAAGCTGTAATAAGTGTTTTTGTTAACACTAAAGCACTTCAGGATAGACGATATTCTTTGCTTTTCTTTTCGGAACAAACGCAAAGAGATTATCTCTACTGCCAACTCGTGAGCAGGCAACGTAGAATTGTCCGTGCGAAAAGCAAGGTTCATCCAAGTGAATTTCAGCGACGGACAGAGTTTGACCTTGCAACTTGTTTATGGACATCGCAAAGGCAACACGAAGGGGAAATTGGGTTCGGCCAAAGAAAAAATGTTATATATATATATATATATATATATATATATATATATATATATATATATATATATATATATATATATATATAAATATATATATATATATATGAAATAGAATGAAACTAAATTTCATTTCTCATTCTTAGTACGGCACTTACTTAAATGTAAGTATGTATGTATACGCACATACATATATGCATACAGACGTACAGTAGTATGTATATATATATATATATACATACATGCACACATATATACATGCACGTATCGGTTTACCGAACATTTATTATAATGCTCGGTTTGTTTGTTTGTAAACAAACAAACAGCCCGAATTACGCCGTACAGTGTTTAGGCAACCACGTCACCTTTTTGTTCAACACTGACACAGGAACGATGTACTAGTTTCAAGCTTATTAGCCATCGTCAGCATCGTATACCTTCCTGGCAGATGGTTGAACGTCTGAAACTATATACTTTACTTATGCATATTAACGGCTGAGCAGCCTAATTTGCATATCGAGTGAGTTCAGTCGGCCGGGCACACCGAAAACAATAAATGGAATAGAATGAAACGAAATTTCATTTCTTACTCTTAGTACGGCACTTACTTAAATGTAAGTATGTATGTATGTATACGTACATACATATATGTATACAGACGTACAGTAGTGTGTATATATATACATACGTTCATGTATGTATATATATATATACATACTACTGTACGTCTGTATACATATATGTATGTACGTATACATATATATATATATATATATATATATATATATATATATAGAAATATATATATATATATAGAAATATATATATATATATATATATATATATATAGAAATATATATATAAAGAATTAAAAAGAACAGAAATATGCAGTAAAAGAGATTTATTCGGTTCTAACGTACGTTTCAATAGACATCAATTTGCCTAGATCTCGCTGCATCTATAATATTATATAGTTAGTAGAGCATTCGACATCCAATGCACAATCGATCCCATATCATCAGAGATTATGTTTACCGCACCAGAATGTTCAGGTTTTTATAGGAATTCATGTGAAGTTGAAGTAGAGAAGAAGGAGGATGTGACAAAGACGAGAGAGATAGGGGGGTTTTCATAGTTGTTGAGGTAAAACAGAGAGGAGGATAAAATATGATAATGAAGTCTAGATATGGACTAGTCCAACTGTGTGTGTGTGCTAGAGAGATGGTAGACGTTGATAGGTTTACGATCTATGATAGATGGAGGCAGGGGAGATTAGGCCAAGTGACTTGTAAAGTATGTAGGAGGAGATGTTGAATAGGGTAGATGTGGTTAATAGAAGGCATAGCAATAATCCATGGGGATAGATAGAGGAGGTAGAAGGAAGATAGAGGAAAGCAGAAGTCGCAGGATCAAATCAAGCCAGGTTTGTATTTGGAGAACGTAGCCTTGAGTCTGTGATTGCAATATAGAGTCCTTTCCGTTCTGTTGTTAAGAAGAGTATAATTCGATTTTAGTATGTGAAATAGCTCCATATTGCATAATCGGCTCAAGCTTCATCGCTCAAGCACTAGAGAAAAAATTCCGCAATCTACAAGGGGGTATCTACCGCGACGATGCGCTCCTTTTAGCTAAACACCTAAACAACCAGAAAATAGAAAGATTACGTAAGCAAGTTAGCGAATTTTTAAACAGTCTAGGTTTTAGCATTACTTTTGAGTACAACCTGACTGAAATAAATTTCTTGGATGTAACATTTAATCTAGAGACGGGGGAAATCCGCCCATTCCATAAATCTAATGAATATATTATGTATGTTGACCATAAATCTAATCATCCACCCTCGGTTATACGGTCTATCCCTCGGGCCATCTCCCTTAGAATATCACGCCTGTCATCTACCCCCCAGGTCTTTAGTGAGCACGCTTACTACTATAACAACGCGCTTAAGGCGGCTGGGTACCAAGACAAAATAGAGTACATAGATCCAGCACACCAATATAGAAATAAGGGCTCACAACGCACCAGCATAAATAATAATATAGGTACGATACACAACATACACTTTCCGCATAGGCATAGTCGAAATAGAAGCACACAACCCAACCAAGCTAGAAAGCGGAATCGTAACTACCTTTGGTACAACCCAATATACAATGCCTCAACATCTCCTAAAATTTCCTCACTTTTCTTCAATTTAATCAAAACACATTTTCCTCCTACACATCGATACGCTAAGATACTAAATCTAAGGTCTATTAAGCTTTCATATTCTACAGCACCCAATCTCGATCTAATTATTAAAAAACTTAACTCCAAACGATTAGTCAGCACATCCACACGAAGCACCCCAAACTACATTAACACTTCCTCAAACTCTCAACCACTGAATGTAAACCCTCCTGCAGCAGACACACATATAAACCTAACGCAATCTGTACAAGATAATAATACTACAGGAGCTGATAAGTGCAACTGCAACCTACCTGATCGTTGCCCTCTGAATAACAAATGCATGGAATCCAATATGGTGTATCAATGCACCGTTGAATCGGATAACCGAAGATGTCACTATATCGGCTGTACCTCTACCACTTTTAAATCTCGTTGGTACCAACACCGTAGTTCGATGAAGAACATCAAATACCGTTCCGTAACTACCTTAGCCAATACAATT
The DNA here is from genome assembly GCA_964016885.1 of Eledone cirrhosa. Lineage (NCBI taxonomy): Eukaryota > Metazoa > Mollusca > Cephalopoda > Octopoda > Eledonidae > Eledone > Eledone cirrhosa. The sequence goes on along the minus strand of OZ024741.1, from coordinate 122,098,519 downwards.
TGGCAGTTGCGCGAAAGTAATCTGCAATACACTTTGAAATGGACAAAACTCTCTAGTGCTTCCGCATATCGTGCAGGACAGCCTTACAGCCGATTATGCAATATGGAGCTATTTCACATACTAAAATCGAATTATACTCTTCTTAACAACAGAACGGAAAGGACTCTATATTGCAATCACAGACTCAAGGCTACGTTCTCCAAATACAAACCTGGCTTGATTTGATCCTGCGACTTCTGCTTTCCTCTATCTTCCTTCTACCTCCTCTATCTATCCCCATGGATTATTGCTATGCCTTCTATTAACCACATCTACCCTATTCAACATCTCCTCCTACATACTTTACAAGTCACTCGGCCTAATCTCCCCTCCTGCCTCCATCTATCATAGATCGTAAACCTATCAACGTCTACCATCTCTCTAGCACACACACACAGTTGGACTAGTCCATATCTAGACTTCATTATCATATTTTATCCTCCTCTCTGTTTTACCTCAACAACTATGAAAAACCCCCCTATCTCTCTCGTCTTTGTCACATCATCCTTCTTCTCTACTTCAACTTCACATGAATTCCTATAAAAACCTGAACATTCTGGTGCGGTAAACATAATCTCTGATGATATGGAATCGATTGTGCATTGGATGTCGAATGCTCTACTAACTATATAATATTATAGATGCAGCGAGATCTAGGCAAATTGATGTCTATTGAAACGTACGTTAGAACCGAATAAATCTCTTTTACTGCATCTTTCTGTTCTTTTTAATTCTTTATACACGACCCGGAATATAGCTAAACTGGAATGTACACCTATTTTCTGCATTTCGTTGAGCACCACTCTGTTGTAAGCTGACATTCCCCTACACGGTACATAACACTGTGTCCTGGAAAACATTAATGCACTCGTGCATAACCAATTAAATATATATATATATAGAAATATATATATATATATATAGAAATATATATATATATATAAGTATGTACACGTACATACATATATGTATACCGACGTACAGTAGTATGTATATATACATATACATACATGCACACATATATACATGCACGTATGGATTCACCGAACATTTATTATAATGCTCGGTGTATTTGTAAACAAACATCCCGTATTAAGCCGTAGTGTCTAGCAACCACCGTTGCTCGTTTGTTCAACACTGACAAAGGAACGCTGTACTATTTTCAAGCTTGTTAGCTATCGTCATATATACATACTACTGTACGTCGGTATACATATATGTATGTACGTGTACATACTTAT
>OZ024741.1:122062239-122092239 GCA_964016885.1 Eledone cirrhosa | reverse complement strand
TGGTGTTCTGTTTACTGCTAGATTCAGCTGACCATTCTCTCTGTTCATCAGTGGAAGTGGGATGAATTTCGGCTACGTTGTTGGTGAGCTGTTTGTTGCTAGATTTAGCTGACCATTCTCTCTGTCTGTCAAATTGTCTTCAATGGGGTCACTCAGTTCAGTTAGATGTATCAATTTACATCTAATGATACGTTTTGCCTGTTCATTTAAATGTTTTGGGAATTCTGGGTGTTTGGAGTTACACAAAGTTTTAGCCTCTGCATAAAACCGAACTTTTGGAGGTCTGATTGTGTGTATGCTTCATATAAATCTTTGTTGAGATCATAGCTCCAGTGTATACAATAGTTGTAGTTGCGATTTGGTCGAAGGAGACTTATACGTTTTGCCATGATGAGTTCGTCTATTCACTAATATTTATCATCTATATTTCAAAATACACGATGATCTTCTTTAAAATTTCGACAAAGTTTTGACATAATTAAAGTCGTTCACAGCTTGGGTAATATTTCCTTTCAGCTAGTTTTTAATTCTACAATTGTATTTTAAACGTATATATTTAACGTGCTCTTTTTTTTTTTTTTTTGTGAATCGCTTTGCAACGTTACTTAGTATATTTTTTTATGAATGTAATATAACAACGCTGTATTTATATGTTAAAATCTATGTTAAAATATATGTATCGTTCATATAAATATATTTACAGTTCAAAAACTTATGTAGAAATATTTTATGTAATCTTACCGCAATATGTAGCTCAATTTTTCCACTATATGGTATGTTGTCTTCATTTAAGCCGTAATTACATTCATTCAATAATAGGACTGACCATAACAGTCACCATTAGCATTTATGTATATATACATGCAATCATATATCTATACGCATACACACTATTACCACAGAGACGCATGCACACGCAGTGTGTGCGTGTCTGCATACGGGCATACGTTTGTAACTTTGTAATATTAGGAGAATTTGAGATAAGTCTCTGAGAATAGTTTTGTTGTCAGACCTAACAAATCTATATGACACATAAAATACAATTCATACAGTTGTATATTTCAGATGAATAGTTGATTATATATTAGAGAAGAAAATATGTGGATGGTTGCGATTAATTTAATACAACGATTAATAAAACCTACCATACTGTGCCATAGACGCTTAACACTTCGTGGGGTGGCTGGGGCACCATCTTGACATACGGCTTATCTTAGGCATTTATACGTATATATATATGTTGTGTTACTACTTCTACCAAACTCGTCCCATGGACTGAGTGCTCTACCACTAGGGATATTACCTTCCAGTGTTCTACCTAAGTTTATCCCGGGTTCAATCGGGGTTAAGTAAGTTACTCAATACATAGCAGAGTATAGATATTTAATATAGAAATGACTTCTACAGGACTAGAAATGTTTCATTCGGGAGAAATCATCAGAGCTTCCAGATGATTTCTCCCGAATGAAACAGTTCTAGAGGGGTGCGGACGATGAGGTGGGAAGCGGTGGTGGGGAGGGAGGAGGAGACAATGTGTTGGATGGTGGAGGAAACTTGTTGTTGGTAGAGGGGTGTGGGATCGGAGGGTAGAGGGCGGTAGAAGAGGGGGTTACGGAGCTGCCTGAGGGCTTCGGCCGTGTAGAGGTCCGCGCGCCACACCACCACGGCACCTCCCTAGTCCGCAGTTTGATGACGATGTCATCTCGGCTACGGAGGGAGCGGAAAACGAGGAGTTCTCCTCGTGAGATGTTATTCCGTTTGGAACGGTGGCGGAAGTCGAAACGATTTACGGCGCTACAGCTGGCATCGACGAACGCGTCCAGGGTGCTAAATTGCCCTGGGGCCGGCGTCCAAGAAGATGGTCGTCGGCCCAGAGCGAGAAACGGGTCTGGGGCGTTCGGAGCCGGTGGCGTTCGGCCGAAATGTGCCTGAAGCTTCGTGCGTCGCACGAATCGCTCGACTTCCGTTCGGGTGCGGAACTCGTCGCTGTGCGAAGTGTGGGGTATGAAGCGAAGGCCTCTACTAAGGAGTGAGCGCTCAGGTGCGGTGAGGGGGAGGTCAGGGGGTATGGTGACAACAAGTGATGGGGTTTGGGTGTGTGAGGGGGGAAGGGAGGGTGTGTTGAGGGGTGAGGTGGAGGGTGGAGATTGGGTAGGGGTGTGGGTCGAGGGAGGGGTGAGGAGTTGTGGGCTCATGGAGATGGGCGGGTGGTGGTGGATGGGGTGGTTGGGAGGAGTGAGTGTAGCTTGCGGGCTTTGGTGGAGGTGAGGAAGGAGAAGAGGTCGTGGTTGAGGTTTTGGATGAAGGAGAGGATGGCTTGGGCGAGGAGGGGGTGGCAGGTGGTGTTAAGGCGGAGGAGGGTGGGGATCAGTTGGTGATCAAGTTTGCGGAGGGTGGAACGGGAGGCGCGGATCGAGTTGCGCATTAGGAGGCGTGAGGATCGGGTGAGGATACGTTGCGTGGAGGGGGAAGCGGCGGGGGAAGTGTGGAAGTGTAGACGGAAGCCGAGGGGGATAAGGTGGAGGCGGAGGCAGTGGCTGAGGAAATGGATGTGGCTGGAGTGCCGGGTTTTGGCGAAGAGAAGGTAGGAGAGTTGAAGGCAGAGGGGAGATAGCAGGGGGGGGGGGGGTTGAGGCTAGTGTGTAGTTGGTGGAGAAAGGATCTCAGGCTGGGCATGGTGGGCGTTGTGTGAAAGCAGGAGGAGGGATGAGAAAGCAGGGGTGTGAAGCGGGACGGGGAAGGGAAAATGAAACAGAAAAACGTAAGGAGGGGAGAGTATACACAGGAAAAATAAAGACAAAAAATCATAAAGGTAAAAACACAGGCAATCGTGGACAAATATATATATATCTATATCTATAAGTATGTATACGTACATACATATATGTATACAGACATACAGTAGTATGTATATATATATATACATACATGCACACATATATATATGTACGTATGGATTCACCGAACATTTATTATAATGCTCGGTGTGTTTGTAAACAAACATCCCGTATTAATCCGTAGTGTCTAGCAACCATCGTCGCTCATTTGTTCAACACTGACAAAGGAACGATGTACTAGTTTCAAACTTATTAGCTATCGTCAGCAACGTATACTTTCCTGCCAGATGATTGAACGTCTGAAAGTATATACTTTCCTTATGCATATTAACGGCTGAGCAGCTTAATTTGCATATCGAGTGAGTTAATCGGCCGGGGTACCGAAAACAATAAACGGAAAAAATGAAACGAAATTTCATTTCTCACTCTTCGTCGGCTGTTACTTAAATATAAGTATGTATACGTACATACATATATGTATACAGACGTACAGTAGTATGTATATATATATACATACATGCACACATATATATATGTACATATGGATGTGCATGTATGTATACATATACATACTACTGTACGTCTGTATACATATATGTATGTACGTATACATACTTATATTTAAGTAACAGCCGTACTAAGAGTGGGAAATGAAATTTCGTTTCATTTTTTTCCGTTTATCGTTTTCGGTACCCTGGCCGATTAACTCACTCGATATGCAAATTAGGCTTCTCAGTCGTTAATATGCATAAGGAAAGTATATACTTTCAGACGTTCAATCATCTGGCAGGAAGGTATACGTTGCTGACGATAGCTAATAAGCTTGAAACTAGTACAGCGTTCCTTTGTCAGTGTTGAACAAATGAGCAACGATGGTTGATAGATACTGTACGGCTTATTTTGGAATGTTTGTTTATAAACACACCGAGTATTATAATAAATGTTCGGTGAATCCATACATACATATATATATGTGTGCATGTATGTATATATATATACATACTACTGTACGTCTGTATACATATATGTATGTACGTATACATACATACATTCTTAAATTTAAGTAAGTGCCGTACTGAGAGTGAGAAATGAAATTTCGTTTCATTTTTTCCGTTTATATATATATATATATATATAATCAAGGCACTTGTTTCAGCGGGGTACCAGGGGATAAATCCCCGCTCCCACTTTTTCAAACGTCTATGTCTTGTTTTTTTTTTATTTATTTGATATAAGTCTTTTTAAGCTTATTTTTTTTTTAATATATAAAATTTAATTAGCGTAAAATGTTGTCTATGTGATAGGGTCCGGGAAAGGCTCCATAAGCAATACAAACATGCTCCTTTAAATATCAACAAATGTTGTTTGTACCCATCACATTTTTAAGGCAAACGAGGCCCTTGTATATAATGGTCGATATATAATGTTCGATTCATTTGTAAACGAACGGCCCGATTTAAGCTGTGCAGCCACTGTTGAACAAACAGGTAACGACAAGTCACCGACACGGCACAGCTTCAAATCAGGCCGTTTGTTTACACACAAATCGAATTGGACATGCTTTCCAGCATAGTTACGTCGCTTTACGATCTGAGTTCAAATCCCGCCGAGGTTAACTTTGCCTTTCATCCTTACGAGGTCGATAAAATAAAGTACCAGTAATGTACTGGGGATTGCTGGCCTTGTGCCGAAAGTAGAAACAATTATTATTAATGTTCGATATAACCCATACGTACATATGTGTCTATGTATGTATATATTAAAGGGCGGTGCCCCAGCATGGCCTCAGCCGGATGGCTGGAACAGGTAAAAGAGTAATATATTTGTGTGTGTGTACGTGTGCATACATACATTTACGTATTAGGTGTGCTAGGGCGAGAAATAAATTTCTAATTATATATGTATATATATATATATATATATATATATATAACGAAGGAAATGTGGTAAGGAAACAGGTGGACCATAACGCACCAAATTACTCAATACTTAGGGTAGTAGAGTGGGTAATAGGAACGAGTAGGACCCCGACGGCTTAAGCTCAGTCGTAGAGGTCCTACTCGTTCCTATATATATATATATATATTGGTAAACGGAATAGAAAATGCTGACAAATTGTTCACAGTTGAAAAATGGTTTAATTAGGAATAAAAGAGTATTAGTGATTGTATGGGTTAGTATTCAGTTGTGGTTTTAAGTTTTTAAGTTTTTACCGGTTGCGCATTTCTAAATGCTTTTCAAAAATAATTTTGAGATAGAGTGTCCGTGTTGTTTGCTCTGATCTGATTAGTTTTGGGAATTCTACCTGTTTTTATGTTAAAAAAGTGGCTCCAGCGTTACTTTGGTGTTGCAAAAATTCTTGTGGTCAAAACAATTTTGATTGGTCGGTAGAGGTCATGTGAATGTAAAAAATTGATTTTGCGCCAAGACTGTTTTTATGTTAAAAAAGTGGCTCCAGCGCTACTTGGTGTTTGCAAAAATTCTTGTGGTCAAAACAATTTTGATTGGTCGGTAGAAGACAGAAATTGAACTTCTTAAACTGAGGGCCCAGACAAATGAGGAAAAAATCAAAACCATCGATGAAGAGATCCTCCTGGAAATCAACAACAAAACTGAAGGCCCCAAGGTAGAGAAGATCTCCAAATTATGGAAAGGGGACTGCAACAGAGAAGAACTGAAATCCCTTCAACGCTGGGAAAAAAGTGCCGCTTGGTTCCTACACTATGAATCGACTTTTCAAACGGATTACACCTCCAATAACCCGTTCATAAAAATAGGAAAACCCATAACTGAACCGCACAACAACTTCTCAAACCCCCAAGCCTCTAACAAACGAAGAAGGAAGCACCACACCGAAGATGAACTTCCCAACCTCGCTACCATAAGAAGGAACAAAAACCCAAGAAATCATCTCCCCCAGAATGACATTTACAACTTTCCCCCTTCAAGGAGACACCATACCAAATCACTCAACTACTACGCGGATGCCTCATCGTCAAACATAGGGAAAAGATACCACCGCCATGATAGATGTAACAACTTCCCCGCTTCAAGGGGACAGCAAGGTAATTACCATTTTCTCAACTCTCGCTTCCACAATACACAACAAATCCACACCACACGATACAACCAACAACGAAGGCCACTTATAACACCACAATACAACATGGCACATAGAAACACACACCCATACTCGCAGTACAGGAACACCCCATTCAATCTACAACCACCAACCCGAACCACATTTTACAACAACAAGGAATATAACAAACACAGGAGACCACTTAACATCAGCAGACAACCCCTCTACCCCAACCATTTTTTAGACACAGCACACAGATACAGGCAAACAAAATAACACAAGACAGGGAGGAGAAACCGAGAGTAATAAAAATTATCAATCTTACTAGTGCAGAACCAACACCCAATCTTATCAACTTACTCTCCAAAGGTCTTAAATTCACACCGACCCCACTACGTCCTAACTACTATGAAATGAAGGAAGACATCACAGACTTCTGTAGAAAGTTACGACTTAGTGAACAACTATTCGACCAGTACAATGAGGATGAATCATTAGCCAGAAATAGAAGCAATTACACCCATTCAAAAGGTAGAAATAAAATCCTGGACGAATTCTGTGAACACATCACAAACTTCCCTTACCAACACTTGCACAGACAAAAACACAAGCCAAACCTCAACAAGAAAGAATGGGAAGAATTAAATAGATTAAAAACCGACAGAACCATTACAATTAAAGAGGCTAACAAGGAATTCAGCTTCATCACAGACTTCACAAGTAAATCCAGCCTTTTCTACGGTATCCCTAAAGTACATAAAAGCGAATCAATAAGTAAGGCATGCAAGGAAGCCACAGACATAGTCATCAATGTCCCCTCACCCAATGATCTCAAATTAAGACCTATAATAGCAGGCCCCGCTTGCGAAACGCACCGTCTTAGCAACTTCATTGATACCCTTCTCAAACCCTTCCTCAAGCACATCAAAAGCTATATAAGGGACGACCTAGATATGCTCAATCACCTCCCTAATATGCCACTTTCTGAACAAAGCCTACTAGTGACGTTCGATGTAGTCAACCTATACTCCAACATCCCCCACAACCTAGGAATAGAAGCTATCCAATTCTGGCTGGATAATTTCCACAATGAACTCCCACAACGCATCAAAAAAGAATTTGTGATAGAGGGACTCAAATTTATCTTGGAGAACAATTACTTCGTTTTCAATAAAAACCCTACAGGCAGAAATCTGGGACCGCTATGGGAACGAAAACAGCCCCCACGTATGCCAACCTAGTCATAGGATACCTGGAAATCACCCTCTACACTAAAGTCCTAAACAAATTTGGAAACACCCTCCACTTACACATTGAAAGAAACTGGAAGCGATATCTAGATGACTGCTTCATCCTTTGGCACGAAAACATCGAAAAACTTAAAGAATTTCACACCCTTATAAATGGGCTCAACACGAATATTAACTTCACGATGGAATACAGCCATCAACAATTCCCCTTCCTCGACATCCTCATTAAGATCCATAACAAAAAAATAGAAACAGACATATACTACAAGCCCACAGACTCCAAGCAATATCTCCCCTTCAACTCTTGCCACCCAAGACACGTTAAAATTAATATTCCCTACAACTTAGCCAAGAGAATCTGTACTATAGTCTCCAATAAAAACATCTGCTACTTACGGCTACAAGAACTAAAGGACATACTCATAGGCAGGGACTACCCTGCATCACTAATTGACAATAGAATCCAACGTGCCCTAAAACTCAGTACCCAGGACCTTAGACACCCTAAAGTAAATCAACCGAAACTAAAAGCTCTTCCATACATCTCCACACACAACCCCCTCAACAATGAGGGCTTTGACACCATCCTCCAGAACATCCCTGTGTTGAAAAAGGACCATAGAATGAACCAAATTCTACGAACACACGATATCATAAAGAGCAACAGACAATCCAAGTGAATGAAAAACATCCTAACACATGCCAAAGTACTGCCAACCACAACAACGAAACCCACAGTAAAAAAATGCGATAGACCCAACTGTGGCATTTGCATCAACCTAATAGAGGGTTCGGAATTCTATTTCAAAGATGGACAACGTTTTATAGTAATACACAATTTCCCATGCGCATCGGAAAATCTAATATATGTATTAACTTGCTCAGGTTGTCGAGAACTATACATAGGCCAGACCAAAAACAGCCTCCGCCAACGCATGACTGTCCATAGATCCCAAATTAAAATACGGGAATACAGGAAAATACCACTGAGTGAACACATTGATACCTGTGCCGCCCCAAATCATCCCAAGTTCAGAATCTTTCCCCTCTACAAATTTAAAGATAATGCCACCCACACCCAGCGCATCAGCAAGGAATCTTACTTCATTAACAAATACGGACCCCGTCTAAACACTTCTCCCTAAGACGAACCCACAACATACACACGTCAACATACATACCTACATCAGCACACATCTCTACCCACATATAAACACAATGACATACGTAAACACACATGCTCTATGGTGCAACACAAAAAAATATATGTGTATATATATATATATATATATATATATATATATATATATATATATATATATATATGTGTGTATATATATATATATAGTGAATATATGTATGTGTATATATATATAGTGAATATCATTTCACACCTTTTATTGTTAAGATTTTTGATGTTCTATTAAGAGAACCGATTTTACTGAAAAAATCGAATAATGTACACCATTTTACCAGGGGAAAAAAATACTGGTCCACCCACACACACACACACACATATATATACACACACACATACACACGCGTACATTAACATACAAAGAGACTTATACACACACACACACACACACTTATCTTAATAGCCATTTGACACACATCCCTGCTAACCATTATCACAACATCGAACACCTTACTACTACTACTACTACTACACACACACACACACACACATACACACACACACACACACACACACACACACACATTTATTGTGAAAGAGTCATTTCTCAATCTTGGCGCAAAACCAATTTTTTATTCACATGACCTCTACCGACCAATCAAAATTGTTTTGACCACAAGAATTTTTGCAAACACCAAGTAGCGCTGGAGCCACTTTTTTAACATAAAAACAGTCTTGGCGCAAAATCAATTTTTTACATTCACATGACCTCTACCGACCAATCAAAATTGTTTTGACCACAAGAACTTTTGCAACACAAAAGTAGCGGTGGAGCCACTTTTTTAACATAAAAACAGGTAGAATTCCCAAAACTAATCAGATCAGAGCAAACAACACTGACACTCTATCTCAAAATTATTTTTGAAAAGCATTTAGAAATGCGCAACCGGTAAAATTTTAAAAACTTAAAACCACAACTGAATACTAACCCATACAATCACTAATACTCTTTTATTCCTAATTAAACCATTTTTCAACTGTGAACAATTTGTCAGCATTTTCTATTCCGTTTACCAATATATAATAACTTGTGTGCTACACCTCTATTCTTTTAACTATATATATATATATATATATATATATATATATATATATATATATATATATATATATATTATAAATAATATTTTATACACTTAACGTGAATATGCGACCATTCGTTTCGGGGTCCAGTTATGGCCACCACTCTATATTGGGGAAGGCTCTTCAAGGAGAGAGTCAGGCAATTAGACAGACAGACAAGAGAAAGATAGAGAAATGTAAAAGATATTTTGCGATCGTATACCCCAAACCTTAACCAATAGTCAGCGCGCCTTTTCGAGGAAGAATACGTGCAGGTAGTGAATTTCAAATATTGGAATGACTGGGTGTAATGAGTAATTGTTTCTACTTTTGGCACAAGGCCAGCAATAACCCAGTACATTACTGGTACTTTATTTTATCGACCCCGTAAGGATAAAAGGCAAAGTTAACCTCGGTTTGATGTAATGATTAATGCGGTAAATTTCGAAACTGAGCATGAGTGTTGAGAGGCGTAGAGGTGGTCATATATTGATATTAACAAATTACTCCCTAATGGGTCGGGATTGAAAGGCGCTGAGAAATCAGCTGAAATATCGAGATCATACGTGTAATATCTCGTTCTGTTCTTCATATGATCTCATTTGCAAAACAGGTTCGTTTGAAAATAGTTATTCTGGTGAAAGTTATCTCCCTTTGACAATCATTAAGACAAACAAGAGGGAAAAGGTAATAAAATAAAGATTTAATCATTGTCATTGGAAAATTACTAAATGAAAAGTGTTTTGGTATATGATCCGTTTCCTATATATTTGAATATATGTCTTAATTGTGGAATAGTGAAATTATTTTAGTTGTTTAGGTGAAGAATATACAAGTGAAATCGAAAATACGTAAGTAGTCAGGGGAGGTAATTCTCAGTATATTTCAGACTATTTGGTCCAAGTAGAATATGAAAGAATTTTAGTATTTTTTAGTATTTTTAAAGAGGCGATTTAGCAATATTTGTTCTGGGTCAATGTGTTCTGAGTTCAAATCTCATCGAATTGAACTTTACCTTTTAGCCTTTCGAGATCGATAGCTACAGTATCCGTCTAGGTTTGCAGAATTGTTAAAGAATCGGATAGGATGCTTTGCTGTATCTGTTCCGGCTCTGAGTTCAAATTTTGTCTCCTTTTGCCAGTAACACCGATCGGCAGATAGTATTAGCAAGGTAAAAACGAATGGCCTCATGATTTCCTTGAACAGATTTGACAATCTGTTCCTTTCTTTATCTTTTTAACTATACATATAGTTATATGCTACGTGCCTACTTTCATTAGATAAGCGTTGCGACTGACAGATATTATCAGCAATGGAAAAACTAATCGAAACATGGTTTCCTTTATCCGATATAACGATCGGTTCCTTTCTATTCCCTCTTATTCTTTCCTTCTATTTGAAATATAATTATTCGTGTGGCAGAGATTATTTGTTGCTCGATATCCGTTGATCTATACTTTTAGTGATTAAGACATCAGATAATTGATTCATGAAAGGTTAAATTATTGATATATGAATTTTCCTGTTTCTCAGCCAAACTAAATTATTTCACGTTTGAATTACCTGCCGTCCCCAAAAGCTAAATATATTTTCTTATAAAGTATTACGTGGTTTCTTTTGTTACTGTTGTAATCAAGTTAATAGAGTTTTTTTTTTTTTCATTCTTTTAAAGAAAAATATCTCTGCAATACTAACCTGATTGTTCAAGAAATCTCTATACTGAGTTTCTTCTTTTCTCACATCCTGACAACGAGATTTCATATTTTTCATGGCTTCATTAACAGATGCTCTATTTGATCCGAAAGGTGAAGCTCCAATATATTCCTGAAATTAAAATTTAAAACAAAAATAGCATGTTAATTAATATATTGGTTTCCTATGTAGATACATCGTAAATACACAGACCACCACCACCTCTACTGCAATGATAAATGTCTGAACGCTTCCAGATGTGCAGCGCACCCTACGCGTGCCACCACAAGGTCCCAGTGGACAAGGTAAACATACAAAGGTGTGAATAAAAAAGCAAACACGATCAATTGAACTCCATATATTCTTAGGTCAACTATTGGTATATATAATATAATTTGAATTGAAGCGAAAAGCGAAATCTGCTCGCAGATTTGGCTGATGAAATATTTCCATAGCAGCAGAATGCCAAAAGAATTTCTATGAAACAGAAAAGTGGAAGTTATATATATATATATATATATATATATATATATATATATATATATATATATATATATATATATATATATGTGTGTTTATATATATACTAGCAGCAGTACCCAGCGTTGCTTGGGTAGATAAAATAATATCTGCTTTGATGAAAAGGTGTTGGTCTTAGCGATTGCTTCTCGATGACTCATCTATGGCCACACACGAGACATGCAGGGGAGGGCGGTGATGACCTCTATCACTGATAAACGCGGGTGACTGACGAAGGGGCATGCTGGTGGAGGGAGTTTCGAATTTGAACGAAATCGGTTGAAAAATGTGGAAGCTAGAGCCGAAAAGGCGGAAATTTGAGTGAAAAGGTGGTATATTCGAACATTTAAGCGGCTGCCACGCCGTTCCTGAACAAAAAATCCAAAATGTAAAGCCACTTTAAGACGTGAAATAATCAGATCTAGTAGGTTGATTAATGTGGGAGCTAGAGCCGTAAAAGTGGAAATTTGAATCTAAAAGTGGTATTTTTGAATATTTAAGCGGCTGCCACGCCGTCCCTGAACAAAAAATGCAAAATATAAAGCCATTACAGAATGTGCAATGATAAAGTCTATTTTGCTTTAAAATTTGAACGAAATCGGTGGCAAAATGTGGGAGTTAGACCCCAAAATCTTATTTTTTGATACCTAAAAAAAAGGTGATTTTTATCTGCAGAATGACCCCGGAATAAAAAAAAACGATACGCTGATATATAGAAAACACTCCCCCACGACTAATCTATGAGTCTGACATTCTATAAGGAGTTACAGGAGTTACGGCACCATGATACACACACACACACACATACTTAATTTTATATATATACAGATATATATATATATATATATATATATATATATATATATGTAGGAGGTGAGTTTTAGTGTAGTACAATAAAGCAATGCAGATATCGGATAAGAAGCACTCTACAGTTTGTAGGACTGGAGTATACATAATATATAAGAACAAAAGATGGTTAAAGGAGTTCCATGTATTTTATTATGCGCATTTCAAAAACAAATATCATCATGCAATAATATTTGTGTTTTCATCAGATAAAACAGGAGGACATGATATGAAGGCTAAAAAACACTTGTGGATAGTTCAGTTTTAAATCAACATATGTTGATTTAAATATATGTTGATTTAAAACTGAACTATCCACAAGTGTTTTTTAGCCTTCATATCATGTCCTCCTGTTTTATCTGATGGAAACACAAATATTATTGCATGATGATATTTGTTTTTGAAATGCGCATAATAAAATACATGGAACTCCTTTAACCATCTTTTGTTCTTATATATTATATATATATATATATATATATATATATATATATGTGTGTGTGTGTGTGTGTGTGTATCATGGTCCCGTAACTCCTGTAACTCCGTATTGACATAAGGCGTTTCTTGGGCATTTTAATCCTAGCGGAGCCTATCTTTCTCTAGGCCTAGATGCATATATATATATATATATATATATATATATATATATATATATATATATATATTATAGACAACATTTGAATGTCGCATCATATCTCTCCGACAACATCTACGAACCTCGAAGCGTAGGAACCCGCTTCTCGAGCTAGTCTATCTGCATGAAACAGATAAGATCATGAGAGTTGGGAAGGAACTCCTTGAGAGATATTCCTTGTATGATAATCAAAATCTCATACCCAGGGATGTCGCTCAGCAGTATCGCAGTGAATCCATGGATGAAAAACTGCATGCCTATCAGCAAAAAATCATGCATGCATATGTTGCCAGGAAGCTCCAGAGTGAGAGAAATATAGATAAGGAAAGTAGTCTATCTTGGACCAACAACCGCTATATTCGCTCCCACTTTGAAGGATACGCTTTTGCAATCCAAGAACAGGAGATTAGCACGAAATACCTGATTCACAAAAGAGATAAGGATGCAGGCATAACACCTAGATGTGATAACAAGTGCAGACTCTGCAGAACTAACATCGAGGATATCACTCATGTCATCAGCAACTGTCCAAAGATGTCATCGCGGTACTATCTACCTATGAGGCATGATGTAGTGGCCAAAACACTGTACAATGCAGTTCGTAAAAAAGATAGCCCTGATAATAAACACATTAAAAGCTACAACAATGGGGGAGACATCCATGTACATAATATGAAAGAGTACTGGTGGAATGTTCCAGTAAAAACCCCAATAAAATGCAGGCATAACAGACCAAATATTATGATATGGGGCAGGAAGAAGAAAACATGCACAGTAGTGGAAATTAGCTGCCCACGATTAGTGAAAAGGAGAATATTTATGCAGAACTGATGAGAAATCTGTAGATACTCCACCCTGATTATACCTTCAGATTTATACCTGTGATTATTGGGGCACTGGGATATGTTAGTAACTGCCTCAATACAAATCTTGAGAAGCTAGGCTTCACAGGAACAGAAAGAACACAACTAGTTAGGAAATTACAAGTACAATCCATTAATGGAACAGTAAAAATATGTAAAACATTCCAAAAATGTTGCATCTAATAACTGCATATACACATGTACAGATACAAAGCATATACACATGCACACATACAACTCAAAACATCCACACATACAATAAGATCCATATCTACACAGGCATGCATACATATATATCTACCTAGTTGATGTTGTGTAAATTCCAATGAGAAAGTCTTGTGTCTATGTTAGAAACCGACTCTCTCTCTATTGGTAAAACTTTGTGAAATTATAAAACCAGAAGAACATACATACATACATACATACATACATACATACATACATACATACATACATACATACATACATACATACATGGTGGCTGCCAACTCGTTTTCGAGTACGGCCACTACTTTATATCCATGTAGGAGAACCCCTACCGATGCGCTATACGGGTGTGACTTTTTAGTCCAGCCAGCGACTTGAAAACTCTCGTACAAACACTACACTTGTGACAATTATTGACACATAGTGCTGGGCCCATGGTACCATATGACGACAAGTGCAGAGAGATCTCCAGATATAAAGCAATGCCTGTGCCGTGAAGCTTTTATATTGAGCAAAGGCACTGCACAAAGCCAGTCCCACTCTCTTAACCAAGATGATATTTACCAAAAAGAAGAACAAGTCAACATCATTGGATACCATCAGGGTTGCAGGTGTTATATCAGAGTTTTCCTTCTCCTAGAATTCTGCCTTGACAAAGGCTAAGGGGTCATCTCTCCCGGCGATTTTGGATGGCCATTGACTCTTAAGAGCCCTTTGACAGGTTTTGTTTTTAGTCCTGCAGGATGTCCAAAGTCACCCTCCTCATCAAGAAACCTTTAGTCGCCAGTTTAGTTGCCAGTTTATTCGCCAACATACATCCATACATACATACATACATACATACATACATACATACATACATACATACATACATACATACATACATACATACATACATACATACATACATACATACCAGAAGTAGAAACAATTCTGTTTTAGAGCTAAACCTACCTGTGTTTTCTCGGCCCACCCCGAACATTCTTTGATTTTTTCCATGCTTTCGGGTGACAAATAACTGTCATCGTTTTCCTGGATAATTTTCGATTCAATTGATTTCATTGTAACCTGGAATTATAGAATAATAAAATTATGGGATGAATCATATTTTGAACAAAACCGGAATCAACGAATTCAAAACAAGGATAATATTATTGGTTTACATAAGATCGGTGGGTTGACAGTATTAGTAAAGGTCGGACAACATGCTTTGCAGCATATAGTTACGTCCCTTTACGTTATGAACTTAGATCCCGCCAAGGTTAGCTTTGTTGTTTATCCTTACGGGTCGATAAAATAAAGTACCAGTAACGCTCTAGGGCCGATTTAAACGGCTTTCCACTCCCCTCAAATTTGTCAGTCTTGTGCATGAACCAGTTGGCAATATCGGTAGAAGGTCGGACACCATGCTTTGCAGCACAGAGTTACGGTCCTTTATGATCTGAGTTCAAATCCTGCCGAGGATAACTTTGCCTTTCATCCTTACGGGGTCGATAAAATAAAGTACCAGTAATGCACTGGGATAATTGGTGGCCTTGTGCCAAAAGTAGAAACAATTATTTCTTTATATGCGAGGTGATGAGATCAAGTGAACTTGTTGGTTTTGATATCTTTTGTTCTATATCATTTACACACACACATACAAGCGTGCACATTCTCAGACTCAAACACACACACACACACACACACACACACACACACACACACATCACTGGCCGCTGGTCTCTCTCCTTTGAGGCATTTTCGCCCATCGCTTTCTTTGACAGCATTTGACTGCTTTAACGTCTGTTCTAACGATGAGTTTTCTCATTTTTATATGTATATATATTTTCTTAATTTATACAACTACATATATATATATATATATATATATATATATATATATATATATATATATATATATATGCGAACATATATATATATGTTCGCATGCCAACATAAGAGCAAGAATGAAGTGTTCATTCTACTGACATGGCTATATAATTGAGGCTTGTTTGTATAATTGCAAACTAATCGAATGTTATTATTGGCAGTATTGGTAGAGGGTCGGACGCTATGCTTTGACGCATAGAGTTACGACCCTTGACATTCTGAGTTCGAATCTCGCCGAGGTTAACTTTGCCTTTCATCCTTACTGGGTCGATAAAATAAAGTACCAGTAATGTACTGGGATATTTACTGGCTTTGTGCCAAAAGTAGAAACAATTATTAATATTCGAAAAACTCAGATTACATTTATTGTATTCAGCCATGTAGAGCGAAATTTTCCTTTATATATATATATATATATATATATATATATATATAATTGTTTCTACTGGCACAAGGCCAGCAATTACTTCGTACATTACTGGTACTTTATTTTATCGACCCCGTAAGGATGAAAGGCAAAGTTAACCTCGGCAGGATTTGA
The DNA here is from genome assembly GCA_964016885.1 of Eledone cirrhosa. NCBI lineage: Eukaryota > Metazoa > Mollusca > Cephalopoda > Octopoda > Eledonidae > Eledone > Eledone cirrhosa. Next base: position 122,075,636 of record OZ024741.1, on the reverse strand, counting down.
ACTCAGACTGTAAAGGGACGTGACTTTGCTGGAAAGCACGGCGTCCGACTCTCTACCAATACTGACAATCCACCGCTAGAGAAATCTTTACAACTATATATATATATAGTTGTAAAGATTTCTCTCTTAACGCTTGACCGGCTTGGCACCCACAGGTCAAACAGTCATCTTACTCTCTCCCCTTTGTTCTACAGGCTAGTTCAGCCCCACGTCCGCCCCCACCACCACCGCTATGAAGGAATTTAACCATGTACATGGCATCCCAAAATCAGTGACCACTCCCCGTGACAGACAAGAAAAACAACAAATTTTTAGGATTGTTTGATTCGATATTTCTGCTTTTTTTATTTTGACTGCATGCCCATATATGGACTGTACCCCTTGATAAGTTCAGCTAGATTCCTACCGTCTTAAAACTATTGACTTAGTTCGGATCTAGCTGTCGAAACGGCCGGAGCTCAGCCGTTGGGATCCTAACTCTTTTCCCATATATATATATATATATATATATATATATATATATATATATACAATGCAGAGAAAGTTGGCCTGCGCATCAGTTGTGAAAAAACCAAGACCATGTCGACAGGTGACCCTCCAAATCTTCCCATCATGGTTGGTCAGCGCAACATTGAATGTGTAAACCACTTCCAATACCTTAGCAGCAACATCTCTAACGATGGGGATGCTGAGGTGGATGTGCGCACAAGGCTGGGAAAAGCAGCGGCAGTCTTCCAGCGACTCCGTCCGGTATGGTCCAGGTGTTCCATCGGCAACGCCGTCAAATTCCGTGTTTACATGTCCATTGTGGTACCAATAGCGATATATGCCTGTGAGACATGGAAGCGTACGGAAAGTGTATGTAACAAGTTTGATGTATTCCACCGTCGTTGCATTCGGACCATATTGAAAGTTTCATGGAGAGACCAAGTTAGCAACGAGGAAGTGATGAGGAGGTCAGGATTGGAGAGGTTAAGGGACATTGTCCGGAAAAGGAGACGGCGGTTCGCGGACCACATCCTTCGTTTGCCGGCAGATCGACATGCTCATATTGCCATGGATTGGGTACCAGAAGGTGGCAGGAGAGAACGGCGAAGACCACGAAAAACATGGCGGAGCACATTCAGGGAGGACCTGCGGGAGATGGGAATTACCTGGAGAGGTGCTAGAAGGGCCGCCAGTGACTGGATCAAGTGGAGGAAGCTCGTCGCCCAATGTTCCACAAGGGACGGGAGGAACTAAGACTAATATATATATATATATATATAATAAATGTAATTTGAGTTTTTCGAATATTAATAATAACATTCGATTCGTTTGCAATTATGCAAACAAGCCTCAATTTTATAGCCATGCCAGTAGAATGAAGACTTCATTCTTGCTCTTGTGATGGCATGCGGACAGAACTGCAGACACTAATGTTTCTGGGTATCACCCAGCATCCATACAGCTCACTGTTCACCTGCCAAACTGTCAGAGCTACTGACATGGCTATAAAATTGAGGCTTGTTTGCATAATTGCAAACGAATCGAATGTTATTATTCGAAAAACTCAGATACCATTTATTGTATTCAGCCATGTAGAGCAAAATTTACTTATATATATATATATATATATGTATATATATATATATATATATATATAACAACTACATAAACGGAGAAAGCTATTAGCGATACTCCGACCAATTTCGAACTCACTCAACAAACATTAGGAAATACCGGAGTATATTCCCAATTAAACGTTTGGAGTGCTAACTATATTGTATTGTGTGGATAATTGGCTGTATTATTTTATATGAGATATATTAAAGATATCATTTCCCAAACGAATCGTTTCATTGTAAGATTTCTACATGGTGGGTGAAATTATACCAAGTTATGTAGAAACTTGTGTAAGATCAATGGATTCTTATGCAAGTGGGCTCTTATAAATCTTCAGTGGGTGCCCAATAATATTAATATTAATAACTAAATCAACATCAATATTTAGCGATAATCACCATCAGTGCTAGAAAGAGCTGTTAAGTTGTAAGTCCAGTAGTTCGAAAGAAAATCTCACACTGTCCCCAAAATGGGAGGAGGAGGCTACCGTGAAAAATAATACACACGCAGGTCATTGAACTCTGACAAGAATTCAAGCCTCCTGCGAAGAACTCAATTGGACATTAAGAAATACCGGAGTATATTCCCAATTAAACGTTTGGAGTGCTAACTATATTGTATTGTGTGGATAATTGGCTGTATTATTTTATATTATATATATATAGAAGGTTATTTAAAGTAGTCCATCTAATTTGTAATTGCACTGCGGCAACCGAAGTTGAATTATTTAACGCAGTCCATATACACTCAATAATACGAGAAATACATACATGCATACATACATACAGTCAGACAGATGATACAGCACGTCTGGGGGTCAGATCCGGACGTGGGTCTGTGAATAACGTTTTTCCTATTAGTCGAGTGGCCTTTGAATTACAAAAGTAGTTTATCTGACGGACTTCCACACAGTTCCCATCTATCTATTCTCATTCATAAGGCCATGAGTCGAACCAATGCTATGATAAAAGATACTGCATCCAAAAGCCACGTTATGGGCTTGAATCCCGAACGTCATAATCATGAAACTACCTTCTTAATCATTCGTCTTTGGCGCTCCTTTCGTATTGAGACAATAAAAGAACAGGAAAACCAGAAATATTTTGTTATCTCGGTAGTAATAATAAATACAAAGACCAAAGTCCAGAGAGGACTCGATAAGGGTTGTATATATATATATATATATATATATATATATATATATAAATACATAAAAACCCGGAGAGCTAATATTTAGTATTTGCATATATATATATATATATATATATATATATATGTATGTATGTAAAACGTAAACAGAAATAACAACACAATCGGTACAGTATATGGAAGGTAGAGAGAGAGAGAGAGAGAGAGAGTACGTTAAATATTCAATCCTCTAAACCACCAAATTTCACAGAAGAGACTGTATCTACGTTCTATTATGGTATTAATTTTGCCAAAAATAATGAACATTTATCTGTGGATGTGACGTGAGCTTTAGAGAAAGAGGTTAGTTCTCATCATACAACTTCAGTGATCTTCACTTTATTGACGTAGCAATGTTTAACTTCACGGGGTGCTCAAAATATATATCTGGAGAAAAATAAAATATCTAATGGCATATATACGCCATTTTCTTAAATAAAAAAGGTCGTATATACGAGGTTGAGCTACATGATTTAATAATATTAGGCGCAGGCCCCAAATATTTTTCAAACATTATGGACTGCAGAATGTGTCACAACACGAGGTGTACCAAATGAGTGGATATCTTGCTTGAATGTGGAAAATGGTATCCCGTCAGAGAGCCTACCATCACTGAGTTTGAAACCAGCTGTCTCCGGTTGTCCTTGTCTTTAATCCTAATTAAGAAATCTGTACATTTTCCTAGCATGTTTCTCGGCGTCATCAGACAGACCTGTTAATTTCTTGGCAATTACAAATGACTTCTAAATTTGAAATTTAAATGTTAGCACGGCAATCAAATAAGTGATGGCACTAGTTAACATCGAATAGACTAATTGGTAAAGATAATCAAGTTAATTGCAAAATGTTTTTTTTTTCTTTTTAATCCGGCATTAGAACTAAAAGTGCAAATGTCAAGCTATTCTTATTATCAGACATATTATACAAGGTAGGAAAACAGTCTTTCTACGTGCCCTCAGTTTAAAGCAGATATTTATATAGGTAAAGGATTATAGGGCAGCAATACACCTTAATAAATAATTTGATTTGAAAGAGAAGAGTGAGAAATATCAAAGGAAGACAAAAGGGGTGGGAAAATAACACAACTTAAATATGGGATGACAATATTTTACACATCTTCACACACTTATTTGAATATAGAGCATTTTAAACTGAATGTAATTATTTATATTATCTTTCTTATAAAACAATATCTCCCACCACACACACTCACAATGCTTTTGAGAAAGGCGTGAACTTTATCCATTGTTCCTTTCTGTTTTATTAAACGTTTTCAATGTGCCTTCATTAAGAAGTCAATCTACTCAGAATTAGAAATCAAACAGAATGATTTGCAGTTAGCTTAGAAAATGATTATTTCGTCCCAACAGTAACAGTAGATCAAATATGACCTTTCAATATAAACAGAGTTCATGTGCAGGATGCTTGTTTTCAAAACCAACTCTCTGAATTCTGGATTAACATATTCGTATGTGTGTGTGGAAACTGTGTGGTAGACTTCCGTCAGTTCCGATGGCGAGTGTTCCAGTTGTTTGATGAAAGAACTCGTAAAATAAAAGTGAAAATGGCTTAGCATTACTCTAACACTTGTATTCTTAACGCAATTCCCAAGAATATCCATCGTCTTGGAGTGTGTGATAATGTTGTGCCTCTGAATCAGAGGAACAACTCATATGTCCTTTCAGCTGTGTGGTGGAGTGGAGCAGATTCACATAACAAATATCGAATACGTTATAGAACAAGCTCAGTCAAGCTAGGAATACCATTTTAGCATTATCCCAAGATGTATGTATGTATATATGGACCCGTTTCACCTGAGAGGGGTCGTAGGGGCGCCATATTGACATGCAGTGTATCTAGGGCATTTCTAGAGCCCATCTCCTCTCCAGATCTGAATACAGTAGATTTCTTTTAGGGGATAAAGAGTGAGAGAAAGAAATTGAGAAACAGATATAGAGGAAGAATAGACGCCAGTACTAGACTGATGCTTTTTACCCCCTTAAATGGATGAAAGGCAAAGTTGATGTCGGTGGGATTTAAACTCAGAAAGCAAAGAGTTGGATGGAATACTTCACAGCATTCTATCCGACGTTCTAACAATTCAGTCAACTCGCCGCCAAAAAGATATATACCAATAAGATAAATGTCTAAGCAATTAGAGTGTTCGGTTCTTGATCGTAAGCTCGTGAATTCAATTCGCTGGAGTAGTACATTATTTATTTATTCAGAAAGCACGGAAAGCAAAGTAAACTTCAACAAATTTCATTTTAGGGCGGTTAATTTAAAATATTCTCACAGTAACGTTCTAGAACGATTGATACCTTTCCCATGAATGTGCTCATAGAAGATAGGAAATATAGCTATTTAAGTATTTATCTCAATTATTTACTCCACAAACTATCGGAAGGAAATATGTCCTAATTTAAGTGTTAGAATATATTGATATTTATTATTTGGTTACGGGCTTAGGCAGAAATCTTTATATTTGTAGAGGAAGCAAACATGGTACATTGTAATGTTCGTATCATTACAATGACTTTAAGTTAAGTGAAACTTATATAATTGGACCGACTGCAAAACAAACACAAGAAAGAGCTAGATTTTGAACCAAGGTCTCCAACATCCGGTGGGGGTGTGCGTACGTATGTATATATGAGTCTGTGTGCACATATGTGCGTGTGTTGGACTTCCGTCGAGTGTTCCATTTACTTTCTTAACGGAACAGCATGCGCATGAAACTAAAGTACAAATGACTAACCATTGCTTAAATAAATTAACGATCCAATTTTATTTTGTATTTTAAATTTAATTCTTTCTACTACTTTAAAAAACAGAAAATAAATATATAAATATAATATACCGATCGCTATTGAGAGCAAACCACCGGATATGTGTTGAGCGTCCATCGGTTCGAGTTATTCAAACAGAACAGAACAGACTACTTGTGAAATTAACGTGAATGTGACTGAGCATTTCACATACACGTATATCTTTAATGTAGTTCTCAGGGAGATTCAGTCTGACACCAAGCGTGGCAATCTGGATCTTTGAAGTACAGGCACAACACATTGTCACCAGGTAATGAACTGGAGCAACAGCAAAATAAAGTGTTTTACTCAAGGACACACTGCAACGCCGGGAATTGAACTCCTGACCTTAAGATTGTGAGCCAAATACATCTAAGCATTTCCTTACGCGTTTTCACCAAACGACATAATTGTTTCTACTTTTGGCACAAGGCCAGCAATTTGAAGGGAAGTGGAACATCGATTAAATTGACCCCAGTGCGTTATTGGAACCTTATTCTTTCAAGCCCGTAAGGAAGAAAAAGCAAAGCTGACCTTGGTGGGATATGAACTCAGAGCGTAAAGGGGCGTGACTATATGCCGCAAAGCATTTGGTCCAGCATTCTACAGATACTGCCAATCCACCACCCCTGCCAAAGGACATAGTAATGGTTTCTAATTTAGGCACAGGGCCAACAATTTCGGGGGCGGGGAGAAGAAAGTCGATTAAATTGACCCCAGTACGTTACTGGTACTTAATGTTATCGACTCCGAAAGGATGATAAAGCAAAGATAACATCGGTGAGACTTCAACTCCGAGCGTAAAGTGACGAACCTATATGCCTCAATACATATCGTTTGATGTTCTACAGATACTGCCAATCTCCCGCCCTGCCAAACCACATGACACACAACTAAATGTAGTGCATTATATTTTGTTACAATATGAAATGAAAAAGGTTCCCATGCATATATGTTTGAATAAAAGAATCCCTTCTTACTACACTACAAAGCCAGATAAATATGGTTATTTACGCTTTTGAAAAGTAATTAAACGCAATCGAATTGTTGTTTGAAAGAAGTTATTTGCGTGAATATAGATTGTATTTGAATAGCTCTCATGTCGTTTGTATAAAGTTTGAAATACTTCATTCAGTTTATTTCCTTAGACTTTTTGTTATTGTTGTCTTTTTATTTATTTCAAAGACTGACTGAAAACAGAAGCTAGCGTCTGAAGTTAAGCGACACCGACTTGAAGGGAAAATAACTGGCGTCAAACTGTTTGAAGGGGAGATGATAGATTCATTGGGGATCTGAACACTTTAAAAACGAATTAACTGAATATCTTAGAAGTTGTTCTAGTTGTTCGATCTTTGGAACATCATGCCCGTTAAATTAGTGTAAGTGGCTAAGCATTTTAAAGACATACGAGTATATACCCATAACGTAATTCTCAGGGAAATTCATCGTGACTATGCAAGTACATCTATCTTAAGGGGCTGTCCAAGAATTTCTGTTTACCAAGGTAAATGACATTTTCCCAAGATGGTACGCAGTGGGATCGAACACGGGAAGTTATGATTGCGAAGTGAACTTAGCCTCATTCATGCAGAGCTATCAGCGAAAGTAAAAAGTAAAAGAAAAAAAAGCCTTCAGTCACGAATGACCATGGGTTTTGCATCTAGAACACTTCACTCCGTAGCAGAAGACCGAACAAGGTGTTTTTGTGGAAGACCAACAGTCACCCATGCATACCACTCTCCCCTCTCCACGTCACCGATGTTGTCCAAAGGAAAGGTAGAGACCGATACACCTTGGCACCAGTGACGTCGCAACTCATTTCTACAGCTGAGTAAACTGGAGCAACGTGAAATAAAGTGTCTTACTCAAGGACAGAACACATCATCAGGTCCGCGAATCGAAATCATAACCTCACGATTATAAACCAGGCGCATTCACATCAGTGAAAGTACAAGGGAGATAAACGTCCTATGCAGAAAGTGATAACCACGATGGCAACACGTTTTATCGACAGTTTAATGTAAATTGTCTTCTGGTATTTACATATTTACTGTCACGCAAAGCGACATGTCAAATTAATTGAATATTTGTGTAACCTTAGAATTCACACAACATTACTAATGTTTTAAATTTTTCTAAAAATAATTCGACTTGACAGATTATTTCCTAAATAGATGTGTCCTGGTGAATGACAGATGCGTTAAAGCATATGATTAATGGCTTGCTGTTTATTCCAGCTCTCCGTGATATGAGTTCAAAACCCATCAATGTCAACTTTAACTTTCTACTATTCGGAGCTGATAAATAAAGTATAATTCCAACGGCGTTGGATTGTCAGAATTTTTAAAGAGTCGGATAAAATAGTTTGTGGGGTCTGTTTCGGCTCAATATTTTGTTTTGAAATCCTGCCTCCTGTCACCAAAAAGTCAATAACGCCTCTGCCATGGGATCGGTAGATAATATCACCAATGTAAAGACCAATAGAAACATATTTTCCTTGGTCCTTTTATTTGATAAAAACGAAAGGAATGAGCCATCAACATATCAAGTGTAAATTGAATCATCATATTAACGGTTTTACTTAGCTCCAGATTTACGAGCAGTTTCAAGTCGAAAACACATCAAAATCTAATATATATATATATATATATATTAGGTGATTTAGTAGATTTCTGGTTTACTGACGAAGGTACCAATATTAGCACTTTATGCTATAGCAGAGAGTATACAATAGGAAGAACAAAACGAGGTTTCACATTGAGGTATTTATTGGTTAGGCTCAGTTACGAATGTTTCAGAGATGAGTGGCTCAGGACCCATATTTATATTATTGACCCGACTCCAGGAAAACGTCACAGAATGGGGCTGGAGTGGGGTCTATAACACAAATATGGATCCTGAGTCCGGCCATCTATGAAACGTTCATAATTAAGCCTTACACACATATATATATATATTAATAAAAGGAATTCTAACTTTGTCTGATTTACTCGTTTTATTTACAATCCTTTAAAATTTATAATAGTATTAGAATGAAATAGTATGGTAGAATATTAAATGTTAAGTGTTAATTGAACAAGTACTTTCATGCTTTCGCAATCTTCAGGTTCATAATGTGTGGTGACAGTCAAGTTTGCAATGAAAATTGCAAACTTGACTGACACCACACATTATGAATATATATATATATTCCTTGCGTTTATATATATATATATATATGTATATATTCCTTGCGTTTGAATAATGTTTTATAGACACAATACATACCATGCTTATAAAGTGTTAATGTGTGCGTAAGTATTGTCATAAAGAACGGCGTGTGTGAGCTGAATGCATGGTGCATATAGAAGTAAGTTGTAGGCGTGTACATCTTTATGTGTGCAAGTCTCAGTTTCCGTATAAGTGTATCTATGCATGTATAGTGTACGTACATATGAATAGAAATCTTTATATAGATACGTATGTGTGCGCGCGCATGTGTATATATAATAATAATAATAATTGTTTCTACTTTAGGCACAAGGCCAGCAATTACCCAGTGCATTACTGGTACTTTATTTTATCGACCCCGTAAGGAATAATAATAATAATTGTTTCTACTTTTTTGGCACAAGGCCAGCAATTATCCCAGTTAACCTCGGCGGTATTTGAACTCAGACCGTATAGGGCCGTAACTCTATGCTGCAAAGCATGGTGTCCGACCTGAGGTGTCAGAGTATCATTCCTATATTTATTCACGTATTACAAACCATTAAAATATATGTATTAGTATACATACATATATATATATATATATATGTGTGTGTGTGTATACACATATATATATGTGTGTATGTGTGTGTTTGCGTGTGTGTGCACACACATACATATATGCATATATGTGTATGTACATATGTATGTCTGGATGTATAAATGCATATATGTATGTATAGATGCTATGTATATATGTATATTTGTAAACTATGTATGTATCCATGATGTATGTACATATGTAGGCATGTATGTATGCAGGTATGTATGCATGCATGTATGTATATATGTATGTTCATATTTTTTTAGTTATACATGTATATATATATATATATATATACGCGGAGAAACATATATATATATATATATATATATATATATATATAAGCATATAATTTTATATTCGTTTTTACTCACTGTTTAGCCCTGGAAATATAATCAGTCAAAAATTACAATTGAAAAGTAAGAGCAGTCATACACGAAGCAATATACTGAATTATATAATCATATAGTTTACACTTATTTTCTAAAAGGAGCGAAAATCCCACACGATTCAGCAGTTCAAATTGATAGGTTATGGCGCATCACAAGTTCTACAAGGTACATAGGCTCACTGGTTAGGCTTCTTTGAATTTTTGCCCCAGTTTCCACTATATTTCTCTCTTTAATATAAACATACACGGCAAAATGAAACACAAATATAAACACATACTAATTTCAAAAGGTTTATTTTTCTTTATTATTGTTTGGATGTCAAAGAATAATGTTAGGCTCCTCATTAGTATGTGTGTATATATATATATATATATATATATATATATATATATATATACTCACACACTTATGTATATACATATATATATATATATATATATATATATATACTCACACACTTATGTATATACATATATATATATGTATACTTATATACACTTATATATATATATATACTCATACACTTATATATATATATATATATGTATATATATATATATATATATACACACACACATATATATATATATATATATATATATATATATACACACACACACACACATATATATATATATATATATATATATATATATATATATATATACACACACATATATATATATATATATATATATATATATATATATATATATATATATATATATGAATACATGTATATACATTGTAGGTATTGTCATATATATATATATATAGATAGATAGAGAGAGAGATAGAGAGCTAAAGAGAGGGAGAGAGAGAGAGTATGCGTGTGGGTACAAATGTGTGTGCGTGTATATAAATATTTACAGACACACACACATATATTTACACATATGCAAGAAAAGTAAACAAGTATATATATATATATATAAAAACCTCACTTTCTAATATATATATATATATATATATTTATAAATGAAAGGTATAGAAAACATTGTAGCAATGTGTGTGCGTGAGTATGTCCGTGTGTGTGGTTGGGGTTGGGGATGTACGAATAATGTGTGTGTATATAACTATATATGAACGTCTGTGGCTCTGCACGTGGTTTTACAACCAGTGATTTGCATTCGTGACAAGTGGTGACAACTTAGGATTATTTAAACTCGGCTAATAATCCTACAAAATGTTGGACACTACCACCAAAACATGTCAATCTTGTTTGACTCGTTTGGTTCCCTTCATTTGCCAACAGGTGCGTTCCTTACTCAATACCAAATACATGCTTAATGTCGCGCCTGGTTTTACATTTAAATAATATATATATATATATATATATATATGTATGTGTGTAAGTAAGTATATATATATATATATAAGTATATATATATACATATATATACACATAGATATACATATATATATACTCACATATATATATACATATATATACACATATATATATATACATATTATATATATACACACTTACAAGCAAACACATTTCTAATCACCCACAATCACTTATATTTCCACACACACACACACACACACACACACACACACACACACACACACACACACACACACACACACACACACACACACACACACACACACACACACACACACACACACACATATATATATATAATGAAGGAATTGTGGTAAGGAACCAGATGGACCATAACGCACCAGAGTACTAAATACTTTTTCCTATATATATATAGGAAAAAGTATTTAGTACTCTGGTGCGTTATGGTCCATCTGGTTCCTTACCACAATTCCTTCATTATATATATATATATATATATGTGTGTGTGTATGCATGAGTGTATGTGTATGGAAATATAAGTGATTGTGGGTGATTAGAAATGTGTTTGCTTGTAAGTGTGTAAATGTGATAATATGTGAGTGAATGTTGTGCGTGTGTGTGCGCATAACTACTAATGGTGATTTAAATGATATATGTAAATAGATTTATAAATATTAATGTTTTACAGTTGTCCAAGGACGTACATTTGTATATTCGATAGTCATTCGATATATTCAATATAGTAATTCATCTATGCCCTGTCAAATCAAATGTGGAAATCCACAAAACTACTCCAAATCTTTTGTTTTTTATTTTTTTTTATTTTTGTGTGTGTGTTTATATCATTTTTTAACAGGTCACCAAGGTACATAACTACAGAATTTGATGCAATGTAATCGGTGGCTTTACGGCTTCTCTCCCTTGTGCCGTTTATATTCTTTTACTAATTTCAAAAAGTTCAACGTTGGTAATTGGCAGAATTTGTAGTGTCTGATAAAATACCATTATGCTATTTGTTTGGGTTCTTTCTGAGATCAAATCCCGTTGGGAGTAAATTTGATCCTTCCAGGGTTAATAAAATAAAAGTACAGAGATTACTTTAATCAATTTTGGATCTCCACGATATTCCTAGCCGTTTGTCAAAATTAGAAATCATAATTTTACTGTTTCCATTCATTAGACTGCGGTCTGCAACACGCTTTGAAGGGATTTACTCCATCATATCGACCCCAGTAGTCACTTTTCTAGTCCGACGCATATTTTAGTCATCATTTTGTCGAACTGCTAAGTTATGAGACATAAACTGACACACACATGTACTCATTATATTACGTATATATATATATATATATATATATATATATATATATATATATACTACAACAATCTTTTTAAAGAATTGTCCTGCTCATTTGACCCTAAAATATATTTTCTGTGCTATTTTCATCTCTCTCTCTCTCTCTCTCTCTCTCTCTATATATATATATATATATATATATATATATATATATATATATATATATATATATATATATATATATATATGAATAAAGTTAGTCCTTCATCAATGATCTTCCAACCATCATTGTTATTTCACCGCTTTAAAGACCATATACCTCCGGTTGGTGCGAGCAACGGCTAAAGAAAGTCGTTGGGACACGTAAATAAGGAGAACGAGCGAGAGTGTAAACAAACAAAGATGGTAAAGCAACGAAATATATATATATATATATATATAGGGAAAAGGGAACAAAGAATCAGTGTTGCACCATATACATATTTAATTACATATTACATATGTTTCACTATCGATCAGCTGATTGAACCTGACGCTGAAATCGGAAGCTCTTCAGATATGTGTTAACATGTAGACTCGCGTCTGAGAGTGGTTGAACATTATCCCGATTCATTCTTATATGCTGCCACAAAGTATGTCATAGGTGTCTGTCAACACCGTATTCTACTTGTTGGTTTGTATTTGACCAAATCACAGTTGGGGTTGTCCAATAATTTAGCAGCTATTATCGCCATCTATGGTCAAGTGCCCTCTCATCCATGCGTGTCGTCCCGTCTGCCTGACGTCTGCTGCTACATTGTTTGAAGTAAGCATTAAGGAGATAAATCCACACAAGAATAGAGACAAAAAAAACTATATATTATCGCCTGTTTCCAAAGTCCTGCAGTTGCAAGAGCAGAAGAGATCGTCCTGACGAGTACCAGTAGAGTTCAAAATGCATCGGCGTTTGTTCCCCTTGCTTCTGCCGGACACCGGTTGGTGGCGTTAGCTGCCAGTTTTA
>OZ024741.1:122044739-122057239 GCA_964016885.1 Eledone cirrhosa | reverse complement strand
CAAAAAGCGCAGCTCCCTAATTCATAGTCTACAAATGGCTGCGATAGCTGGCACCTTCAAAATTTACAAAACATTCTTGCGATTCAAGGGATGACAATTTCTTTTCTTTTACAACCTTGCCACCAGGAAGGTGGCCGGTCAAAAAAATACACTCGAAATTAAGAGAAAGAGAAAACATACATACATATATATATATATATATATATATATATATATATATTTATATATATATATATATATATATGTACATAGCTCAAGATATCAAAAGACAAACACGGAAATACAGGAATATAGTTACGCGAAGTATTATTAGTTTCACACTTGTTGGAAAAGACAAAAAAAAAATGTTTAAACGCAATGGACTTAAGTCTTTCATCTGAAAAGATTAAAGTTAGGAGGAAGAGGAGGAGGCTAGAAGTGTGAGGAAAATAAATTTTTATCATGATGAATTTAGAGCAGCGCAAGTGTGGGCGCCGAAGCCGAGGTACAGGATATATCATTGGTACTGTTATGTGTGTGCAGTTGAGGGGTATTTCGTCAGTTTGCTTGTTGTTATCCAGATAACAAGCAATGAGAGTGAACCTAAGATAAGTGGTTGCTAACAGAACTCTGTAACCCCCAAAACTATTCCTGCGCCTATATATAGAATGAACAAAATTTCCATCAATGATTTATATTTTATTTATGCGTAAGATCTGTAATTCTTTGTGGAAATCACTACTCGCCATCATACCTCGTTCCACTCATTTAACTCTTAAATACAGACTATTCTACTGCTTTTAACAATTACTCTCCTTATTGGCTTATTGAAACCAAAACAACCCTCCTCTATATTCCTTACTAATAATACTAAATTCAACGTTCTGAAATAGTCATGGTTCCTTCAACATAGACAATACCATAGCCTATAATTAACACACATTCCACAAACTCTGCCATACTCAAAGAATGAATAAATTGATAGATAAATAAATAGGTAGATAAAAAATAAATCTAAATTGGTTTATAAATGACAAACTAATATGGGTGCATTTCTCTGTATAATCCCTTATACCTACACAGACAAATACACGTACACACAAGTACATATGTTCCGATGCATAAATGCATGTATATATATATATATGTATATATAATATATGTGTGTGTGAAGATAGATAGATAGATAGATAGATACATATATGAATGTGTATATATATATATATATATATATATATATATATATATATATATATATATATATATTATATATGTGTGTGTGTAGATAGATAGATAGATATATGAATGTATATATATATATATATATGTATGCACGTATGTATGTATACATGTATGCATGCATGTATATATGTGTATCTATAAAGCGATTTAGTCGATCATATCGACATCAGCACTTATTTATGTTCAATATTTTTTTAACCATTTGTATTTATCACCCCGCAACACCGAGCCCCCTGTACCGGGAAATACAGTACACACAAACACAATCAGATGTAAAAACACAAACGAGGGTTAGGCATTCCAGAGCCGTGGACCCTTAACGGAATTCTAATGAAGGTTTATCCTGACCCTAAAAGTGTGATATTGCTGGTAACTTCAATTATAGGTACAACACATTTTTGATAGCTGAATGAATAGAAAGAGAAATATAGCATTTAGCTTAATGACACAATACCCCACACGGTTCCGGGAATCTAACTCACGACCTGACCACTAAGCTACGCATCTTCATTACACACACACATGTTTATGTGTGTATATATATATATATATATGCATACATACATATACATATATGGATACACATACATACGTGTATATATATATATATATATATACACACACACACACATCTATATATATATATACACGCATATATATATATATATATATATATATCAAGCTTAATATTGAAATGATTTCTCCAGGATAGAACTGTTTCATTCAAAAGAAATCCTTAGGAAATCAGGAAATATCACCAGGACCGGCGGCGCCGCTATATATATATATATATATATATATATATATATATATATATATATATATATATATATATATATATAGAGAGAGAGAGAGAGAGAGAGAGAGAGAGCGACTAGCGTCCGCAAGGTTAAGACCTAATATATTCCTTCCATATACTGTACCGATTGTGTTGTTATTTCTGTTTATCATTTACAGAATTTACGGGATCGCTATATATATATATATATATATATATATATATATATATAGCGATCCCGAGACCGGGGAGACCACAGATCAGGGTAGTACACTATACATGGGACCCAGTGACCTATGCTGTTGTTAAGTGTACAGAGGTATGCAGCTTCATCAGACCGCCGAAATTCCAGACACTGAAGTCACGTAAATTACACCAACGAACCACCCACTCATTCTTACATACAGACATATCTTAGACGCGTGTCTTTGATAGTGCACACACACACACACACACACACACACACACACACACACACACACACACACACACATATATATATACGGCGAAAGCACGAATTTAATTCTCAGACTTTCAATCGTTGCCGTGTTCTTAAATAAATAAATAAATAAATAATATTTATATATGCATATATATATATATATATATATATATATATATATATATATATATATATCATACAAGGGGACGATTTGTTAAACCTTCATTACCTTTATTGATTGGTGATGCGCGTTTCGCTATTGATCAACTCAGGGTTCGATCTGTATCGATCTAGCCCGACTCTTGAATCAAAAGCTCGTCGGACCTTTGCTGTTGTAATGACAGAATATATATATATATATATATATATATATATATATATATATATATATATATATATATATATATATATATTAGAATGTGGCGAAGTTTGAAAGTTTGAGAATGTATTAGTACTTTCAGCATTTTTTACTTCAGAAAATAGTCTAACAGCATATATAAGCCCCCATAACGGAATATGTCCAACACCCAAGGCTCGGCACTAACCCTTTAGTTCAGTCTTCCTTTCCAGTAATTCAACATCCTAGAACTCTACCCTTTTTTTCATAGTTTCTAAAAGTGGTTGGCAGACACATTAACGGCATCAAACTAATCTGTCACGGAGATGCTGTGAATGGCATGGGGGACTGCTTCTTCCACGAGACCACCGAAAAATAACGAAAGTCTGATTTACCGTTTGAAGAAACATGCAAATTAGAGAATTGATAAATATCTATATATTTCTACCATATTACTAAATATGGACCTAATATATGCTAGAAGACACAATGACATCACGCGCGATGAGTTTGAATTAATGCACGCCACCAGAAAGGCCCTTATCCATTTTGACGGTGATCTCTTGACCAGAAGTGACCGAATAACTTTGATATCAGGTAACGGACCTGGTTAGATTATGTATCCTGAGAGAACTCAAGGATAAGATCCCCAGCCTAGGCGGTAAGATCTACCGCGATGATGGCCTATTCACTCTCATTAACCATAGCAATGTTATGACTGAAAGAATGAAGAGGAGGCTTAAATACATATTTAGGAACGTAGGACTTAGAATAGAAATAGACCCAAATAGAAAGATTAACTTTCAGGACAACACCTTAAACCTAGTTACAGAACTTTACTGCCCATTCCATAAACCCAATGAGAACCTAACATATGTAAACGCTCAGTCAAACCACCCTAGATCAGTAGTTAACGCCATAGACAAGAACTTCTCTGACAGAATCGCCAGCATCTCTGCAGATCAAGAGATTGTCAATGAGAACGCAGACTATTATGACCCAGCTTTAGATAGAGCGGCCCACAGAGATAAAATAAGTTATAACCCCTGAGGAGAGAGACATACCGGGCTGAACATGAACCCGTCTCCGGGGCTCCACCTTTAACAGGGAGGAGAAGCGCAAATGCACGACCCTCTCCGAGCTAATATAGAAGTTCAAGTTAACTGGAACGCAGTATTCACTGAAATGGTCTAAGATTCCCGAGGTGCACTCTGACTGTGGTCGGTCCTCTGTATGTAATCTCTGTGAAACCCTTGACATCCTTAAACGTGAACTACAACTGATTAACAGAAGGGCAGACTTCTTCGGTGCTAGTTTACATTTAACATCGGGACCCGTCATCAAATGAAAGATAATTCTAAGTAGCCTCAATAACTGATACCCCCATAAGTATTATAGACTAGGAATATCCTTGTGCGTTTTACAGCCTCGCAGAATCTATAATAAGTGATAAACAAAACTACAAGAGGTTATCACCTCACACACACTAACCACAAGTATAGAAATGATAGTATAGCACATCATGATAGACTTAAATATATAACCCTAGCTACACTAGAATGGATACTAACTATCATAGATAATAACACCTACTTAACCTAAGTTACTATACACTCTCTATTAACAATGGCACAACTGGCAATGTTCATAAAACTGTTAACTGTACATTTTCATATATAGCTACATCTTTAATTATTTTTCACTTCATCTTTAATTTTTTAACTTTTAATTGTTATGGGTGGATTTGTGGTAGTAAACATGATGAAATACATTGAAATAATTGGGATTACTAATACGACGACCACCACTACTACTACTACTACTACTACTACTACTACTACCGATGCTTCTATTACTGTTAATACTACCACTGCTACTACTACTACTACTACTACTACTACTTAACCTTTCCACTACTTTGCTATAGGAGAAGAGTTGGCTGCCTGCAGGTGCGATCCCGGTGAGGTAGAGCTGCTGTTCCAGCGTGTCTCCCTCGCTGTCTCCCGGGGTAATGCATTCTCGATCCTGTCGGCCGGGACCCTGTGCAGGGGGTAGGTTAATTGGTAGTGGAGGATACTCGTTCGAACGTCACTTTCAGACATGTATTGATTGTAATTTTGAAGCCATTCAGTCCTTGTAGCGTAGAGTGTTTATGTTAAGTTTGATTTATACACGCCGATAATATATTTTCTCTTTCGTTTGTTTTGAATTATAAACAATGTCTAAGGATATATCATTCACTTTTCCTTATTCAAGACATTCCATTAAACTTGAAACTTTAATCGTAATATTGTAGGATACCAGAGAGTTTTACCGCCAAACAACCCTAAACTAGCAGCGGGACTTTGAAGCACAATGGTATTAATCTTATAAATTCAATCAAATGTGGAGAAATCTAACCACCCGCTGTGAAAACGTATTCAAAAACAACATTTCTGACAGGTCGTTTAACTAATGCTGACTTCTAGGTAAGATTTTACCAAATATATAACTACTGACTCTTCTACTGACTGTCAAGTCTCAACAAGAAACTTAGACAGACAGCATTACTATGTGTGCAGTATCCAACAAGGAAGTCTTTTGTGGGAGGGCAATTTGTTTCGTAGGCTTATATATTTTTTTGGTGAAATACTTCATATGTAAATATACTTCAGTTGTTGAAGTGATGTCCAAATGAGTATCATCCACCACCAACTTACTTGTCCTCCGCCACTGGGTCCCGTCCGACAGGATGGAGAATGCATTGCCCCGGAGGACAAGGAAACAGAGACGCTGAGGAATGATGAGGAGTAAAAATCAACCAATCAGAGAAAATCAACACACCTAAACAAGAGATGCTAACTGAATGTTTTATATTGAATCCATATGATAGCCGGGCCAAAGACGTGTAGCATCTAAATATGCCTGAGACATATCACAGTTTGAATAAGTGATCACACAACGGCTGTTTGATGGAGTCGTATGTATTACATTATAGATAATATCGAAATATATATATAAATAAAAAAAGTAAATAATAGAATGATAAACGATTCAAATAATCTGACTTCTTCCATCTTTAAGCTAAAGGAAGTCTTTTGATTCCAGAGTAGGGCCCGATTGATAGAAATCGAACCTTGAGCTGATCAATCGCCAAACTCGCGTCACACCTGAATACACTTAATGAAAATGTGACACCTCGTCCATAATTATGATTAATTATATACATATACTGTATATATGTATATATATATATATATATATATACACACATATAGATCCGACTCACAATAGGTATCTGTATCTATATATATATATACACGCATATATATATATATATACTCATATATATATAATATATATATATATATATATATATATATATATATATATGCGTGTGTGTGTTTGTGGGGTGGGGGCAACAAATACAGGTGGGCGTTTGTTTGTGTATGGTTTTGCTCACATACGAGTAATCTTACTAATAGTTTGGAATTTCAGTAATTTTGAGAACGAAAGATATTTGAGAAATGTAACCGGAATGTAAGTATGTATGTATGCTTATATATATGTATGTATATATGTATGTACGCATGTATGCACGCTTGTATGTACGCATGTATGTACGCATGTATGTATGTATGCATGTGTAAAGGCGGGGTACTTGGTTGTTAGTTTACATTCGGTCCTTGAGCAAAACAATTTATTTCTCGTTGATCCAGTCGACTAGCTGCCAAAAATGATTTGTATCCGTATATCTAAGAACCACCCTTATTATACGAGTATATATTTGTATGTATTTGTATATATATAGTGTGAGAGAGAAACAATGGGCGTGATATGCATGTGTAGTTATGTTCAGAGAATAATTGAAAGAGAAAAGAGCTATTGAAAGCCGGATTGACGAGAACATAAAGGACAAAATCTACTTATTTGATGAAGATATATATCTTTTTAGTAATTATCATGTAAATTAGTTTGCCTTGTTACGACTTTTTAATCTATTCGGGGAATGATTTTCTTCTCCCGTTTCTCAACTGAGAATTGATTGCCACAAATATCTCTCCAGAATGCAAATATACGTGGCTCTCAAAAAATGTTCACACCGCATCAAAGAATCTATAACAAAACAATAGTGACTTCACGCAATGATAAAACGCCTGAAATTTCCTATTCGTTTTATGTCGTCATTGCATGTGGACTTCCCACGGCTTTTTATTCAACTATCTCATTACATATGTGCAGGAGTGTGACACTGTGGTAATGGTTTTGGAGTCAAACTTATAAGTTCGAGCGTTCGATTCTAGAATAAGACCAGATGGTACGTCGTGTTCTCGAACTTCATCTTATCATTGAAACATTTTATAATCTTAACATTTAAGAAAACTCTTATGAAATGCAACCTCATCGGAGGTCAGCTAAACCTGCATAGGTGTGAGCTGTAAATTACAATCATTTTCAAATATGTAATAAATGACTGAGACTTTTCAAAAGGCCAGTACACTGCGGTAGAAATATGTGAAAGGCAAAGGATGACAAATAATACACAGATGAATAATAGATTCCAAATGTACGAAGCACATTGGCTACTATAATGGCTCCACGCATGCGTACTACAGACTTGTAGACCAGTTAGGGAAGAACACATCGATCGTTCGTTTTTGTTTTGAACCGTATCCGTTTCACATTTGAAAAAAGGGTATTAGTCCTAATGTTGAAATATATTGGGTAAAATGTTATTTGTTTTGTTTTATTTGTCATCCTTTGCATATATATTTCTACCGCATTGTCCTGGCTTTTTGAAACATGTTGTTGTGTAATAATAGTCCATAATCTTAATGTATATATTTCGTGAGTTTCAGTAAAAAGTCTAAGTCTGTCTCAAGCCAGAAGGCTCATCAGGCCAGAGCGTATCCTGGTTTCCGTGGGGTGAAGCGACTGAGGGTGCATGACACCCTCTGGATAGGACGACAATCCATCGCAGAGTTAAACCCCCGGCTATTGCTGGTACTTATTTTCAGCTGAGTATACTGGAGCAACGTGAAATGAAGTGTCTTGCTCAAGAACACAACACACCACCCAGCCCAGGAATTAACCCACGACATTATGATCGTAATTCCAACACCCTTGCCGCTAAGACTCCTTTTTCTTAAGTAAAAAGGTGATACCAATTGGTATAAATTTGATCATATATACATGTGTATATATGACAACATATTTCGTCATAATCGGGATTAATAATTTAACGAGGTAATTTTTCTTTATTCATTTTATCGACAAAGACTAGAAACGATTCTTGTAAAAAAAGAATAAACATTATGTAAATATATATATACATATATATATATACATATATATATACATATATATATATATATACATATATATATATACATATATATACATATATATACATTATATATGAGTTCAAATCCCGCCGAGGTTGACTTTGCCTTTCATCCTCACGGGGTCGATAAAATAAAGTACCAGTAATGCACTGGGTAATTGCTGGCCTTGTGCCTAAAGTAGAAACAATTATGTATATATATAAAACGATTTCATTTCGCTCTCATCACTTATGTTCTCCAGAATCGCTCTCATCACTTATGTTCTCCAGAATCGCTCTCATCACTTATGTTCTCCAGAATCGCTCTCATCACTTATGTTCTCCAGAATCGCTCTCATCACTTATGTTCTCCAGAATCGCTCTCATCACTTATGTTCTCCAGAATCGCTCTCATCACTTATGTTCTCCAGAATCGCTCTCATCACTTATGTTCTCCAGAATCGCTCTCATCACTTATGTTCTCCAGAATCGCTCTCATCACTTATGTTCTCCAGAATCGCTCTCATCACTTATGTTCTCCAGAATCGCTCTCATCACTTATGTTCTCCAGAATCGCTCTCATCACTTATGTTCTCCAGAATCGCTCTCATCACTTATGTTCTCCAGAATCGCTCTCATCACTTATGTTCTCCAGAATCGCTCTCATCACTTATGTTCTCCAGAATCGCTCTCATCACTTATGTTCTCCAGAATCGCTCCAGAATCGCTCTCAACTTTTTCTCACCTACATAAAGGTAGATACGGAATAACGTAACATTGTAGAAAGTTTAAATGCCAAAATATATACTTTACGGCAGAGAGTTTCATCCGTGTCATCATCCATGCTGAGTAAATAAAATAACTACCGCAGTCACTTGCAATCTATGACTTCATAGCATTACAATACTTTCACTAAGGGTTTTAGGTGCACATGCTTTCGCTTTCAATCCAGCGGAACATCGAGAATGTGACAGTCGGAATGTGAGAGAGCTGCACCACCACTGTGCTCGTACTTTTTTCAATCGAACCCAAAGCATTAAAGTCAGAATAGATTTCGGCGGAATTTGAATTCAGAACACAGAGATCCAGACCAAGTATCCAATTCTGTCCCACCGACTATTGTTACCATATGCCAATGTAATGTATCCATATTCATATGAACGAAATTATTTATTATATATTTAATGTGTGAGTAAATCCATCAAACCATACAGAGTTAAATTTCTTTTTTTTTTCACACAGTCAATTAGCCCCCCCCCCCCCCCCCGTCATTTTAGTATGACATGAACTCGTTGTGACCCAATTGAAATTCGCTAATATTACCAGATCAACAAAAGAGGTGGGTTGAGAGAATATTTAGAGCATTGTACAAATACTTTGCTATATGTATTCCAACATTTTATATTCTGTGTTCAATTCCCACCGAGATCAACTTTACCTTTCATCCTTCCGAAGCCCACACAACTGCACATATTACTAAATGAGGAACCATTATAAGACCAACACAAAGAAGTAATCAAAGTTCGCCAGTTCTTCAATCTATAAAGTTTAATTCGGTTTCGATTAAGATAAGCAATGCAGTAAATCCCCATGCAGATGAAAAAATTCCAAATCAAACCCCTACTGATTTTGGGGGCATCGTTTTACTGAAAAATGATTGAAGAACCGCTGTATAAAACCAGCTAATGAACTAGCTATCTGATTTAGGCAAAAGGCCAACAATTCTTTTATGTAGGGAGAGGGAATCGATTAAATCGACACCAGTGCATTACTGGTACTTTATGTTATCGACCACGTAAGGATGAAAGGCAAAGCTAAACTCGGCGGGATTTGAACTCAGAATGTAAAGGGCCGTAACTTTATGGCGCAAAGCATGTTGCCTGTCGCTCTACCTATACTGCCATCCACCGCCCTGTTAGCTGTCATAATACACTTGCTTGTTACTAGATATTTTACCGTGGATTGTTAGAGAATGGTGTACCTGTCATAGAAATGTATGTGACTATAACCCAATGAAGTACAGATGATTTAACAATAAGAAAGCTAGCGTCTGACAAACTGTCTGTTGTATTTAGTTACTGAATTCAAATCCAACCAGGGTCATCTTTATATTTCATTCTACCAGAAAGAGCTCGATGAAATAAATTCATTCAAGCGTAGTAGACTGGTGAAAGTCTTGGAGCATTGGACAAAATATCTGGTCGCAATTTTTTCTTTCATTTCTTTACATTCTAAGTTCCCCTTTGTCTTTCCTCCATTCAAAGAGACGGGCCCATAAAAGTAAGTAAGGTCCAGAGCGTTGAAATGCATTGTGATATTGTGTTCCAACTCTTTTCTATCTTAGTTCATATCCCGCTATGGCCCACTTGAGTTGTAGATATATTCAGTCCCATTTAGGTGCCTTTAGCGGAGTCCAGGCGCGTGAAAGCGCGTGGCTGAGTGGTTAGAGAATTGGACCCTCAATCGTGCGGTCGTGAGTTCGATTCCTGGACCAGGCGATGCGTTATGTCTTTGGGAAAGACACTTTATTTCACGTTGCTCCTTCTACCTGGAGTTGCGACCGATAGAAAGTATTAGCAATTGGAAAGACCAATGGAAACATTGTTTCCTTGGTCCAATTTGACGAACGTCATTCGATTCCTTTCCTTAGCGGAGTCCAAGCTGTTGCAAACAGAGATAGAGATGGGTGAGTGAAAAGAGAGTTAGAGAGAGGGGGAGAGTGAAATAAACAGAGAGTAAAGGAAAATGTACAAAGAAACAAACGTATTCAGAGAAAGAAACCAATCTGACGATCGGACCAAGGGAATTATTTTTCCATTGGTCTTTCCATAACTTAAACTAACCGTCGGTCGCAAGTCCTGTCGAGAGTGACATTGCTTTTTCTGTGGGATTTGAACTCAGAATACATAAAGTCAAAATAGATACCACCCTAATAATTTCACCAATCGACCAGCCTTGTAATTGTACTTTATTTATCGATCCTGAAAGGATAAAAGTTCGAAGAAAGCCGGAACAAATGACCAGGCATTTAATCCGACGCTCAAGTGACTCTGCCAATTCACCACATTGACAGTACAATTATGCAACAATTATCTGTGTTAGACATACGGTTGCTGTTAGTTAAGTAAACTTAGTTGTAGATAGTCATTACATTCCAGTATACCAGACACATTTGTATTACTTTATTTCTTTATTTCGTGTATACGTTTGTTTGTTATTATTTTGGTTTTTATACATTATGCATAGGTTTATACTGTAAAGTTAACCGTAGGGCAGTAATTACAAAGCAAAAACAGACTACAACACTGAGCTCCGTGTGTGTGTGTGTGAAAGAGAGAGTGAGGGCGAAAGGGAGGGAGAGGAGAGAGATAGAGAGAAAGAAATAGTATGAGAGAGGGAGGGAGAGAGAGTGCGTGTCTGTGTGTGTGTGCAACTAGAGGACATGAAAGAAATGCAACGTGATTGAAATTACAATTGTAATTCGCAAAAATTGCTTCAGCTGTTTCCCCCACTACTTGATCATATGATCATTGATATTGTCTTTATAGAAATTCAGAAATGAGATCATGCTATCCAGATGTTATGAGAGGTGAATGTTAAATAGCTGCATTCGAGAAACAAACCTGCTTTGAATAATTGCTTTTAGCTGAGTTTATCGTTTTCTGAATTGCACTACCTAAATGGCATATATTCTAGATGATAACAAACCAAAGTGCATGGGTATCACTACATAGTCACTTTGGTATGGTATGGTCCCGTAACTTCTGATATAGTCGTAGGAGCACCTTATTGACATACATTGTTTCTTGGGCATTTTAAGCCTGGTGGAGCCCATCCCTTTCCAGGCCTGAGTACAGCAGATTTCTTCCAGAGAAAGATAGAAAGTGAGAGAGAGGGAATGAGAAATAGATATAGAGGAAGACCTCAATACAATACAATACAAGACTGGTACTTTTTTTATCGACCTCGAAAGGATGAAAGGCAAAGTTGACCTTGGCGGGATTTGAACTCAGAGAGCAGTGAGCCGGAATGAATAACACAAAGCATTCTATACGACGTGTTAACGACTCTGCCATTTCCCCGCCTACGTAGTCACTTTACCTGCTGAAAAACGCAGCAAAGTTGACCTCAAATGTAGGTCTATCGTTTAAATAGAGAAAATGCATATTTAAAATCTGTCTCAAGCCTAAAGGTTCATAACACCGATACGTATCTTGGTTTCATGAAGCGTAAAGCGACAGAGAATTTTAAAAAATCTCCCCCACTTCCACCATGATCTGGGTGGGTGTTGTCGTGGCTAGAAACCTTTAATTACATATCTGCTCGATACAGCTGAGATGAGTCGAAACAACCACAGCAACAACAATAACAAAATCAGCAATAACTGAATAGTTATCAATAGTATCAGCTAACATTAAAC
>OZ024741.1:122032239-122039739 GCA_964016885.1 Eledone cirrhosa | reverse complement strand
TGGTATTTGTCGATATATTTTGGGCGAATATATATATATGTATATATGTGTGTGTTTCTGTGTGTTACAGTGCGGGAGGCTGGTCACAGTGCGGCAGGCTGGTCATAATCTTACATTTAACGTATTGCTTTCAAAAGTGTGATCTTTCAAGCAATCATATATCTTAATATTTTCTCAAAAAGTGAAGAACTGAGGTCAATTAACTGACAACTTTAGGTCAGGCTGTTGGTTCCATTCTTGGTCCTGGTAGATATTTCAATTAGGACAATTTTTTTAAAATAAATTGTTATAAATTGTGTGTGTTTAGACCTTCATCGGTTCCGATTGCGAGTGTTCTAGTTGTTCGAACAACAGAACAACCTGCTTGTTAAATTAACGTATCTGTGGCTGAGCATTCCCCAGACACGGGCACTCTTAAAGTCTTTCTCAGAACGATTCAGTATGACAAAGTGTGTGACCCTTTGAATTACAGGTACAATCTCTCTTTTTTTTTTTTTTTTGTCAGGTGAATGGATTTTGTAGGAACATGAAATAAAGTGCCTTGCGACGCCATGAATCGAACACATAACCTTACGAACGAAGATCAAACACCTCTAACCAATAAACCACGATCGATAAAGTTGGAAATCAAAGAAACCCTCAACTAAAAGAAAAGTTTAATTTAGTCACAAGGCCAACAATTTTGGAGGAGGGAAAAGTTCAATTAAATCAACCTGATTGTGTTACTGGCGCTTTATTTTATCGACCCTGTAAGGATGAAATACAAGGTTAACCGCGAGAGGATTCTAACTCAGAACGTAAAGAGACGTAACTATATGCCGCGAAGCATGTTGTTCGACGCTCTACCGATTCTGTCAAACCACTTCCCTCTAATAAATAAATAAAATAATAATAAACAATTTTTGTGGTTGCAAACTTCTACATACAAACTAAAAAAGAAATATTGCTTTGAAATTAATCAATTCATAAAATAAATTCAGAAACTCACACTGTCCATTTCCGTCGTCCTTCTAGGCCCCTGGGGTTCCATTAATACGGACTTTCTACATTCCACATAGAGTTGATGCTCTGAGGTTGTCAGAATTGGCCCATCCATTATACTTCCTGATTGATGTAAGGTTTCTGTGAAAGGGATTTCCAGGGTTGCGGGTACATCCAGAACTCCCAGTGTTCTTTCTCCAGTAGTTTCTAAACTTTCCACTAACGACAAAACGGCAGACTCAGTAGTTAAGGATTCTTCTGGGGCCCGGTGTGTCATTTCTTCCTCATTTTGGTAGAAAGTATTCTCTTCGGCCATAGAATCTGGAAATTCATGCATCATAGAATTTGCTTCTGTAAGGTCATCTAAAGACCCAATTATTTCCATATCCTCTAAAAAGGTTTCTGACACTGAAATCGTAGGATCGGTTGGCTCCATCAATTCCTCTGAAATGGACAATGCAAGTTCTTTATCCTCTGTATTACACGCTTCTTCGCCGTAATCTGGGGTTTCGTGTACATTTTCGGGCCATTGGGCTGCATCTGACCTACAACCTTCTTCGCTATAGTCTGGAGGTTCAAGTATATCTTCAGAGAATTGGGTTGTATTTGATCTACTCCTTTCATCGCTGTAATCTGGGGTTACATGTATATTTTCAGGGCTTTTAGTTGCATCTGACTTACACCCTTCTTCGTCGTAGTCTCTAGATTTAAATATATTTTCAGGACATTGGACTGTATCTGACGTATTCCATTCTTCGCTGTAGTCAGTATGTTTAAGTATATTTTCACGGCTTTGAGACGTGTCTGACCTACTTCTTCCTTCACTGTAGTCCGGAGATCTACGTATACTTTCACGGCTTTGGGACGTATCTGATCTACTTCTTCCTTCACTGTAGTCCGGAGATCTACGTATATGTTCACGGCTTTGGGATGTGTCTGACCTACTTCTTCCTTCGCTGTTGTCCGGAGATTTAAGTATATTTTCACGGCTTTGAGATGTGTCTGACCTACTTCTTCCTTCACCGTAGTCCGGAGATCTACGTATGTTTTCACGGCTTTGGGATGTGTCTGACCTACTTCTTCCTTCACTGTTGTCCGGAGATTTAAGTAAATGTTCACGGCTTTGGGATGTGTCTGACCTACTTCTTCCTTCACCGTAGTCCGGAGATCTACGTATACTTTCACGGCTTTGGGATGTGTCTGATCTACTTCCTCCTTCACTGTAGTCCGGAGATCTACGTATGTTTTCACGGCTTTGGGATGTGTCTGATCTACTTCTTTCTTCACTGTAGTCCGGAGATCTACGTATATTTTCACGGCTTTGGGATGTGTCTGACCTACTTCTTCCTTCGCTGTTGTCCGGAGATTTAAGTATATTTTCACGGCTTTGGGATGTGTCTGACCTACTTCTTCCTTCACTGTTGTCCGGAGATCTACGTATGTTTTCACGGCTTTGGGATGTGTCTGATCTACTTCTTCCTTCGCTGTTGTTCGGAGATTTAAGTATATTTTCACGGCTTTGGGACGTGTCTGACCTACTTCTTCCTTCACTGTTGTCCGGAGATCTACGTATGTTTTCACGGCTTTGGGATGTGTCTGAACTACTTCTTCCTTCGCTGTTGTTCGGAGATTTAAATATATTTTCACGGCTTTGGGATGTGTCTGACCTACTTCTACCTTCGTCGTAGTCCGGAGATTTAAATATATTCTCACGGCTTTGGGATGTGTCTGACCTACTTCTTCCTTCGTCGTAGTCCGGAGATTTAAGTATACTTTCACGGCTTTGGATTGTATCTGACCTATTCCATTCTACATCGTAGTCGGTAGGTTTAAGTATATTTTCAGATCTTTGGACTGTGTCTGACCTATTCCATTCTTCGCCGTAGTCCGGAGATTTTCGTATATTTTCACGGCTTTGGGCTGTATCTGGTCTACTCCTTTCTTCGCCGTTGTCTGGCGATTTACGTATATCTTCAGGGCTTTGGACTATATCTGATCTACTTCTTCCTTCGCCATAGTCTAGAGATTTAAGTATATTTTCACGGCTTTGGGCTGTGTCTGATCTATTCCTTTCTTCACCGTAGTCTGGAGATTTACGTATATCTTCAGGGCTTTGGGCTGTGTCAGATCTACTTCCTTCGCTGTAATCTGGAGAATCAAGTACATTGTCAGACCATTGTACTACTTTTGGCTTACACGTTTCTGCACCGTAGTTTGGAGGTTGAAGTACACCTTCAGGGCATTGGACTGTAGCTGACTCCAAAGGGTTCATTTCTTCTAAGGATTCTGATGATTTTGAGCCCAAACTTTCACGATTCGGTGATGGAAGTCCTAGATTTGATTCCGATTCCATCGTTAGAGTCTATAGTTCACTTTGTTATAGTTTGATATTTTGCGGATTTGAGTGCGTATTTTCTTCTTCAATATATTGCGTTGTAATATTTACCTACTTTTGCCCCTCGGTCCTTGGTCAATTTCTTGAGTATTCGCAGTAAATTCTAAAATGTCGTCCCGACAGATTAGTTGACTGTCATCTAAATTAGGAACGGAGTACAGGAGCCGCAGTCACTGTGTTCTGACTGCCGGCCACGACTGACAACCACACATTCTGTACTTACCTCCTTCCACCTCTGTACATGTGTGACTATGTTGATATATATGTATATATATATACGTTTATGTATATTTATATATACGTCTATCTATATGTTTGTCGGTCATTGTATACATGCATGTATGCGTCAGGACTAATTGGCTATTTTACATGAGAGTGTGGTTTTAGATGTATATATGTACGACGTGTGTTCATGTGTGTTGGTATATTTAAACACATACATCTATGTGTCTGACTAATTGAGTATATTATATGAGAGTGTGATTTTAGATGTATATATGTAAGTTTACATATATATATATATATATGTGTGTGTGCGTGCGTGCGTGTGTATGTGTGTATGTGTGTACATTAGAGTGTGAACTTGCGAATGCATATCTTGAATGCGTTTATTATATGCTATGAGTGTACGGATAAACGGATTTGTGAACTCGTATATTTGGAATGGTAGGAAGGTGTCCAGCAGCTAAGTTGTCTCGGAGAAAACATTTAAGGGAGAGGAGAAAACATGTAAATGAATGAATGAGTATATATATATATATATATGTATGTGTGTGTGTGTGTATGCAGAAACTAGTTGAACTAATGATCCACAATATGGCCGTATGTACACCTGTCGGCTGGTTTACTTACTGTGTAGATAGAGAGTGGGGGTGGAGAGATAGACAGACAGATAGATAGATAGATAGATAGATAGATAGATAGATAGATAGATAGATAGATAGATAGATAGATAGATAGTTAGATAGATAGATAGATAGATAGATAGATATATTTCTTTATTAGCCACAGGGGCACAAAAGAAGGGGACAAATACAAAGGGGGAAGTTTACATACAATAAAAACGTGTAAAATGTTATCACAAGATAGATAGATAGGCAGGCAGACAGTAGTGGTGGTGATTGAAGGTGTCTGCACTGATCATGGTTATGATGGTGGTGCTGGTTGTAGTAGTAGTAGTAGTAGTAGTAGTAGTAGTAGTAGTAGTAGTAGTAGTAGTAGCTATAATAACGGTTTCTTATATTAAATAATGGTTTCTTATATAGTAGTAGCTATAATAACGAAAGGTGATGTTTAATTGATATATTCAACCATAACAAAAAGGTGTCATTGAAATAAGGGACATTAGCACCAACTACTGTAAAAGAGGAAGAAGGGGGGATTCTTTAACTGTTCACTCTCTCATCAATTACAACAATGATAATATCAATATTGATTTTTCACAGAGGAAGCGGAGCATAACTCTTTTGCTGACATTTCACCCGAAAATGGCCCTGATTCTACGATACAAATCAGTTTATTTTAAAGTATGTATGCATGTCGTGGACGCACCGTCACGACATACCTGGCGATTTCTTGTGTCTAGAATTACACTGAAGTAAGTGAAGACGTTCGAGATTTGGAGGCCCTTTTTACGAGTGATCAAAGGCAGGAGGCTGGTTGTGAAAACCAAATTCGTTAAATTCAATTCGGTGTTCGTGCCTACCCTTACCTATGGCCATAAATCTAGGATAACGACCGAAAGAAATTGGGTTCCTACGATGGGTCTTTGGAGTAACGTTACTCGATAGGGTGCGTAACTCAGAGATCAGGGAGTCGCTCCAAATAGAGCTGCTACTTCCAAATTGAGAGATCATAGCTCCGATATTACGGACACGCGGTTAGAATGTCTAAGGAAACAATCGCTGGACATATTTTATTGGAAACCCTGAAGCAGATCACGTGCAAAATGGTTGGATATCATCCCTGAAATCGGTTAGATTCACTTTGGGATCAATTGGGGACGGTTGCCACTGAGAGAAGCCTCTGGAAGGCGCGTCTGAAGATTCTACCCCAAAGCCTTTCCCAGGAATAAGTGGGCAAATAAAAAGAGGAAGATAAGAATAACAGTTATAAGCTAAGTCATTCTTCTCATTTTTCAAATATATTTTAATGCACCAAGGACTTTCGTTATTGCCTACTGTATATAATATATGATGTTAAATTATGGAACTTTGCGTTCTGTGTTCGAATCCTGCCGAGAATAACTTTGCCTCATCTTTTCAGAGCGGATAAGATAAGTGGCCTGTCACGTACTGGCGTCGATGTAATCGACTTCCCCTCCCCACAAATTGTTAGCGTTATGCCTAAATTAGGAATTCATTATTAACACTGACAAGGGCGGCGTTGGGTTGGGAGAATCGTTAGAGCCATGGACAAAATGTTTGGTAGCATTTAGTTACGTCCCTTTATGTTAAAATCTCACCGTTCAAACTTCTTTGTAGCATGTAGTTATAGCCCTTTAAGTTCTAATCTTGCCGGTCAAAATTCTATGTGGCATTTAGTTACTGTTCTATATATTCTGAATTCAAATACCGCCGAAATTAAATTTGTCTTTCATACTTCTAGGGTCGATAAAATAAAGTACCAGTCAACTTCTGGGCTCAATGTAATCGATGTTCACGTCCATCAACATTGTTGGCGTTATACTTGAATTGGAAAACTCTTTATTACCACAATCACCTTACTAAAGGGTGGGTGATTCTTGGGATTCCGATGCGCCAGGTAACCATCAAATTTGTCACTTTGACAGGTAAAACGTGAAGATATGCAACACTTAATCATGATATGAAGTAGAATATTGAAATTTAAATAATACAATTGACCCAGCCAATTCTATTGTGTTAATTTGTTACTTGTCAAAACCTTTATTAAAACGCATATTGTAAATTTGTGGCTGACTAAGCAGCAAACCAAGTGATAACTCTTCATTGGTTGTCTACAGTTATACTGTACATACACACATATACACTTAATCACACACACAGTCACTTTCATACACACCCACATTATCTCTCTCTCTCTCTCTCTCTCTCTCTCTCTCTCTCTCTCTCTCTCTCTCTCTCTCTCTCGTTCTCTTTCTCTCTCAGTCAATTTTACATACACGCACATACAGTAGTCACTCACAAGCGCGCGGGAACATACAGGCACTCTCACATACTCTCTTTTTTTCGCACACACGCGCACACACACATGCACTCAAACAAACATACGCAAACACACGTACACATACACAGGTGTGTTCCATGTACAACCCTATATAAAAACATTAATTGAATGAGTACTCAATACTATCTATGGAGCAGAGTAAATATTTTATTTTTCAGAGAGAATATAGAGAGCCGACTAAATAAATTGTATAAATCATTCAATCCGAGACTCTGACGAATCTAAAATCCTTGCCAATTCACTGTCTTATATGTTTATTCGCGTGGCTTTGTGGTTAATGTATTCAGCTCACGATTATAAGGTCGTGAGTTCGATTCCCGGTGGCGTGTTTTGTCCTTGAGTAAGACACTTTATTTCACGTTGCTTCAGTCCACTCAGTTGGCAAAAATGAGTTGAAACTGTAATTCTAAGGGCCCGACCTTGTCACATTCTCTGTCACGCTGAATGTCCCTGAGAATTACGTTAAGGGTACGAGTGTTTGTGGAATTCTCAGCCACTTGCTCGCTAATTTCACGAGCAGGCTATTCCGTTGATCGTATCCACTGGAACACTCGTTGTCGTAACCGACGGAGTTCCTATAAATTATTCAGAAATTTATTATTTCATTTATTATACTTTAGATAAGGGTAATTCTGTCAATAAAACAAACCTACTCACACTAATGGTAATAAACCTGTATTATTGTTTGGATTGGCAGTATCGGTAGAGGGTCGGACATCATGCTTTCCAGCATAGTTACGTCCCTTTACGATCTGAGTTCAAATCCCGCCGAGGTTAACTTTGCCTTTCATCCTTACGGGGTCGATAAAATAAAGTACCAGTAATACACTGGGTAATTGCTGGCCTTGTGCCAAAAGTAGAAACAATTATTGTTAATTAACTGACAATAAAACCGAAGTGAAATAAATCGAGGGTAT
>OZ024741.1:122019739-122024739 GCA_964016885.1 Eledone cirrhosa | reverse complement strand
CCACCCTCACCACAACTCACAGCAGCAACACCACTACTACCACCATCACCATTATTACACCACCACCATCACCGCCACAACCACCACTACCAGCAGTACCACAATCACCACCACCTACAATAAGACAGCAACAACGACAACACCACTAATGCCACCACAAACCTTTTTAACCCCCACCACTACTATCGTAGTAGAATACCAAAAATAATTGCTTCTACTTTTGGCACAAGGCCAGCAATTACACATTACATTACTGGTACTTTGTTTTATCGACCCCGTAAGGATGAAAGACAAAGTTAACCTCGGCGGGATTCGAACTCAGAATGGCAAGGGCCGTAACTCTATACCTCAAAGCATGGCGTCCGACCCTCTACCGATACTGCCAATCCACCGCCCTCAATACCAAAAAATCACCATTACTCCTATAACCACCACCACCAACAACAACAATAACACAGCAACAACGATAACTCTACCAATGCCACTACCAACGTCACCAGTAACACCTGCAACCACAACCACCGAAATCACCGCCATCCCCTTCAACACCATCATAGCGACAATGACAATAACAACAACCACTCTATCACCACGAACACCACCACCATTACAGTAACAACAAGAAGAGAGTAAAAGCATTAAAGAGAAAATAAATTGAAAAACATACAAAGAGAAATTTAGAAAAGTCAATAAAAATAATATAATAAAATACATAAGTCAGTTATAATATGGTTAGAACAAAGAAAAAAACACAATGTCGACGAAGAAAAAAGGAAGAAAGAAAAAATGTAACAAAGTAAAACTATGAGAAGAGGACAATGAATTCTAATCAGTCATTATTAATGGACTTCAAAGAGCTCTTAATATCTTTCTATATACTTTACACGCCTTCTGTATGTCAAGGAATTTTGTTCAGTACAACTTTATATGCATCATTAAACGTTTCGCTCCTATTTTTGTTCAATGTATCACATCTGCCACGTCACAAAACCGCCCAGTGAATCTCTCTCTCTCTCTCTCTCTCTCTCTCTCTCTCTCTCTGCTATAATGTAGTAGTTTGACATGCTAGAAAGAACAGCCAAATCTCCTTAAAATGACACTATTTACTGGCTGTCATAACAAAGGTTAAAAAGTTAAGGTCTATTACAAGCTTCCTGACTGTGTATAGAATTAAAATAGAAGCAGCAGGCATTGTGTAAGAGAGAAAGAGAGACAAGAAGTGAGAAAGAAAGAGAGAGAAAAAGTGAGAGAGAAAGAGAGAAAGAGAGAGAGAAAGAGAGAGAGGGGGGTCCGCACAACCGCTGTCAAAGTTTGTTCCAAGGCCGAAGGCACACGTGGCAGTGGCTGGTTCTCTATTCTATAGTATAAAGTACCAGCTGGTACTATATACTATTGTATACAATTGTATGCTTGCATATCGTGTTTTAAACAAACACTAATTGGTGTTTCCCCATCTACATACTTATAAAGTATTGATTAGACTTTCTGTATTGATTACATAATTATTCCTTGTCATATTGATTATATCAGTATTACAGCATACCTGTGGTATTGACTGCGTTATTCTTAATGAGAATGTTCTATGAAATACTACGTGTCATATAATGGTGAGAATATTCAATATAATGTTTTGTGTTGACTTACTTAAGACATGGGTTGTCTAAGGTTTAAGTATTACTACGTGCTCTTATTGTTGTTGTTTAAATCCCAGGGAAAAATCGATCAGGTGTATGAGGAAAAGTCTTCTCATAACAACCTATTTATTTAAGGCATTACATATAAAACGATTATCTTATGCAATGTTTGCTTACTTTAAAAAAACCCAGAGGGGTGAAGTGGAGAGTTTTGGCTGATATTTCTAGCAATTTGAGCAGCTATATGAAAGCTCCATCAATGTTATAATGTACTGGTGTATTTCTGGTGAGGTGAATTTGAAACCGGTTTAATCCTGGCCCCCTTATCAGTGTCTATAAGAAGTGTGTTCAATCGGTCTGGGGTCAGGCAGACTAAAAAGAGTATTGTGAATATCTGATGATCTCCTCTCTTCAAAAAATACTGTCAGCCACCTTGAATTTTGAATTGAATCTCCCAACCCGTAGTCGGAAATCAGTCTTGTTCTGCCTTACAAAGATACCCTCGGAATCTTATGCGTCGCTTCAATTAATTCTTGTATGTACAACCTCGGGTAGTAGACTATATCCTTGAGACAGATACGTTCCATTGCACTATATTACACTATAAGCAAGTGGAACCATCTATGGTAACCCAACGACTATATGAGGAATAGACGACGTTGTATAATATTCACTGAGTGAAAATATTGTAGAGTGGAGGCAGCGAATTGGAAGAGTTTTTAGAACGTCCCAATGATGAGCTCCGCCAGGTTTAAAATGCCCCAAACACACTGTATGTCACGGCGGTGCTCCTACAACAGATATAAGTCCATACATACATAAATTGTAGAGTAGAGCTGCAGGGAATCTGGATTTATTTTCCACGTGAATTTATTTCATTTTAAAGTAAATGTTTTAGGGCAATTAGTTACGACCAATTACGTTATGAGCTCAATTCCCGCCGGAGTTAGCTTTGCCTTTCGTCATTAAACATAGTACCACTAACGCATCGATTTAATCGACTTTCGATTTAATCGACTTTCCCTTATCCCTTCAAATTACTGAAATTGTGACAAAACTAGAAACACTTTTAAGGTAAACCCCCTTAAAATTATAATTGCGAGAGAACCAACTGCGGTGTGTGATCTGTTACTACCTGTATGATTTCGAATTAATGAGTTTCTTTACATGAGTTTCTCTAGTTTCTCTACAATACTATGTATGATTTCGAATCAATGAGTTTCTCTACATGGACAACACGTTGGACAATGTGGTCCCGAGTTCTATTCACAAGCAATGGTGCGAAAGGTTAATAAATTTCTCATCCAGTGTTAACACCTAAAGGTATATAAGTTTGACACAATGAATATATCGACTAGGTACGTGACCATCGCATATAGCCACAATAACGACAAATATGGAAAAGTATAGATTACGCATACACACACACACACATATATATATATATGTGCATGTATATATATATATGTGTGTGTGTGTGTGTATACATGTATATATAGGTTGAAGAATGAAAACAAAGAAGGCGAGGTTCAGTGTATGATAATAGTTCATTGATTCATTTCTTTACGATCGTTTTGAAAGTTCGAATGAACCATGATAATATCGATATATTGACTAATCGATAGTATCACTCTGGATATACTCTTTGGTGCCAAATAATAGTGGGGGCTGGAATAAGTGGTGGCGTTGAAAAATCGATAATTAGAAGATTAGTTTACATATTGAGACTCCAACCCATCCGATATATTTTATAACGTATGAAATTTCTTGTAATGAAGTTTTTTTGGTCATGTATAATGTTTGTTAATGTATAAAGAAAATTAACTGTCGCAGGAATGCTACCACTTAAAATAATTTCGCCGGAGATAGATTAGCAAAAATTAACAAGCGGGGTTAAGGCTGGACTAAGAGCAGGGGAAGGCTTTGGAAAAAATCTGAAAAATTAATAAGGTCAGAAGGGGGAGACGATTATTCGAGACCCGAAAATAATAGATCCAATACACCGTACCATCTCAATTCTACTTTTGAAAAACATAAGAAATGTGAAACCGATAAAGGAAACAAATAAATATTCTTAAAAAGACACTAGGTGCATTTTCGATTTCTTTTCCTTTTTATATATATATAAATATATAAATATATCTTCTCCCACTTACTCCTGAGAGGGTCGTGGTGGTAGAGTCCTCAAACACTCCTTCCAGCGGTTCCTGTCAGAAGCAATCGTTTCCAACTGATCCGGATGGATCCCCAAGCGACACCAGTAAAACTCATGGATGTTATCAAACCATCTTGCCCGGGGTCTGCCCCTGGGTCTCCTGCCGGTTGGTTTTTGCCCGTAAAATCTGTCCAGCGATTCTTTCCTGAGATATTCTAACCACATGCCCATAGTATCGGAGCTGTGATCTCTCAATGTGGAGAAGTAGCGGCTCTACCTGGAGTGACCCTGTGATCTCCGAGCTATGCAGTCTATCGAATAACGTTACTCCAAAGACCTTTCGGAGAAACCCTATTTCGGCCGCTTGTATTCGCGATCGTATTATTTTGGTTATTACACAAGGGTTGGCACGAATAACGAATTGAAGATAGCGAGGCTGGCTTTTACACCTACCTCCCTTCTTCTGATGACTGAATGCTGAAGCTGGCGCATTTTTTTTTTCCTTACTCTCTCTCTCTCTCTGTCAATTTACGTTCTGTTACGTGTTCTAGCCGAGATTCTTATTATTGATATTATTTCTATATAGTAAACACACAAATATAGTATTGTTATTAATGGCAGTGGATTGGCAGTATCGGTAGAGGGTCGGACGCCATGCTTTGACGCATTGAGTTACGGCCCTTGCCATTCTGAGTTCAAATACCGCCGAGGTTAACTTTGCCTTTCATACTTACGGGGTCGATAAAATAAAGTACCAGTAATTCACTGGATAATTGCTGGCCTTGTGCCAAAAGTAGAAACAATTATTAATAATTGTTTCTACTTTTCGTACAAAGCCAGCAATTACCCAGTGAATTACTGGTACTTTATTTTAACGACCCCATAAGGATGAAAGGCAAAGTTAACCTCGACGGGATTTGAATTCAGAATGGCAAGGGCCGTAACTCTTTGCGTCAAAGCAAGGCGTCCGACTCTCTACCCATACTGCCAATCCATCGCCCTTATTAAAAATAGTTTCTGATTTAAGCACAAGGCCAACAACTTTGGAGGAACGGGAAATCGATGAAATGGACCCACTTCATTACTGGTACTTTATTTTGTCGATTCTGTAAGCAAAAAGGCAAAGCTAACCTTAGCGGTATTTGAACTCAGAACATAAAGGGCCGTAACTCTGTGCCGCATTATTGGTTTCTGACTAAGGCACAAGGCCC
>OZ024741.1:122007239-122014739 GCA_964016885.1 Eledone cirrhosa | reverse complement strand
GTCGAAAACAGCATTTGTAAAGTTTCCTCCGAGCATAAATTGCACGGACGGCGTCCTCCCGTGTAAGAATTGGCTCTGGACAGTAATCTCCAAGTGAGATCATAGGTGATGTTGTTGTCCTTGAGGTCCCATATGTGGCCCGAAAGTGTAGTGGCGTGACGCCGGGCCGGGTTTCGGAAGGTATGTCTATGTTGGTATAGCCGGGTCTTGAAGTCACATGCGGTAAGTCCTATATAGGCTTTGTTGGAGGTATCCGTCCTCACGTTGCACTGGTAGATCACATTACGGTCTCTGCATCTATTGTCGAGTGGGCAAATAGATCTATCCGGGCAGTTACACCTCCTGGTCGGTTCTCCACTGCTATTTAGGTTATTTCTGCCATCGGGGTTGAGTTTTTTGTTGTTAGAGGAGACGATGTTTTGTGCGAAGTTTGGTGTAGTGCTGTAAGAGAGTTTGATGGTATTTTTGTTAATTATGTTGTGGTAGCGGTGTTGTAATGGGAAGTGTTTTTCAATGAGCCTAAAGAATAGTTTCCCGATGGGAGTAGTCACCTCTGCGTTGTGGGGAGGATTGAACCATGTTACATTGCGTGAGCGGCGGTGTCTCCTGCTGGTTCCGCTAATGGGATCTGGACAGTAGGATATTTCCTCCCGGAAACCACTCCGCTTGAGGGCCTGGTTGTAATAAGGCGCATGTTCATCGAATATCCGCTCATTAGCTGACAAACGGGATATGCGGAGGGAGATGTTTTTGACCAGGTTGTTTGTGATGTTCCTAGGATGGTTTGATCGGCGGTGGATGTAGTGCAGATTGTCATTAGGTTTCCTGTATGGGTAGTACAGGTCGTTTTCGAGGTCGAGGGTTACGTCCAGGAAGTTTACTCGGGTCAGGGACGTTTGTAGGGTTATTTTAAATCCCCAGTCGCGGAAGAATCTGATTAATTGTTTCCGGACCCGATCTGTACTACTGGGGTTGTACCCTTTAAGGGTAAGGAGCCCATCATCACGGTACAATCCACCACCGAATGCAGGAAACATATCAGTGAGTTTGGCTATTAGGAATAATCCTATAAGATCAGTGACCTCCGCCGAATCCGTGGCGCCCATGCTGACGTCGAAGGGTGAGTCGGGAGCTCTTTTTATCCATTTAGAGTCGTCAAAGAGTAAGACTGTCTTCCTGGCGTGGAGGATGATTTTTCTTTCCTGGTCGGTGATGGGCACGAGTGTTTCGGCGAAGTCCAATATATATATATATATATATATATATATATATACATATATGTATCTACACACACACAAATGCATATATATACATATGTGTGCATAGAGAGAGAGAGAAAGTGATATAGGAGGGAAATAGATACACATGCACATATATATATATATATATATATATGAAATATGAAATATAAGAATCAAAGAACTGTTCAAAACATTATTGTGCTTACAGCTGTTTCCTCCAAACCATAAATAGTATAACTAATACTATATATATATATATATATAAATTACACAAATATCAAGTTATATATATCATTATTATTATTATTATATATATATATATATATATATATATATATATATATATATATATATATATATATATATATATATATATATATATGAAAACAGGGAGAAAAAGACGATTATTAGGAAGAAATTTTTTTTTTTTCCTTTTTATTTTTCTCTTTTTTCTGGGTTAGAAAATGATTAAAACGAAATATTTTACTTTGTGTGAAGTGTTAAGATATTAGTTGATTTATTTATTAATTAACAATGGCATTTATTTATTTATTTATATATTTAATAATTGTCTATTACCCTTTTCAGAATGTTTATGCATTATCAAATGATAATATGTATTGGTGTAAAACAAGTTAAGGAAATGGTGCAGAAAGAATAATGTTATTTACAAACAAGGTTTATGAAGTGAAAAGAAAAAAGAAAAAAAGGGGCGTAATGTGGAGCATAATAAGGCAATGTGAAAGAAAAAATATTATTTACAGACATAGTTCTTGAAGATAAGCAGATCAAAATGTGTTAATATAGCAAGGGTGCTTAGTTGATCCATGATGGAGGAAAATGGTAGTCTGGGGTGGTAATTCATGGTGGGAGAGAAATGATGGATTGTATTTAATTTATTTAATAAAAAGGATTAGGTAGGGTGTGAGGGAGGTAACTCTTTAGAAAGACATAAGTATTTGTATTTGGTTCATTGTTCGTTCCAGTTTTAGTTTAGTCCGATGTTTAGTGCATTGAGTAGAGGTTGAAATTTATTAATGAAATACCTTTCCTTATAGGTACGATGGATGAAAGAAGCGTTGTCTATGAATTTGAAAATGGGGAAAATTTTAAAGTTTGGATGTTGGTTGGGTGCACAATTGGCGATATGTTCACTGAAAGTCAATCTTTCTGTATTCCTGTATTTTGATTTGTGATCTATGGAGGGTCATAAGTTGTCGGAGGCTGTTTTTTGTCTGTCCTATGTAGTGCTCTTGACAACCTGAGCAGGTCAAAACATAGATTAGGTTTTCAGATGCACATGTAAAGTTGTATTTAACTGTGAAATGTTGTCCTTGTTTAAAATGGAATGTTGAACCTTCTATTAGATTTGTGCATATGCCACAGTTGGGCCTTCCGCATTTTGTTACTGTAGGGTTCATTGTGAGGGTTGGTTGGATTTTGGCTTGTGTGAGGATGTTTTTTATGGATTTAGGTTGTCTTTTGCTCTTTATGATGTTGTGTGTTTGGAGGATTTTGTTCATTCTTGGGTCTCTTTTTAGTAAAGGAATGTTCTTGAGGATGGTGTCGAATGCCTCATTGTTGAAGGGGTTGTGTGTGGAGATGTATGGTAGAGTTTTCTGCTGCAGTTCATTCCTGGGTTTGGGGTGTCTGAGTTCCTGGATGTCGAGTTTTAGGGCACGTTGGAATCCATTGTTTATTAGGGATAGTGGGTAGTTTCTGCTGATAAGTGTGTTTTTTAATTCTTCTAGTCGTGTGTAGCATGTGTATTTATCTGAAACTATTGTGCAGATCATTCTGGCTAGGTTATAATGAATTGCCATTTTGGTATGTTGAGGGTGGCAATTATATATATAAATCAAAAATAGCGAGCTGTGTTGTTGCAATTAAGTATAATGAAAAGTAAGAAATTAAAAGTTAAGATTAGCCGTCATCAGTTGTCTACTAGGCGTCATAGGCATCTCTATCCAAGAGATATCAATATGAATGGACCTGTTATTTATATCTAAAGACATTTTTTCCAATTCCCCCCTTCAATCTATCTTATTTCTCATTCATTCTTCTGATGAAGGACTAGCATCCGATACATTAAGACCCTCTTCCTGCGTTAACCTAATATATTCCTTCCATATACTATACCAATTGTGTTGTTAGTTCTGTTTACCTTTGACATACATACACACACATACACACACACACACACACATATATATATATATATATATATATATATATTCAAGAGATGTCAACATGGACCTGTTATATAAATATATATGTATATATATAAAGAAGAACGATGAAGTTTCGTTTACATGTAGTTAGTTTTTTTTATTGTGTATCGACCTGTTATGCGCGTTTCGCAGAGGTTTGGCTCAAGGTCACCCAAATAAGTTATGGATCCGACTCCATTATCGATCTGCTCTTCGGACTGGTGAGTCACAACACGATATTTAACATAATGATTCCTTCCGATCCTATTTTTCGACACCTCATATCTATCCCTTCATGGACCACGAACTCCTGGTGGGGTTCTAGTGCCCCACCGTGATATAATGTATGTTTATGCGTTATAAACTTGGTGAAATCCATCGAAAATATCCGATCTCTTCCAGTGAAAGTAGGAGAGGAGAACATAGAATGAAAGAGAATATATGTCGTGAGAAAGGTAGATAAAGGAAGAAACGACAGCAGTATAGGACTGGTGTTTATTTATCGAACTCGGAAGAATAAAAATACACAATTAACTACTGCTTGATTTGAACTCAGAGCGCAGAAAGGTGGAATAATTATCGCGAAGCAATTTAACCGATGTTCTAACAACTCTGCCACTTCGCCACCATTACGGTCCCATTGGAGTAATGTAAAGAGCGGTGATTTAGCACAAATGGTAGAGCGTCTGGTAACATGCTTTGCAGCATATAGGTAAGTCCCTCTACATTCAGAGTTGAAATCCCGCTGAGGTTAATTTTGTCTTTCATCCTTACGGGGGTCTATAAAATAAAGTATCAGTAACGCACTAGGGTCGATCTAATTGATTATCCGCCCCCTCAAAATGATTGACCTTGTACGTAATTCAGAGATCATTATAGTAATTTAACAGGTGGTGGATCGGCAGCATCGGACAACAGCATCGGACACAGAAAGATGGAATAATTGTCGCGAAGCAATTCAACCAACGTTTTAACGACTCTACCACTTCGCCACCATTACGATCCCATTAGAGTAATATAAAGGACGGTGATTTAGCACAAACTGTAGAGCGTCGGACAACATGCTTTGCAGCATATAGTTACGTTCCTTTGGGTTCTGAGTTCACATCCTTCCGAGGTTAGCTTTGCTTTTTATCCTTATGGGCTCGGTGAAATAAAGTACCATTGAGACACTGGGGTCGATTTAGTCGAATCGCTCCTCTCCCAAAATTGTTGGCCTTGTATCTAAATCAGATTATAATTATGTAAATGTTCAAAATATAGTTTCTATGTAGGGAAGTTGTCATCAATAATATTGATTTCTAATTTTGGCATGAGGTCAACAAATTGTAGTGAGAAAGAAAATGGATTTATCGAAACCAGTACGTGGCTGGTACTTCATTTTGTTGACCCTGGAAGGATGAAAAACATATTTGACATCGGAAGGATTTGAACTCAGAATACAAAGAGCTGTAACTAATTACTGTTGAACATTTTGCCCGTCGCTCTAACGATTCTGCTAATGTACAACCCTGTAGTCATGAATAATAATTGTTTCTACTTTTGGCACAAGGCCAGCAATTATCCCAGTGTATTACTGGTACTTTATTTTATCGACCCCGTAAAGATGAAAGGCAAAGTTAACCTCGGCGGGATTTGAACACAGACCATAAAGGGTCGTAACTCTTTGCTGCAAAGAATGGTGTCTTATCCTCTACCGATACTTCCAATCCACCTGGTTTCTGATTTAGGCCCATGGCCAGCAATATGAAGGGAAAGGGAAATCGGTTAAATCAACCTCAGTGCTTGACTGATATTTCATTTTCTCGACAACAGAAGGATGAAAGGCAAAGCTAACCTCGGCGGCAGTTGGACTCAGAACGTAATGGGCCGTAACTATATGCTGCAAATCATGTTGTCTGATGCTCTACCGATACTGCCAACCCACCACCCTCAATAATGGTTTCTGATTTAGGCACATGGCCAACAATTTTGAGGGAGGGGAAAGTATATTGAATCGACCCCAGTGCGTTACTAGTACTTTATTTTGTCGACCCCGTAAGGATGAAAGTCCTTGGTGCAATTTGAATTTATAACGCAAGGAGCTGTAACAAAATACCGTAATAAATATACCAATTCTGCCACCAATTCACCCTCCAAAATGTTTTCCAATGTTTTCCAATTTTAGTACAACGTCAGTAATATGTGGGAAAGGAAATTTGTTATATCGATTTTATTACTTCACTAATATTTTATCTTATCTATCCCGGAAGAATGAAATAAAAAAAAAAACTAAACCCTGGGGAGGATTTGAACACAGAAAGCCGGAACGAATAACACGAAGCAAACTATTCAACGTTCTAACGACTCTGCTAATTCGTTACCTTTACATACCATTTATAGTAATGTAAATGTTAGAAGCACAGGTTCCATGTAGGGTCGGTGACATGGATAATAATGGCATACGCTGTGTGAATAAAATGTAATTCTAATTGTGTCTGCTTATATTTTTTGTGTTTATGATATTTTTTTTATTCTGGTTCATCATCCAACGAAACTGAATTAAATGCAAATTTCCTGTCTGTGAAATTGTTATTTAGATATTTAACCCATATCACATAACAACCTAAACACACACACTCACAAATATATATGTGTGTGTCTGTGTGTATATATATCATATATATATGAGTGTGTGCCTGTTGTATATATACATATATATATATATATATATATATATATGTGTGTGTGTGTGTGTGTGTGTGTGTGTGTGTGTGTGTGTGTGTGTGTGTGTGTGTGTGTGTGTGTGTGTGAGTGTGTGAAAGACAGGGTGAGAGAGTATTTGTGTGTGTAAGTATATTTTCTCTATAGTCTTTTTCACAGCTAGGTTACAAGTGTGTGTTTACTAGAAATAATATTCGTACATTTAATATATATCTGTTTAACTCAACTCGGTGTAGTAATAG
The DNA here is from genome assembly GCA_964016885.1 of Eledone cirrhosa. Taxonomy (NCBI): domain Eukaryota; kingdom Metazoa; phylum Mollusca; class Cephalopoda; order Octopoda; family Eledonidae; genus Eledone; species Eledone cirrhosa. The sequence continues at coordinate 122,008,343 of OZ024741.1, read as the reverse complement.
CATCAATTCATTTGTTAATTGATTAATTTTCTTTGCTAACGCTTGCTCTGTTATACATATTCGATAGCATCATTAGAAGACGCTGACCCTAATTCTACATGTTATAATCAGAGTATCAGTGTGTATAGTGTCAACATTTGAAAATACGCAATTTTATAATGTAGAATGCTGGTAAAAACCCCACTTCGGTCACGAATGACCATGGAATTTGCCACCCTCACCCCACGAGGCACAAGTCCAGCAGTCGCCCATGCATACCACCCTCCCCTCTCTGCGGCACTGATCTTGTCCGAGGGAAAGACAGAGGCGGATACAGCTTGGCACCAGTGACGTCGCAACTCATTTCTACGGCCGAGTGAACTGGAACTGAGTGAAATAAAGTGTTTTGCTCAAGATCACAATGCAAAGCCCAGTCCGAAAATCGAACTCACAATCGTGTATGCGAAAATGTAGAATAAGGGAAGAGTTGGCGGTATTTTGTGGTTTCTTTGAATCTATTCAACATACCACCACTATAAATGAACCTTAAGGGTCAGTATGCCTCGTGGTCCTGGCGGACAGGATGGAGAAGAGCTTGTCACGGAGGATTGAAAAGCCAATCCGCCTCGCAGAGCTCGCATCTGTGGGTAGCCAACACCGCTTCGATAGCGCAGCGGTGTTGTCCGTGGTCCAAGAACACAGAAAATTTCTACTGCCTCAGGCTCAACTACAAACCTATCAGAGAGCGACCGATACTTTGACAATTTGCCCTATTCGGCCTGGCGGGGCAGCCGAACGCACCAGTTTGCTGCTAGTGAAGGTGTCCCATGTGGTATTCCAGAGACAGTTTGTTATTGAAAATGTCAATTAATCAATTCACATTGTGAACACTTGCAGGTTTATGCAAATTCGATAGATTAAGTTGAGTTTGCGCTTGTTTACGCTCTATATAGATATAAACTATAATTCTCGCTGTGGTCACGAAAATAAGTAACCGCCTTTCAATGAAGTGGATGTAAACGGTAAAACTATTCAAGTCGATCTCAGTTCTCTGACCACAGAGGAAATAATTGTCCACTTTTCAATGCGTGACTAAACATGTGTATTGTCTAAAACATGGACATT
>OZ024741.1:121987239-122004739 GCA_964016885.1 Eledone cirrhosa | reverse complement strand
ACTTATGTGTTTATCATATATTAATTTATATTAACTTGGGCGGTGGATTGGCAGTATCGGTAGAGGGTCGGACGCCATGCTTTCCAGCATAGTTACGTCCCTTTACGATCTGAGTTCAAATCCCGCCGAGGTTGACTTTGCCTTTCATCCTTACGGGGTCGATAAAATAAAGTACCAGTAATGCACTGGATAATTGCTGGCCTTGTGCCTAAAGTAGAAACAATTAATTTATATTAACTTGTATATATGAATACGTACAGGCAAAGGCACATGCATACGTACATACATACACACGAAACACACATATATATATATATATATATATATATATATATATATATCGGCACACATATATCTAAGCACACGTACGTACGCGACTATATATACACACACATGCATACACACACATACATACATATACATATTATTTGGGTGTGGTGAAGTCATTGTGCAGATGTATTTAAGCCACACGCCCACATCCACACTCACAAAGATATATATATATATATATATATATATATATATATATATATATATATATATATATATATATATATATATATATATATATATATATATATATATATATATATATATATATATATATATATACACTCATAAAGATATATATCTTTGTGAGTGTGGATGTGGGCGTGTAAAATACATCTGCACAATGACTTCACCACACCCAAATAAATTAACGTGCCACCACCACCTGTCTAGCTGATGAACAAGTAAATTTGCACATAACTCTCCTTGTTTGACATTTTAATTCGTATCTAAATGTTGACCTTATAATATCAGTTAATTGAAGTTAAATTTATTTGATAAACTCAAAAGAAATATTCCCATGAGTTTTAAACAAGTTTATATTTTAAATAGATGTTATGTAAACAGTAGTTCTTTTGTAATCTAAAAATGTTGATATTCCCATTGTTTTTTTTTTTTGTTTTTTTTTGTTGTTTTTTTGTTGTAAAGTGTCTTTTTTTGCTTTTAGGTTCGTGAAGATGGAGTGATTTTCTGCATCGTTGTCTTTTTTGTTTTTTTTTGTTTTGTTTTTTTTGTGTCTTTTATTTTTTGGCTTTTAGGATCGTGAAGATGGAGTGATTTTCTGCATCGTTGTCATTGCTGGTTTTATTATTTTAATATTTTAGTCGCTAGAATGTGGTCACGCTGGGAGCACCAGCTTGTTGTAGTCGATCATATCGATCATATCGGTCTCTTGATTTGTCGAACCGTTTAGTGAAGGCAGAAACAAACGTAAACATAGACACTGATTCACGCGCACACATGCACATGCGTATATATATTTATGTGTGCGCGTGTGTGTGTGTGTATCCCGGGTTCAATCGGCAAAATATAAATATTTGATATAGAAATGGCTTCTATAAGACTAGAACTGTTTCATTCCAAGGAAATCATTAGGAAAGCCCTGGGCTTGGAATAAAGCCATTTATATATATATATATATATATATATATATATATATATATATATATGAGCATCATGGAATAATAAAAATTGTCGTTTTGGAAGCCTCAACAATGCAGATGGTTAAATCTCCGGATAAAGATGTAAGAGGAAGCGTAGAAAGAGCCGCAGAGAACGTAAAAGGACGTAGGAAATGTATAAAAAAATAATAACTGTTTCTACTTTAGGCACAAGGCCAGCAATTACCCAGTACATTACTGGTACTTTATTTTATCGACCCCATAAGGATGATAGGCAAAGTTAACCTCGGCGGGATAAAAAAATAATAACACGAGATAGAGTTACCTTGGAAGTGATTTAATAGTCCCTATATTTCGGTTGTACGCACACGCTTAACAGCGAAGGCCACGTGTTGTCCTTCTCCGACATAACCTTTTTCCCCTCGGAAAAGTTGATGGATGTGAAATCCGAAATATAGGGACTATTAAATCACTTCCAAGGTAACTCTATCTATCTATCTATCTATCTATCTATCTATCTATATATATATATATATATATATATATATATATATATATATATATATATATATATATACATATATATATATATATATACATATATATATATATATATACATATACATATATATATATATATATATACATATATGTATATATATATATATATACACATATATGTATATATATATATATATATACATATATGTGTATATATATATATATATATATACACATATATGTATATATATAAATATATATATATATACATATATGTGTATATATATATATATATATACATATATGTATGTATATATATATATATATATACATATATGTATATATATATATATATATACATATATGTATATATATATATATATATACATATATATACATATATGTATATATATATATATATACATATATGTATATATATATACATATATGTATATATATATACATATATGTATATATATATATACATATATGTATATATATATATATACATATATGTATATATATATATATACATATATGTATATATATATATATACATATATGTAACTTTGAATAACTTTGAAATGTTTTGGCCAGTATTGGCCCAGGCCATGTCTAACTTAATAGCACCACCTGGCGAAGTCTTTCAATTCAGGATTTGGGCACCATGGCCCATTCGAGAAGAGAATTACTGTTTGCGGAGTTTCATGATACTTTGTTTCGTGTGGGGAGACCACAGTGGACAACAATATTCAAGGTGTGGTCGGGCAAAAGTAGAGAAGAGAAGGATAATGGTGTGGGAATCTCTCGACTGGAAGGTTCTGAGGATCCAGGAACACATTCTGCGGGCCATGTCAACTTTGCTGCTTATATGCGTGGTCCAGCTTATGTTGCTGTCCACGGTTACTCCCAAGTCTCTGATGTTGTTAGATGCCACGAGAGTTTCCCCGGAGGGAAGGGAGTACGGGAGTTTCAGAGCATCCTCTTTTCCAAAGTGGATCAGTTCGAATTTGTCTTCGTTCAGTAACATGTTGTTCTTTTCTGCCCATTGGGTAACAGCCAGTAGGTCTGACTGAAGGCTTATCCGGTCATCCACGCCATTGATGACCTTTTGGAGCTTGGAATCATCAGCGAAAATTTTAATGCTGCTGTGTTTGATGATGTCAGTGATGTCATTAATATAGATGATGAAGAGAAGTGGGCCCAACACAGTGCCTTGTGGGACTCCACTACTGACTTTGGCTGGGCTTGATTTGACTCCCTCAACTACAACATGTTGGGTTCTGTTTGACAGGAAGCTCTTGATCCACTGCAGCAGCTTTCCAGTGACACCAATATTGGACAGCTTTCTCAGTAGAATGTTATGATCAACCCTGTCAAAGGCCTTGCTGAAATCAAGGTAGATAACATCAGTGTTGGAACCCTCTCCCAAGGCTCTCAAAATGTCATCAAAGTGATGCAGTAGTTGCGTCAGGCAATCCCTTCCATTACGGAATCCATGCTGGTTGGAGTTCAGCATATTGTTACTCTCAAGGAAGTGGGTCATTCGCGATCTCACCACTCGCTCAAATACCTTAATGATATGAGAGGTGAGTGAGATTGGACGGTAATTCACGGCAAGGGATTTGTTTCCCTTTTTGAAAACTGGGACAACAGACTGGGATAGAAGGTTTTCTGGCACATATCCAGCATCCAGTGAGTTCCGCCACAGATTGGCAAGAGGAGAAGCAAGTTGGTGTTGACACGCCTTCAAGACACAAGCAGGGAACCTATCGGGACCTACTGCTGAATTATGCTTGATTTCCTTTATTGCCGCCAAGACATCAGGGCGCCAAACGTTATGTCCGATAAGGTGTAATGGGGAGTAACATCGCCGATACAGCCCAGATCGGCCATATCAGGATTGCTGAAAACAGAGCAGTATTGTTTCTGCAGTATCTCACCCATGGTTTTAGCATTGTCTTGAAGAGTGCCATTTTCATCAATTAGAGGGCCAAGAGTAGAGCCAGTGATTTTGTGTTTTTTTGCAAATCAAAAGAACACTTTGGGATTGAGTTTGATCTTCTCAATGGCCCAGGCCTCTTCAGCTCTTCTCTGATTGTTGATGAGGGACATTATGTTGTTTTGGAGGTTATGTTTTTTAATCTCTAGTGATGAAATGGCAGTCAAGTTGATGTGTTGCTGCTGACAGTATTTCAGCTTGTTGATTTTTTTGTTCGTTCTCTTAATTTTTCTGATGAGCGTATATATGTATATATATATATATACATATATGTATATATATATATATATATATATATATATATATATATATATATATATATATGTGTGTGTGTGTGTGTGTGTGTGTGTGTGTGTGTGTGTGTGTGTGTGTGTGTGTGTGTGTGTGTGTGTGTGTGTGTGTTTGTGTTTCTATTTTCGTTGATGTAGTGGCTTTTGTGGCAACATCTCTCCGGCTACAATTTTCACTATGTCACATCCCTAACATATTACTATTACTCTGAGCTATAATCTATCGATTTATCGATATCATCTCATTGAGTGCTTCGTGCCAGCTTCTGAAGATTGATTTCGAAAACAGCTAATCGCAGCCGAATTTACTCACTATTATTATTATCTTTATATATAAGGGCGGTGAATTGGCAGTATCGGTAGAGGGTCGGACGCCATGCTTTCCAGCATAGTTACGTCCCTTTACGATCTGAGTTCAAGTCCCGCCGAGGTTGACTTTGCCTTTCATCATTACGGGGTCGATAAAAATAAAGTACCAGTAATGCACTGAGTAATTGCTGGCCTTGTGCCTAAAGTAGAAACAATTATTATCCTTATATATATATATATATATATATATATATATTTATATATATATTATATAGATATATATATTATATAGATATATATATATATTGGCAAGGAACAAAACAAAAACAAGGAGTGCAGTACGAATAGTTTTGGTATTAGGTTCACACTTGAGAGTGGAGGAGACGATGTTTCGGGCATAAGCCCTTCATCAGGAGACAGGTTGGAAGGAAAAGGGTTCTGAGAGGGTGTGAGGGGGGTGATGCAAAGACATTAAAATAAAGGGGGGAAAATTAAAATGGAGGAAAAAGAATTAAAATGAAAACAAGTGGAGAAAAGGTGTGAGGCGTGTAGAGGAGGTGGTGGGTGGGTGGATGGAGAAGGATGGAGAGGGAAAATGTGCATATATATATACATCAAATTAAACACACAAGGCATTGGTAAATTCAAGGGTATAGTTGCTAACTATTTTCCAAGGTGCCATTCAGCGGGGCAATTAAAAGAACTAAATAATTATTTTTAGCTTTGGCATAAGGATCGCAATCATGATTCCTTATCGTTTAGTTAGGATACAATCAGTACCCATGGCTCTTCTATGGGTCACTATGACTTGTGAAACTGTAGCAGGGAAAAACGTAGTTTCGAACTTCGAACTGGAGAGAGAGAGAGAGAGAGAGAGAGAGAGAGAGAGAGAGAGAGAGAGAGAGAAATGAAAAATTAACTTCAGTATTGATACTTTGTTTATCGACCACGATTTCTCATTTAGGCACAAGACCAACAATATAAGGGGAAGAGAAAGTCAATCAAGTCGACCATGGTGCGTTACTGGTACTCTATTTTATCGACTCCGTAAGGATGAAAGGCAAAACTCACCTCAGCGGAATTTGAACTCAGTACGTAAGGACTTAACTATATGCTACAAAGTATGTTGGCCGACGCTCCGCCATATATATATATATATATATATAATGCAAAGTATTCTACCAGTTTGCTGCCTATTGCAATAAATAGACATTAAAGAAAAAAACAAAACCAATAGTTATATAACCACAAACATATGGTGCCTTTGGATATGTAATATTACGTCTGCAACATACTCGGATCAGGATCTTTTAAATTAGACTCAAAGTAATTTGAAAAATCTACGTAAATTTAATTCCAAAGTTTAGAGACGTAAAGGGGAAAAAAATTATTTCCGGTAAATATTCAACTCATGAATGCCATAAACTTTTAAAAACTCCTCTGTAAACATATACCGATAATCAAAATGAAATGTAACCTATTATCACAACGAATTGATAAAGTCGTTAGAGCGTTGGATTAAATACCTTGCTACTTGATCCGACTTTCTTCAACCTGAATTAAAATCTTGCCATGGTCAATTTTGTTTTTCATCTTATCTAAGTCGTTAATTTATGAACCTCTCTAGGACAGTAGATTGGGATATTTGTTAAAGGGTATCATCGGGTACCTGATGACATTATCTGGTTCTCTGTGTTCTGCGTTCAAATATCATCTCCATCTGCCAGGAGTAGTGAGAGGGTGGTTTAACGTCGGTTAAATTGCTTCGCTATATTCATTCTATCTTTCTGCGCTCAGAGTTCAAATCACACAGTAGTCAATTGTGTCTTTTTATCCTTCCAAGTTCGATAAATAAAACACCAGTCTTTTACTGCTGTCGTTTCTTCAGATAAGAACCCTCCTCCCTCAAGCGTGTCTTTATTGCTAGGTATATAAATATGTACGGATATGTCTCGATTTACCAACACGGGGAATCGGACCAACTAATCAGCCATATGTCCATATGGACGACATTGAAGATCTATCTATATATATATATGACCTGGGAAGTAGGTATTTTATAATGCATTAATTATATGTATTATGTATATACATATATATACATATATAAAACAAATTGTGATGACAGATAAAAGTTCTTAAAACATTTAATTCTTTGCAATTTTTCCACATACACATATATATATATATATGTGTGTGTGTGTGTGTGTGTGTGTGTGTGCGTGTGTGCGTGACGTTAATTCTAGGAGGCGCACAGATATATATATATATGGCGGCAGCTCGCTTTCGAGAATTGACATTTCTTCATCCTTTTCTCACATATGACTGACACGAACTTGACATTTTGCGCTCTCGAGGACTTACATTCCTTCCTAAATAAGCTGCAGCCAAATAAGGCCCTTTTCAACTACTACCAACCGTGCTCATGTAACACTCGTGTAGGACGTTTAGATCAAGTGTTGTCTGTACTTTTTTAAGTGAAGGAAGGCCTTGTCCTGGACTGATCCCACTCTCTGATTAACGGTGACAGGTATCCAAAAAGAGGATCAGGTCAACATCAATGGCAGCTATCGAGATACAAGTTTTACGTTAGAGTTTTCCTTCTTCTAAAATGATATCCTAACAATGACCAGGTGTCTCTCACTCCAGGTGGGCTAACCGCACACTCGGGCATCAAACCGAGTATTTCCATGTCCCCACATTTACATACATACGTACATACATTGTAATATAATCCCTTATAACAAATACGGTGTAACTGTGTTTAATGCCTAATAAAATAATTCATAAAGAAATCCTATATATTTGAAATATTCAATATATGAAGCGTTTCTGGTTAATGTACTGCGAAGTACGAACGATATGAAGTCGGTTGAACATATATATCAATATATACACACACATATATATATATATATATATATATATATATATATATACATACATTTATGTATATATATGTATGTGTATGTGTGTGTATATGTATATAGACACAGACACACATATATATAGGGGGGGGGGGTGCAAGGGCTACTAACGAAAGAAAAGAACAATCGATACATAATGTGGAAGTTGAGAATATGTACGGGAACATTATGACTTAGTTATGCATTGCCAGTGGTTTCATAGAGGTAACCGCATCTACCGTCTTCGTTTGCTTTTGAAAGTAACCGATTAGATAGATAGAAAGATAGGTAGAATAGATAGATAGATAGATAGATAGATAGATAGATAGATAGATAGATAGATAGATAGATAGATAGATAGAGAGGTAGATAGGATAGATAGATAGATAGATAGATAGATAGATAGATAGATAGATAGATAGATAGATAGGTAGATAGATAGATAGATAGATAGATAGATAGGTAGATAGATAGATAGATAGATAGATAGATAGATAGATAGATAGATAGATAAATAAATTTACCTCTCTATTTTGTAAGTGCTGATATTTTTAAGTTTTCAGGAAGTCCAATATGGAATGTAGTAAATCGCCAATGTTTAAATTAGTGTGAGTAGATATATTGATTTCTCTAAATATATACATATATATGTGTGCGTGTGTATATATATATGCGTGCGTGTATATATATATGCGTGCGTGTGTGTTTATGGAATAAACCACGCCTCCAATATCATTTATTGGAGTTTGTTAACGCCTCTACCGTTAAAACAAACAATATTTACGTGTACATCATTTTAAATTATACATATATCTCTTGTATTTGTTTATAATCAGAATGAATATACATTTCCATGTATTTGTGTGTGTGTGTGCACATACATATATATATATATATATATATATATATATATATATATATATATATATATATATATATATAGAGAGAGAGAGAGAGAGAGAGAGAGAGAGAGAGAGAGAGAAGAAATAAGATTTCGCTTCAAGTATAGCATTATACAATATGTATAGGAATTTCGTATTTCTAAAGGAATACGGTTTTAGGAAGCCGTAGTTATGCAAACACCGGGGCTAACACCGGGGCTAACGCCCTCTGGTGGTGTCCAGCAGAAGCAAGAGGGACAACCGCCTATGCATTTCAGGCTTGACTGGCCTTTGTCAGGACGGTCCTTCCCATCGTTTGCTACTGCTGGAATTGAAAACAGTCGAGAATATATAGATTAATCTCATTTGCATATGAAGCTGCATATGTTGGCTCAATTTATATAGAAAAGAAATATATATATATATATATATATATATATATAATATATATATAATATATATATATGTGTGTGTGTGTGTGTGTGTGTGTGTGTGTGTGTGTGTGTGTGTGTGTGTGTGTGTGTGTGTGTGTGTGATAAAAAATAAGGGGAAAAAAGAAAACTTTGGAAATCATTAATTAATCCATTGTTTTACGATCATTTCAGATTAAAAAATTATCAATGACAGTTATGCACCTTCTTACAATCCGCCTCGAAGCACCACATGCAGTATGCTTTCTATCGCCAGAAACAATATATCAAAACAAAATATGAGATGTGGACAGTGAGATATGTGGATTAGACATCAGATGAACCGTGACCAAGCCGTTCTATTACCAAATGCGTTCCAGATTTGGACCTCCCATATTTATGTATTCCAAACAATGCCTTGTCCAATGTTTCCTTCCTGCTTAATACAACATAATTTTATTTGAGTGAATTTGGCTTATATTTCTAGCAACTCCATAGAGGCTCCCTCGTTGACTAGTAGGGACCCGTAATTCCCGAGAGAGTCGTAGGGGCGTCATATCGACATACGGCGTTTCTTAGGGAATGTTTTAATCCTCGTGGAGCCCATCTCATTTCCAGGTCTGATTTATTCCAGAAAAGGAGAGAGAGAATGGAAGTGAGAAAGGGGAAAAATCGACCCAGTACTAGACAGGTACTTTTTATCGACCTCGAATGGCTGAACGGCGAAGTTAGCCCTGGTGGGATTTGAACTCAGAAAGCAGAGAGCCGGATCGAATACCACAAAACATTCTAGCCGATGTTCGAACGACTCTACCAATTCACTGCCCCCTTCGTTGACTAGCTCTACATACAGGTGTGAGAGAATGTGTGGTAAGGTAAATTTATGTCCTGACTTCAAGAATTCATGACAGTTCTTGGCCTTTTTCCAGGTTTATGTTTCAGCTGTTTTCAACTTCATTCCCATTGCAAATCGTATTGGGATAGGAATGACCAACATTATATCTATAGTCTATTTCTTTTTGGAGTTCTGTAAAATGATGAGCGTTTTAATAATATGTATTTTCAGTGACTCTATTCATCATACTAAACTTTTAACAAGTTGCTTGACTTCTGTCAGTTTCGACAATGCATGTTCCAGCTTGTATGTAACTAAGAAAAGCTTTTCATTCGTGGAATTCTCATAGAAATTCAGCCTAACACACTGTTTGATACGGCTGGATCTTTAAATTGCAGGACAGCCCTTCCGAGCGAGATTGATGTTTCTGAGTGCACAGGTTGAATAAATGCCCTAATGCAGGGAACTCCATATGTACACTTAGGGCTATAATTATATATCACGTATTGAAGTATTTTTCGCCCGTTTATGCAACCAAGATAAATTATATATTGATTATAAATTTAAGAACAATGCCAGTAATTTGGGAGTATGAGAAAATTGGTTAAATTGACCACAGTATACTTAACTAGTACTTTATTTTATTGACCGCGGAATGATCAAAAGCAAAGTTGACCTCAGAGGAATTAGTATTCAGAACGCAAAGTGTTGGAACGAATAATATGAGACATTTACACGACCCACTAACGACTCGGTCAATTCACCGCCTTATTTATTCACATAAGCCTTGAATGTTTAAAACTAGTGGACCAGAGCCGTCAATAATGACGGCAATGGTGTTGAACGTATTTAATGTTGAGAATCCAGAATTAATAAGCTATTGGAAAATTTGCATTTTGAATATTTATGTTATTTCTGATTATTGACACATGAAAGTGATTAAAGATACAAATTATATTTTATTTCTATGATATAAGTAATTACAGGGGCAAATATAGAGTTAGAAACCGAATTTTGTGATTGGAAAGCGAACTTTTCTTGAGGTACCACAATTAATATCGGATATGCATTGCTTGTATATATGTGTATGTTTGTGAGTGAAAGTTTTTAAAAATTACAGATGGCGATATATATATATATATATATATATATATATATATATATATATATATATATATATATATATATATATATATATATATATACAAATATACAAACACAAGTTGCGTATTATTATGGTTGATAAATTAGCCAAAAGCTTGAACTTCATTGGCCAAGATATGATTGCCTGTCATTTCGACTTTATAGGAGAAAGAATATGGTTAGCCTACATCTCCAACATAGTTCGGTGTATCTCTGTCCTTATATAGAGAAATACTTAACTTGGCATAAGTGAAACAATTTTCAAGGCATTTGAAATGGAGACAGAAAAGTAGGAAAACATGAGTCAGATGCTATGTTTTACACTAATTATTTAGACTCTCCATTGTCTCATTGTCAATAAATAGAATGTCAGCCTAGTCTGAAGATTAACATTTTACGACAGAGAAAATATAGCTCATAAGAAGACTAATACAATACACACACACACACACACACACACACACACACACACACACACACACACACACACATGCAGACACGGTCATACACGCTCATGTACACGCTCAAAAACACACACACAATTAATATACTTAATATAAATATATTATTTGCTTGTCATGTCTCATACTTGTATTATCTTTGTCAGATTCGGAGGGAAATATATGTACATTCATACATACATATATATATATATAAAATTAGAATTGGTGCTCTGAAATAGCGATATATATATGAATGTATATATAGTGTATTTTGCAATACACTGTATGCTTAATTAAAGGCATTTCGAAGACCTTACGCTATTGTTTTAGAGTAGTGACAGTCTCACTTACTTTAAATTTTCAGCAAACGGAGGAGATAAAGCTGACAGAGCTCTGTTTCGTACTTTTTGGTACTTATCAAAGCTAAGTACTCCACCTGTTTGCTGCAAAACCATGAATGTTTGATTCTTATAGAATTCTAGTAATAATCAGGAACTGATTATACAGAGCGGTTGTCGGTCAACCAGAAATTGAAGATAGCGTAAGGTCTTCGAAATGCTTTTAAATAAGCATACAGGGTATTGCAAAATACACTATATATACATTCATATATATATAGTTATTTCAGAGCAGCGATTCTAATATTCAATTTCTGCTTGACCAGCAACCGCTCTGTATAATCAGTTCCTGATTATTACTAGAATTCTATAAGAATCAAACATTCATGATTTTCAGCAAACAGGTGGAGTACTTAGCTTTGATAAGTACCAAAAAGTACGAAACAGGGCTCTGTCAGCTTTATCTCCCCTGTTTGCTGAAAATTTAAAGTAAGTGAGACTGTCACTGCTCTAAAACAATAGCGTAAGGTGTTCGAAATGCTTTTAATTAAGCATACAGTGTATTGCAAAATACACTATATATATATATATATATATATATATATATATATATATATATATATATATATATATATATATATATATATTGTTATACTTTGGGAGGGTCATGTTGCCAATAAGAAACACACGCACCAGTTGCTTTCACTTCAATTTATTATAATAAATTTATAAATTTAGGAATGGTAGGTTGGTTCCACAATCAGATGGTTGTTTATATATTGTCAAAGTTCTTTCGTCACACATTCTGTGACCTCTTCAGTGACTGGGAATTCTTTTCTTTGTTTTTTGTGCCTCTCCTTTGTTCTGTCCTACGCCATCTTTATTTATTATAATAAATTGAAGTGAAAGCAACTGGTGCGTGTGTTTCTTATTGGCAACATGACCCTCCCAAAGTATAACAATATCGGTTTCAACACACGTTTTCAGATAAAGAATCTTGCTAAAAAAATTCAGAAACGAAATATATATATATATATATATATATATATATATATATATATATGTGTGTGTGTGTGTGTGTGTGTGTGTGTGTGTGTGTGTGTGTGTGTGTATAATTATGGGCCATATAACATATATATGAGTGTCAGTATGTATGTGTCTGCATTTATGTGTCTAGATTTATGTATGTATATGTGTATGTGTAAATATATATATAATACACAAACACACATATACATGTGTGTGTGTGTGGGGGGGGGGGTGCTTGTGTGAGAGTGTGTATTACAATTAGTATTTAAACTATCATTGTACTTCAAGCATTCAAACATTAAGTGAACGAGCACGCAATATGTAAATTATGTTAAAGGTACGCGTGTCTGTGAAATGTTTAATTCCTTACACGTTAGTTTTACAAGCAGGCTGTTCCGTTGACCGAACTCATCGCCGAAACCGACGGAAGTTCATTGCACATACTGTACTCTGTAATTAATAATTTCTAACATAAAGCCAAAAATTTGTGAATAAAGGCTAATTGATGAAGGTGACTTTGGCACTTGATTGATACTTTATTTCATCGACCCTGGAAGAATGAAAGGTCAAGTTGACTTCGGCAGAATTTGAAATCTGAACGTAGAAAGCCAGGACAAATACCGCAAGACATTCGATGCTCTAATGTTTCTGTCGACTGCACTCTTCTGTCCTGTAATTGTGGTTTCAAATTTAGGCACACGTCCTGTGATTTGGAGGAGGGAGGTATCGATTAAATCAACTCTAGTACTTGTCTGTTATTTTATGGACCTTGAAAAGTTGACTGCAGCAGGATTTGAAAACAGAACTTAAAGTGACATATTTTTATGATGCTTTAACGCTTCTGCTAATCAACCACCTTGGAAAGTCGATTAAATCGACCCCAGTGCCTACTGGTACTTTATTCTATCGACCCTGTAAGGATGAAAGGCAAAGCTAACCTCGGCGGGATTTGAACTCATAAATCTTAATGCTGCAAAGCATAGTGTCCGACGTTCTACTGATTTTGCCAATCCACCGAAAAGATAAAGATTTTAGTAAAACTCCTATCTGAATATTCGATGAGAAAACTTAGAATGCCGAACACATGGTCTTCATCGTTCAAAACTTCAACAGGAATAACTGTGATTGTATGCCACACTCACCTCATACAAACTAGGTTATTGTTATAATCAGTTTAAACTCTTGCTCTCTCGCCTCTCAATTTACTTCTTCCTTTGTCTGTTTGTCTCTCATACTCTCTCATACTCTCTCTCTCTCTCTCTCTCTCTCTCTCTCTCTGTCTATCATATTCTTTTATTCCCTTTCTCTGATGTTCGTTTGTTATGCTTTAGTTAAAAGCGGTTAAACAATACAACAATACATTGTGTTGCTAGAGATGTGATTCATTCACATCATACATACATTAATAATTAGAATAATTTAATTCCTTCTCTACTAAATGCTATGCTATTTAATATGAAGCCGTCTGGTGCAATAGCTGCCTTCTCATCATATCACGTGGGTTGATGGTGAGTTAACAGTAATGAACCTAATTCAACAGAGTTGCAAATGATATTTCGGTCAGGGCTGTCCAATATATCACTGTATCGATCGTTTTCGTCTGTTCCTGGTTTACCTTTCTCAGGTGTATTAATCAAATATTTCATAATCAATATATACCAACACAATGAAATGTTGGGAACTTTACCAATACCATTTAGATATTATTATAAACACCACTTAAGGGCAGTGGATTGACAGTAGCGGTAGAGAGTCAGATACCATGCTTTGTAGCATAGAGTTACGACCCTTTGTGATCTGAGTTCAAATCCCGCCGAGGTTAACTTCGCCTTTCATCATTACGGGGTCGATAAAATAAAGCACCAGTAACGTACTGGGGTAAATTTAATCGCCCCCCCCCCCCCCCCCCCAATTACTGGCCTTGTGCCTATACTAGAAATCATTATAAACACCACTAAGTGGATAGAGTGCTTTGTGGCATTTGTTCTAGCTCATTACATTCTGAGTTCAAATCTCGCCTAATTTAACTTTCCTTTTCATCCTTCTGCAGAAAGAGGGACAGGGCTCTCAACTTCTTATCAAAGGTGTGGGTATCCCCGATCAAGAAAACAATGAAAATGGGGCTATTCAAAGTAACGGTTAAATCCGTTCTCCTCTGCAGATGTGAGTCATGGACACGAACAAAAATACTCACAAAGAGGATTAGTGATACATTCACACGAATTCTGTAAAGATTCAGAACATATCCTAGAAAACACAGGTATCATATAAATCGCTCTAAGGTTCATACCTTCACCGTTCTTTTCCGGAAATCTGATATGTGCAGATGTGTTGGAAAACAAACCATCACACTAAAGGATGGTCTTGAAGATGACACCGGGCTGGAGGCAGGGAAAGAAGAAGAAGAAGAAGAAGAAGAAGAAGAAGAAGAAGAAGAAGAAGAAGAAGAAGAAGAAGAAGAAATCATTAAATCAATCAAACTGCACATATATAAACAGCCAATTTCACCACATCAGATGGATTTCTACCGATGTCCATGGTGGGTGTTCCAGTTGTTCGATCAGTGAAATAGCCTGCTCATGAAATTAACCTATAAGTGGCTAAGCGTTCCACAGACAAATGTACTCTTGACGTAATTTTCCGGGAGATTCAGCGTGACAATGTGTGACAAGGCTGACTCTTCTTTAATTCAGGTACAATTCATCCTATGAATTTCCAAACAGAATATTGAAATCCGGATTTAACCACCATGTATGCTATGGTAGGATTTTAATTCGACTTTTAAAGATAAAAAAACCTGTTGTGTGTCCTGTTTAAAATATGTGCACCATACCCCTGCGTATTGTATGTTTGCATGTATGAACCCATAACTCCCAATGGAGTCGTAGGGGCACAATATTGGCATTCGGTGTTTCTTAGAATATTTTAAAACCTGATAAAGTCTATCTCCTCTCCAGGTTTGAATACAGCATATTTCTTCCAGAGAAGGATAGAGAGTGAGAGAAAGGAATTGAGAAAGACATATAGGGAAAGAATTGACCTCAGTATTTGACTGATATTTCTTTTTTTATCGACCTCGAATTGATGAAAGGCAAAGTTGACCTCGGCAGGATTTGAAATCAGGGAGTAGGAACGAATACTGCAAAGCATTATAACCGACATTCTAACGACTCTGTTAATTCGCCGCCTTCATGTCGTAAGAGGTAACTAAGAGGTGAGTGCTAGAATGAGCATCTGATCGTACCACATTGCTTCAAAAATTCTTCCATGATTAGTATATAGCCTGCCTTTGGGTTCACAAAACTAATCTGTGTTTTAAGAGGTAAAATACCCTTGGCTTGTTGTTTAAAGATTATGAAATGAATAGTACAATGAATTGATTACAATGATAAATTTATCATTTTACGTTTGAATTATCACAATTAAAATACCTCAGCCGTAGACATATTGCAGTGACTATTAGAAGATGCAATAGTTTGTTAATTACGGAAGTGGACCAGCTGCTACCATCGCAATATATGTTTAGATAATTTATAGAAACATTTGCATCCGCTTCCTCAACAAACTCAAACAATTAAGGTTCTGTTTGTTTTTCAAGGTAGATACAGTAAAATGACGAAGATATTATCCCGTCTATTTCCTCTTCCCACTAAAATGCATTCAACTGATGACAAACGAATATGCTAATATTTATCATTTTTAACAAAACATATTTAATATTCTCTTCATAAAGATAGTATTCATATTTTTGCAAACAGAATTATTTAGTTATTAACATAAACCAGTCTTCTTTCATTATCTTTTCGTTTGGAGACGCAGCAGGTTTAATATTCACGAAATTGCAACAGCTTACATAGCTGTTAGGGTGTGGTAATGTTCATACGAAGAGCAACATATGTCTGCTATCAGATAATTGCTATTAAAAATTGACTGTTATGTCAAATGCATGCATCAATAACTCTGTTGTCTACCATTGCAGCTGTCATTTTTGGTATATAGCCGGTTTAGTAACGAATTTATTGCTGTCAATATGCATATCATAGGTGAATTGCATATCATATGCATATCATATGCTAATCATAGGTGGATTGGCAGATTCCTTAGAGTGAGATAAACTTTGCTTTCATCCTTCCAATGTAGATAAAGTAATATTTTAAGTTGGCGGAATTAGAGCATCAGAGGAGATGCCTTGTAGTATTTGTCCCAGCACTTTGAGTTGTGAGTTCAAATTCCGCACTCTATAAGAAAGTGGAAAGTAATGAAGACTTACTACGTTTACTCTATCATTTACACACTCAAAAGCATTTACTTTGAAGAAGAACAAACCAAATTTGCGTGCGTAATCATTCCTACTGAAAATAATCGTATCAAATGAGCGTGTATATCAGCGAAAGCTGTTTTTAAAATAGGTTGTAAATAAAATGAATTGATTAAGATACCAACCATCAGCTCAGCTGAATAGCATTTGGTGTCAAGCTGCCCTGCTATATATTTGTGACCTTGTACTAAAATAGGAAATCTATATCGATAATCAATGACAATTTAGTACTTGCTTTTTTGCTGTCGTTATTTCAATACGCTAACGTTTATGTTAATGGAAATGCAGGGTGAGCGGAAAGAGACTCCCCGTTTAAAATTGTTAATGCCTTTAATAAATAGTAGTCAATTTTCATAGAACAGGATTTATTGTATAATGATAGAAGTACAGTAAAGTGGTAAAAGTTTAGAGAGGCACCAGCGTTGTCCGCCACTGTTTCTAATCATCTGGGAATATCCTCGACTGACTTCATCAGGAACTCAGGTGGTATGGTGATGAGTACATGAAGAATGCGTTTCTCCTGAGTTAGTGTTTGGTTTTGAGCTATAAGCTTCTTCCTTTTCCCACCTGTACTATTTGTCTCACGATCATAGAGTTATGAGTTCGATTCCAAGTCCGTATGTGCATGTCGTGTTTAAGAAAGT
>OZ024741.1:121969739-121974739 GCA_964016885.1 Eledone cirrhosa | reverse complement strand
TGTAAGTTATATATTTTGCACTCAGCCTCACCACTATGTCCGGGTCAGTATAAAATCTTTTCCTGGGTCCTGTATTTTCGTTGCTCTAGTGATGCGGCTGGACTGCCGACCGCTATATCTGATTTGCTAAGCTGTCTGAACGTAATGTTATTACTCTCGGGTCTTTCCTCATCTGAGTGCTCAAGCTACAGACCGATTATGCATATACACTAGCTTGGCCGTATTCTAAAGCTTCGTCAATGCTGTACTAAAATTTATATATATACACACACATATTTATATATATATATATATATATATGAATGTATACTGATTAATGTTCAGAGCCA
This sequence comes from Eledone cirrhosa, assembly GCA_964016885.1. NCBI lineage: Eukaryota > Metazoa > Mollusca > Cephalopoda > Octopoda > Eledonidae > Eledone > Eledone cirrhosa. The sequence goes on along the minus strand of OZ024741.1, from coordinate 121,974,410 downwards.
TCCTCAGCATTCTCGTGTAGCATCCATCCACCATCTGAGCGAGTTTCTTGGTCAGTGTCCAAGTCTCAGACCCCTACAGCAGCACAGAATCTACTACAGCAATGAAGAGGCGGATTTTCAGGTCTTTACGAAGGTCCGACTTCCACACCGACCTCAAGCTGTGGCACGCCGCCCAGGCTTTGCTCTTCCTCTCAGTATACACTGAGGATGAAAAACTCAGAGCTGTATGGGAGCCTCCCAAAAGTCAGCTCAAAAGTGACACAGAGGAGACTGAGGTTGGCTGGACATGCTCACCGACATCCAGAGTTGACATTGCACTCAGTGCTCCTGTGAGAGCCCCTACATGGACACACTGGAAGAGGAAGATCAAGGTTAACGTATGTTGATGCCCTAAGGACAGACACTGGCCTGTTGGGGATGCAGGACATGGCAGCGATAATGAGGGACAGAGATCGCTGGAGAGAATTCGTCCATGGATCTCGGGAATTTTACCCGCCCTAGAGATATATATATGAAAAATGGCGTGCTGCGTGGTTGCACATGGGTTACATATGAATAAAATTAGTCCTTCATCAGTGATCTTCCAACCTTCATTGGTATTTCTTCGCTATATATATATATACGATATTAAACAAATGGAAACTATATTTATATTTATAAAATCATATTTATTTCGTTATATATATTTCTGGGATATCATATTAAAAATATGTTATGCCTTCCTCAGACAAAATACAATACATAAGCTGTTTTATAAATAATTAGTGACATACCTTGTGATAATGCAACTTCCTTTTAAAAAGTTGATTTGGTAGTGAAACTGTTATGATAGTTATATAGAAAGAAAACGAAGATGAGAAGAAGAAGATGAAGAGATGTATGCAAATAAAAAAAAGAAGAAGATGAAGAGATGTATGCAAAGAAAAACAACGGAGCGAGATAGAGAGACAAGGAGAGAGAGAAATACATTGATGGTGAAAAAACATAGTAGGTTGCTTTTTGACAGATGATCATCGTATATGTGAGAGGTTAAGGGAAGGGATACAGTTAAACTAGTGTATAGGAGAAAAAGAAAGAAAGATGATATATTTAAAATATATTAAAAATATATTATGTCTCATCCATTTGAATTATCAATTTTTATGAATTAGGTATTATAATGTAAATATCAGTATTCATGAATGAGACACATATCCATAATGTGTGAAAAAAATGACCACATGCTCAGTTAAAAATTCTTAGGTCTATAAGCAAAATCTGAGATAAAACTTCAAACATAAGTATATATGCATTCTCGTGAAAAAAGAGAAAAGAGAAGGTTATCTCAAATTCAAGTTGATAAATATAGACGCACATGTGAACCTACGTGATACGCTGCACTGATTCTTATATTTCATGAAAAACTTCAATGCGTTAGAAAAGATTAGAAAAGATTCCACCCTACATACATTTACATACATATATACATATATATAGACACAAAACATATAAGATATACATTAACATCTAAAATAACATTCCAGCCTCACTTGCATGATCATCGATCAAGCATAGAGTAGACAACAGATATCAATATTAAAATTAAAAACGCCAAGAGTATCTTCGTCACTCCACAGAGTATCTAGGGACGCAAGAGAACATAGTATGCCACGCATATCGGTCATAGAATCAGAGTCAAAAGCAAACAAAACCAAAATTGTTCATCAAGCCTTATTTAGCAGAAATCATTCAAAACTTATTCTACAAATGCTCTTATATTTATTATAGAAGTTTATCCAGCTTAAAAATGCATTCAAAAGATTGGGGACAACGCCAATTATAGGGTAGTTTATTTAATCTCATTAATTATATATTCATGCAGAAAGGTTTTAAAAATATTTAAGGAATCGAAAGATTTATCTCCAAGTATCACAAATAGTCAAATACCTTAAGTAAATATACTACATTTTAAATTGATATTTATATTTAAATGTTGAGTTCAATCTATGTCTGCAACAGCTGAATAAATTGGTTCGTAAATTAAGGGAATTTTTAGATTTTAATATAAAGAATATCTCCTCCGCGCAGAGGTCACAAGTCTCAGAAGAGGAATTAAAAGGAATCCCTTTTGAGACTATATTCCAGACCATCGAATATCCAACTTTATCATGCTTAAGTTGCCAGAGTAACCCTGACAGCGATGTTGAGGATTTTTTATTTGGATCCGTGAAAGAGTTTTTGTGATTATTATAGCGAAGTTTAAATTCTGTCGAGGTGGAACCAACATAATTAAAAGAATTTAAATCAGTTCTAACATTACAGTTGTATATTATATTTTTAACTAAGCAATTGTTATTTAGCGGACATTTAGATCTATCTCTACAGTTACAGTTTTTTAGTTGAATATTGTTTAGGCTATTTTCGGTATTTTGGCTAGGTTTTAGATTCCTATTATTTATTCTATTAATATTTTGTGCTAAATTTTTGGTGGACGATAATAATGTACATCGATAATAGACAAACTAACCAAAATAACAACAATTTTAATTACAGTAACAACTTTAACAACTATAATAGAAAGCACTACAATAATTTCAAAAACCAGAAAAGAAATAGAACTAGAAATATAATATGGTTTGCCCCCCCTCCCCTTTCTCACTAAACATTAAAACCCACATCGCTAAACTATTTTTTAATGCTCTTGACAAACGCTTCCCTAGAACACATAAGTATCACTCAATTTTAATAGACATACTATAAAATTAACGTACTCGTCCACCAAAAATTTAGCACAAAATATTAATAGAATAAATAATAGGAATCTAAAACCTAGCCAAAATACCGAAAATAGCCTAAACAATATTCAACTAAAAAACTGTAACTGTAGAGATAGATCTAAATGTCCGCTAAATAACAATTGCTTAGTTAAAAATATAATATACAACTGTAATGTTAGAACTGATTTAAATTCTTTTAATTATGTTGGTTCCACCTCGACAGAATTTAAACTTCGCTATAATAATCACAAAAACTCTTTCACGGATCCAAATAAAAAATCCTCAACATCGCTGTCAGGGTTACTCTGGCAACTTAAGCATGATAAAGTTGGATATTCGATGGTCTGGAATATAGTCTCAAAAGGGATTCCGTTTAATTCCTCTTCTGAGACTTGTGACTTCTGCGCGGAGGAGATATTCTTTATATTAAAATCTAAAAATTCCCTTAATTTACGAACCAATTTATTCAGCTGTTGCAGACATAGATTGAACTCAACATTTAAATATAAATATCAATTTAAAATGTAGTATATTTACTTAAGGTATTTGACTATTTGTGATACTTGGAGATAAATCTTTCGATTCCTTAAATTTTTTTAAAACCTTTCTGCATGAATATATAATTAATGAGATTAAATAAACTACCCTATAATTGGCGTTGTCCCCAATCTTTTGAATGCATTTTTAAGCTGGATAAACTTCTATAATAAATATAAGAGCATTTGTAGAATAAGTTTTGAATGATTTCTGCTAAATAAGGCTTGATGAACAATTTTGGTTTTGTTTGCTTTTGACTCTGATTCTATGACCGATATGCGTGGCATACTATGTTCTCTTGCGTCCCTAGATACTCTGTGGAGTGACGAAGATACTCTTGGCGTTTTTAATTTTAATATTGATATCTGTTGTCTACTCTATGCTTGATCGATGATCATGCAAGTGAGGCTGGAATGTTATTTTAGATGTTAATGTATATCTTATATGTTTTGTGTCTATATATATATGTATATATGTATGTAAATGTATGTAGGGTGGAATCTTTTCTAATCTTTTCTAACGCATTGAAGTTTTTCATGAAATATAAGAATCAGTGCAGCGTATCACGTAGGTTCACATGTGCGTCTATATTTATCAACTTGAATTTGAGATAACCTTCTCTTTTCTCTTTTTTCACGAGAATGCATATATACTTATGTTTGAAGTTTTATCTCAGATTTTGCTTATAGACCTAAGAATTTTTAACTGAGCATGTGGTCATTTTTTTCACACATTATGGATATGTGTCTCATTCATGAATACTGATATTTACATTATAATACCTAATTCATAAAAATTGATAATTCAAATGGATGAGACATAATATATTTTTAATATATTTTAAATATATCATCTTTCTTTCTTTTTCTCCTATACACTAATTTAACTGTATCCCTTCCCTTAACCTCTCACATATACGATGATCATCTGTCAAAAAGCAACCTACTATGTTTTTTCACCATCAATGTATTTCTCTCTCTCCTTGTCTCTCTATCTCGCTCCGTTGTTTTTCTTTGCATACATCTCTTCATCTTCTTCTTTTTTTTATTTGCATACATCTCTTCATCTTCTTCTTTTTTTTATTTGCATACATCTCTTCATCTTCTTCTTCTCATCTTCGTTTTCTTTCTATATAACTATCATAACAGTTTCACTACCAAATCAACTTTTTAAAAGGAAGTTGCATTATCACAAGGTATGTCACTAATTATTTATAAAACAGCTTATGTATTGTATTTTGTCTGAGGAAGGCATAACATATTTTTAATATGATATCCCAGAAATATATATAACGAAATAAATATGATTTTATAAATATAAATATAGTTTCCATTTGTTTAATATCGTATATATATATATAGCGAAGAAATACCAATGA